>JAOTOM010005061.1:640000-844908 GCA_034440615.1 Ashinkailepas kermadecensis
TTCTGCATTGTCTTGTCTAGTTGTTTGTGTTGGTGAAAATAGCGAACTATTACTAAAGACACGATGGTGGACAGCTCAACAGGGAATGTTCTTTCTAGCTACGTATCAGTAAGCACTCAATTCTCTACTTGTGTTCGGGAATAATTTAACACAACAAGAGCAACGCATGCTGGCCTACCATTTTCACCATCTGGAGACTTCCATACAGTACTTCGTCTAATATGTTCAGTGGAGGGACTTCCATCCATCTCCCGGAACATCTTTAACACGTGCACTGGAGGGGGAGGGGGGCGAAAACCGCCCAACCCCCCCGGATTTACTCAACAACTGCCGATTTTACTGATCGATGTACGCCATTTTACTGATCGATGTACGCCATTTTACTGATCGATGTACGCCATTTTACTGATCGATGTACGCCATTTTACTGATCGATGTACGCCATTTTACTGATCGATGTACGCCATTTTACTGATCGATGTACGCCATTTTTGCGTACCTGCTTAGAAATGTCCGGCGCGTCGCTTAACACGCGCCCTGGAGGGCCTCCGAGAATTACGCGCACTGGAGGGGGCGGATTCCGCCCCTAAGATCTCGGCTCCTAGTAAAGCTGGAGGAACGAAATTCGCAGGGTGGATGGGCACGGTAGTGAACTCTATTGTGTGCAATTTTCGTGACCTTAGGTCAATATCTTCAAGGTCAAATGAGGTCAGATTGGCAAAATTTTCCGGTTTTGCGTGGCTTGGCTTGTCATCGTTATGGATCGCTGTGATTGTTTAAATGCTCAAAAATGGGCATGAATGATGTCTTGGACATTACTAATGATGCAATGCAGATGCTAGACCCAACATTTGACCTCAGGTCACCTATATAGCACCACTTTATCAGGTCAGTTACCTGTTCCAGTTACCGGAACCGGCCGCCCGCCCGACTGCTCCGTCGGGCAGCTCGGAGCAATCGGCTTCGTGAAGAATGGAGTGAAGTACATGAATAAAGTATGGAAACGCAATGACAAACAGTACAAATGACAACCAGTAGTGCATTTATGGCAACATTCCAGTTGATCAAGTTTGGTTCCATTAACCTGTCATGAATTTGACCTGACTTCACCTTGGTGACCTAACATGACCTTGAAACTATACAGCATATCAATATGCATCAAACAAGTCGCTAGTATTGCCTAGAACACTTCCCTTTTGTCAGTATACTGGAAGCGCATCAGCGCCGATTTTGGTGGTCTGGCGCTAAAACATTTTTTGACTTTAGCGGCCCCTAACTTGAAAGATTTTCGGCCGATTTCAATTTTTCTTGCTTTAAACGACGTGCCGTTCATTTCTAGGCAGGTACACCGAAAATTGCGTATATCGACGGGTAAAATCTGCAGTTATTTGCGAAAAACCGGAGGGGTGGGCGGATTTCGCCCCCCCTCCAGTGCGCGTGTTAAAACACGAAAACGAAAATTGCAATACAAGAAAAAGGCGGTTAAAAATCTAGGTCCAAGTATATTATGTGGTATTTTCTGATAGCTTTCATGTTTTCCTCGCCAGAACATGTGAAATGACAAAAAGTGACCACAAAAAGCCTGCAACACTAAAAGTAACACTCCCTAGTAGTCGTCACAGCATTTGTTTACATAAATAAGGTTTCTGATCAACTTACCCCACCACTAGGATCAACTTTCCCCCACGCCCGGGGAAAGTTGAGACAAGGGTGATACGTTAGATCAACTCAAAATATCATGATTTATAATTGTTTAAGACAAATCTTTTGTGACTCATTTGTGCCCAAAAGAACTCTTTCAGAATATGTGCACAAATAATCAATTTGTCTCACCACATGTGCTCAAAGCCCACTCAAGTAAAAATTGGATGAACTTTCCTCAAGTTCCACTATCATATTTGACCTCATTTAACCTTGTAAATATTGACCAAAGGTCATGAGAATCGAACAGAATAGAGCTCACTACCGTACCCATGTACCCTGAAAATTTTGTTAATCTAGCTTGAACTGGAGCCGAGATTTTAGGGGGATGGTTTTCCCCCCCCCCCCCCCCCACCTTCCAGTGCGCGTAATTTTTAGAGGGCCTCCGGGGCACGTGTTAATCCTGCTGCAATTTTCGTGGTCTCGCACAACTTAGAAGACTATCATGCACAACTGTGTCGGTCCTCAATTTCTCATAATGGACAGGGACAATATATGGCTATGATATTATCCATATCATATATGTCATGCATATTATCCACATTTCTTAGCCTTAGTTTTAATGGTTGCCGATCGTATTACATATGCATGGCTAGGTCTGAACTGCAAGCAAAAGCATGTGAATATAAGCATCTCTAATCACAAGCATTAAGAGCACGTTGATGCCTGAGGCGGTTAAATATGCTTCAGAACATTCATATACAAATGTAAAATTATCCAGACCACAATCCGATGTTGGCGTTGGCAAAGTTGACACAAGAAGTCAAACTGGGATAATTTCGGCTTGTTTCAACGTCATACTTTTCGAGCTTTGTTTTAATCGAAGATTTTGGCTGAAGTAAACATTTTGTATGAGATCAAGTTGATTACAAGCAACGTTTTGCGGTCCGCTCTACCCCTAGAAAAATAAAAATTGAAGACAATTCAAAACTTAGTTTTGAAAATAAAAAAGAAGATTTTTGGGTGGACAAAATTGTTAGGCCATGGCTGATGTCGCCTTCCTTTTCTGATACCAATTTTTTAAAAGATCTTCACAAAATGAACTACCCCGAGTCAAAAACATGACGTCAGTCGTGATCACATAGACCCCCTAGTGACGTCACTTTTGGGGATGAAATTTTGGGGGTGGTGTCTGGCCCCACTAGTCGAGCGCTTTCCGCTGACAGCTCTTTAGTTTTCGTGCGCCGCTTAGTTTGGAGATTAGAGGCGGAGGTATTTGTATTAACCACCTCCACGAGATGGAGTGTGAGGATCTGACCGGAGGGGGGGAGGGTTAGGCGTGCCGGACATAAAGGTCATTTGCGCTGCCTTTAAAGCCAGTAAGTTACATGTCTGTCTATTAAAGCGAGTGTTTGCAAGCAAAGCTCAGGCAAGTGGACTTTTACGTTAAGGGAGTTTTACGTTATAGCATGTGTGATATTTCAGGTGCTGCAGGCGGGGGCTGGGCTAGGGACATCGCCCTGACATCTAAATGGTTTTAACTGTACTTTACTCCTCCGCAAAGTAATTTGTAGTTGGTGTGGGGGAGGGTATTTTGAGAGCTACGAGAAATTGATTGTGCCAGGGTACCGGCTTTAGCCTACTCTTATCAAAGAGCACTGAAGGGATCTTTACCGTGCGAATAAGGAGGTAATTGTCCACACCGCCTATCACGCCGGCCGTCGCGTGTCAGTTGTTAGTAGCGGATTAGTTTATGCAAGCCATGCAGTGTTGTAAGTTGGGTTAGTACGGTGTTGGGTTATTGCAATTCGGCTCATCTACGTCCGCTGTATCTCTGGGTAGCCGTTTTACGTTATGAGTTGCAAGGCAAATCGGCTCATCTACGTCCGATGGCTCCTCTGGGTTGTCATTTTACGTCATGCTACTTTTCTTTATTCTTTATGTTTTCCTAAAACACTTCGGCTCATCTACGTCCGATGGCACCGCTAGGTAGCATATTTATTTCTAATTTGGAAGCAAATCGGTTCGTGTACGTCCGACGCCATTCGGGAATCCGCTATTTACGTGTCTCCTTCGAGTGTTTCGCCGGCATGCATTGCGTCTTCATGTGTGTGTTGGTGGTGTGGTGTCTACAGTGCTCCTGCTAGTTTTGCGGCGTACATATATTCAAATAGCAATTGAAGGAGTTCTAGGTGCCTGTCATCGATAAGCGATGGAAGCGACAGGATGATGCCCTCTCTTTGGCAGAATGTCTTAAGAGTTAAAGTCTATCAGAGTTAAAGCTACTACAGTGTAGCAGGATGTGGGCTGTGGCCTATGCTTAACGTGGTGCTGCAGGTGTCGCAGCGAGGTGTTGTATATTGGTCACCCTGTAGTTGAGGCTGTGTTAGTTTTGTGCAGCCAGTTCTAAATCTAGTGAGGATGACCTCTATTTGTTGGTGATATTGATTTCATGTGGTTCATGTGCCTACTGTTGGTTTGTTTGCGTGGGTGTGGTTGGATTTGTGTTGTGTTGAGTTGTGTTGGGTCCATGTGTTCTGGTGATGTTGGAGAATTTGGCGTAGTACGAGTGCTTTACAATCGTCTACCGAATATTCCATGCTGAAGTAAGTGTTCAATGATGAGGCTTGCTTTGCGAGCCGGTCTGCTCCTTCGTTACCTGGGATGTTGGCGTGAAACGGAATCCAGAGGAAGGCAAATTTCGTCTCTACGTTATGGGCCACGATTTATTGGATTCTATCAGTGACGTGGTGTGGACAGTCGTAGGTGTTGCTAATTGACTGAAGGACGGATTTGGAGTCTGAGCAAATTACTACCTCTCTGGCTTTATGCCTCATGAGATTGGAGATAGGAGTCAAAATGGCTATTGCTTCAGTGGAGTAGATGGAGAAGTTATCCGGTAGACGCTTGGAAAGTCGAAGGCTTAGTCCAGTAATGCCGATTCCCACCTTAGCCTCGTGTTTCGACCCAGTCGTGAATACGAGTGTTTTGTGTTTGTTGTTATCGACGAACTTGTGGAAGATGCCAAGAATTTCCGCTGGTGTGATAGTGGATTTCTTTTCCGAGAGCAAGTAATCGGCCTTTGGTTGACTGGGAGTCCAGAATGGCCTAGTGGGCGGTGGAGCTGCAGTGGCTGACATTGTGAGGTTAAGATATGAGAGAGCCGTGGCCATTTGAATACTATATGGTGGAAGTTTGCGGCCAAATCGGCTTTTGTCGTATGTGTCAGGCATAAAGTAGCGCTGTACCGGATGATTTTTAATGGATTTGCTTTTGATGTGGTAGCGGCACAGCTGTTATCGTTCTCCTGAAGTGGAATGGGGCCGTGTTTGAGTCCACTAGAAGACTAGCTATCGGTGTGGTGCTGGGACACCTGTGGCTGCTCTGTTGCAGCTGTTTTGTATTATTTCTAACTTTTGCCTCTGTCTTTCTGAAATGGTGGCATAGATGATGCTGTTGTATTCTAGGGTGGGTCGTATGAATGATGTGTAGAGTCGTAGTAGTGTTTACCTGTCCCCGCCCCAGGCTGTGCCGGGAGATACACGGAGTATGTTGACGCGCTTCGCGCATCGCTTCGAGATATAGGTGGTGTGTGTTAGAACTAAAATGTTTCGCCTAAATGTACACCTAAGAACTTGAAACTTGTCATCTGTTGGAAGGTTTTGCCATTGCTTTTAAGTAGATTTGTGGGTGTGGGGTGGACACGGCTATATGTGACGGTGGCCGATTTTTTCTGCGGACAGGGTGAAGCCCCACATTTTGCACCACTTTGCAATGTGGTCTAGACCTGCTTGAATTGCTTTTTTCAGCTTTTAGGAAGCATTATGATGTTGTCCAAATGGCTATGTCGTCCGCGAAAAGTGAGTATTGAGGTGATGTGTCTGTGTGGTCAGCAAGTATGTCGTTGATCATGATGATGAAGAGGCTCGGTGAGAGCACGCTCCCCTGCGCCATGCCTTGCTCCTTAGTGTGGTGCTTGATGTGACACTGCCACATCGTACCTTAAGGATCCTCTCTCTGAGGAATTTGGGAATTAATGAGAATGAAAATAAGAAAGAATGTGCTATGTGTCCGCTTAGGCATATCTTGCGGAGTTTGTCTATCAGTGCGGACTTGTGTACTCGGTCGAATACGGGAGTGATGTCTATGTCGGCATCTATTGCTGTGCGTTTGAAGTGTAGAACACTTTTGATGTCATACGCTAGTCTAATGAGATTTTCTGCAGTTGATTTTTGACGCCGGAAGCCGCACTCAAATTCGTCGAGCAGATCGTTGTGTTCGGGAAATTGCCTCAATCGTGCGTTGACCATGCGCTCGACCAGCTTACAAGCACAGCTAGTAAGTGAGATGGGTCTATAACCATTTTGGGTAGAGTGATCTTTGTGCGGCTTTGGCAATGGAATCACTACGCTGTCCCACCAGGAGGCGGGAAAGGTGTGGCTTTGCTACAGTTCATTTATGGCCGCTAGTAGTCTAGCTTTTTGCGCGTTATGATCCTTGGATGTTGTGGGCTTTGGACGTTATGAACTCTGTAATAAATACACCTTGGATGCTATGATATGACCCGAATTTAAAGCGCGAATATATCGCAATGTACACATTTAGATCAACGACACGCCTAACGAATAAGTCTCCTCGCAACGACCCTGACCGAAAGACTTTCCAGCTTCCGAACTGCGTACGAAATATCCCTTTAAGATCACATAAGAGTAAAACCTCTTAACTTGAATAATCCTATGTACCCAAAGATCCAATCCTACCCCACGTCATATCCACTTTTATAAATACTCCACGCTTGCCTGATGCTCATTGTTATAAATACTCTACGCATGCCTGACCTACATGCATACCTGACAACGGATGTTGCAAGGTTTTCAGGCAATATCTCAAATAAGTCGAAAGAATCAGATGAAGGACGACAAGCTAACAGAAATGAGAGTGTTTAACAAAATGTCTAACAGAAATGAGAGCGTTTCACAAATATGCTTAACGAACTCGTGTATACCCGCTCTCGACTAAGATTTACATCAAAATGCGCAAAAGTACCATGATCGTTTGTGTACGACTATACCTCTTCAATGTTATTAATTCACTGAACTGCGGCAGCAAACCTTCTAACCTCTTTTATTTCCATCTTGCTTGCGCCCCTGGTAAGCAGATGAACCATAAACTCTCAAGTCATGCAGCGAATGGTTTCTCAATGCTGGCTGCAAAGACTGATGAAGAGCTAAGCAAATCTCTTTCGAAGGTACATTCTACAGAAGCCAAATATATTACGATGTGACCAAAACTGCGACAATTTGCTCCACATGGGCCCTAAAGCCCGCCCTGGAGCCGCCTCTGAACAGAGTAGGAGTAAATAAATTGGCACCTGACACATAATAGAACGCTATGATAATCACCAATTATCACGATGAACAATCCAAGTGACAGGAACGTCAGACAAAAACCACTGAGGGGTGGGTGTGGGTGGAGGACTTTGTGCCCTCCGTAGCAGGGTTCGAGTTTCACGTGACGCCGAATCACTGATGCCTCAGGCTGAGAGTGCTACTTCGTGTGTTTACTGTCCTCTCAGCTAGTTCAGCAACGACAGAACAGGGTTTTGGGACTCCTCAGAGGAGTACGTCGTATGATGCAGGAGCGACTGAACTCTGTGGTAGACTTGCATGTTGATGGGATCTGCGTGCCTTCGATCGCGCTCGTACACATGGCTTCCACGGAATTGGACAGTTCGCCTTCGAGAAGACAGCTATGGAGGTGGAAGCAAATCATACCGAAGCTGGTGGAATTCTTGTGGATACAATATTATTGATATATCATGTTGATATGCGATGGATAACGTAGAATGCACCATACCCGTGATATTCTGTATTTAATAAGTACATGACAGAAGTAGCTGTTGAGGCTGTTCCATGATTTTGTGTGTGATTTTCCTGTAAATATTCGCCAGGGGAAGCAAACCACTGTGACCAAACACCGGGAATGCCATCAGGTACGCTATCTAGAACTGATCGCTTCCAGATAGCACCTGCAGGGCTCGCGCACTACCCACCCCGTCACGCACCAGACAACCGAGAGCCAAAAATCCGAACAAACCCAGGCCAAGATCCGGGATCAGCAAATGGGTTCCACAGGACCGATCTGGGAGTCACGCCGAGTTCGGAATGATTAGTTCGCAGCATGCTGATGCGACCACAGCGAGCTGTCCGCTGTCGCCGCTCAGCCAGGTACGCGTCAGGGGAGGACAGGACAGCCAGGTACGCGTCAGGGGAGGACAGGACAGCCAGGTACGCGTCAGGGGAGGACAGGACAGCCAGGTACGCGTCAGGGGAGGACAGGACAGCCAGGTACGCGTCAGGGGAGGACAGGACAGCCAGGTACGCGTGGCAGGTAGCGTCGGGGAGGACAGGACAGCCAGGTACGCGTCAGGGGAGGACAGGACAGCCAGGTACGCGTCAGGGGGAGGACAGGACAGCCAGGTACGCGTCAGGAGGACAGGACAGCCAGGACGCGGGGAGGACAGCCAGGACGCGTCGGGGCAGCCAGGACGCGTCAGGGGAGGACAGGACAGCCAGGTACGCGCGGGGGACAGCCAGGTACGCGTCGGGAGGACAGGACAGCCAGGTACGCGTCAGGGGAGGACAGGACAGCCAGGTACGCGTCGGGGGCAGGACAGCCAGGTACGCGTCGGGAGGACAGGACAGCCAGGTACGCGTCAGGGAGCCGGAGGAGGACGACAGCCAGGTACGCAGACAGGACAGCCAGGTACGCGTCGGAGGACAGGACAGGATACGCGTCAGGGGGCAGGACAGCCAGGTACGCGTCGGAGGGAGACAGGACAGCCAGGTACGCGTCAGGGGGAGGACAGGACAGCCAGGTACGCGTCAGGGGAGGACAGGACAGCCAGGTACGCGTCAGGGGAGGACAGGACACAGGACAGCCAGGTACGCGTCAGGGGAGGACAGGACAGCCAGGTACGCGTCAGGGGAGGACAGGACAGCCAGGTACGCGTCAGGGGAGGACAGGACA
Source organism: Ashinkailepas kermadecensis (assembly GCA_034440615.1). Lineage (NCBI taxonomy): Eukaryota > Metazoa > Arthropoda > Thecostraca > Neolepadidae > Ashinkailepas > Ashinkailepas kermadecensis. Next base: position 648,671 of record JAOTOM010005061.1, read on the forward strand.
GCCAGGTACGCGTCAGGGGGACAGGACAGCCAGGTACGCGTCAGGGGAGGGGACAGGACAGCCAGGTACGCGTCAGGGGAGAGGACAGCCAGGTACGCGTCGGGGGGACAGGACAGCCAGGTACGCGTCGGGGAGGACAGGACAGCCAGGTACGCGTCAGGGAGGACAGGACAGCCAGGTACGCGTCAGGGGAGGACAGGACAGCCAGGTACGCGTCAGGGAGGACAGGACAGCCAGGAGGGGAGGACAGCCAGGTACGCGCAGGACAGCCAGGTACGCGTCAGGGAGGACAGGACAGCCAGGTACGCGTCAGGGGGGACAGGACAGCCAGGTACGCGTCAGGGGAGGACAGGACAGCCAGGGCGCAGGGGACAGGACAGCCAGGTACGCGTCAGGGGAGGACAGGACAGCCAGGTACGCGTCGGGGGGCAGGCAGCCAGGTACGCGTCAGGGGAGGACAGGACAGGCACCCCCAGGGTCGTCCAGGGAAAACGCGCTCAGTGTTTGGACACCGGAGGAGACACTTTTAGTGTGGTGAAGCGTTTAAGCGGTGGATGCAGGAAATTACCGCTCAAAGTTACTTTTGGATTTTCAATGTAACAATATGATGGGAAAGCTCAGAATGCATGCATCAAGCTTACGCATCCGAGGTAGGTGTTAAACCCTACCCCGGGTGCGCCCACCTAGCGCAAGCATCGAGGGTGAAAAACGCCTGATGGAAATAGTGGTGCATCGACGAATAAGTGGCCGCCTTAGCTGAAGATCACGATAAGAGCTACTCAATTTCTTCTATTAACCGATCTTCAGTAATGAAATCGAGAACCTTACTTACTAGGTCTGGGTGGTTGCTGCCGAGTAGATTGCTGATATTAGCTTCAATGTTACAGACCTGTAAGTAGCTTGCGCCGCTTTTCCACACGATATTTCGGGCAGCTGCCTAATAGATGCTTTACTGTCAGCTGGACATGGTCTTCACGGCAGAGCGGAGGCGTGGAACGATCGAGAAGCTGGCCATCAGTCAGTCCCGTATGGCTAAGCCTGAGTCAAGCCAGTGTCACCTGCAGTTCACGGCTGTTTTGTAAGCTTTTGTGGCTGGTTGTTTTGTAAGCCACGGAGCCAGAGTCGGTTTGATGTGGTATAAAATGATTGGAATGCGTGTTCTTCCATTCGTTTTGAAGGTAAGTTACGAAACACTTTTGTGCTTGATGTAAAATATCGGAGAGTGCATGAGGAATTCCCAGCGGTATCCGTGACAGAATGAATTCGTTCGCCAGGGCATCAGCTTGTAAACTATCCGGTATTACAAAATGCATAGGGTTCCATACGAAAATAACGTTTTGTGAAGGGGGAAGAGAATGTCACATTTCGATCAGTTCAAATACTTAAAGGTGTTTGAAGTTCGAATGTCTGCAGTGCGTAGTGTCTGCATGGGGACCCCTAAGTAGTACGAATATCTGCCTAAGCAATATCGTTTTCTTTAATATGCGTCAGGGCGATTGACATTGCATGCAGTTCAAATGAGAAATCGGTGTTGAAGCTAGAGGGTCTCGCACCGAAAGCGGAAGTTCCGGCCCATAACGGCTGCACCAGCCTTTTCGCCATCTCCAGAGCAGTTGGTGAAAACTCAATCACTTTGCACACTTGTGCTCCATGAAAGGTGCTCGCGCCTCGCATTCCGTAGTCTGGGACTTGTTGAAATGGAATGCGAATGGAATGGAATGAGGTATGCAATGGGTAGTGCGTTGTAAAGCCAGAATGGAAACCGAGTAGGTTTTGTTGCAGTGGACAACGGTGGCATTCCCAGCGTTGCAGCGGCCACTTCAGCGAGCCTTGCCACAGTATTTAGTGGGTTAAGAAAGTATCTACCGTGGCCTGGAACCCGATCCGGTATGCACGCGGAAAATGCGAAATATGAATTCAAATAATAAACGTGCTTTGTGTGAGGTGTGTAATGTATGTTAGCATTCACGCCCACTTTGTCACTGATGCAGCTATCGCAGGGCATCTTTCCAGCGGAGCGCTAGAGAGCCACAATCATCAGGGTAGCGGGGGGAGCCAAGCCATTTCCAGCATTTCTGGTCATAAGTGGCCTGTGGGAAGTTTTTGGTTTTCTTCAACCCCCGAAAAGTGATAAAACCAAGAGCAGTCACCATTGTTGTCCCTGGATGTATATCATCCCTAGCACAAATCCCTCATGACGCCTCTTGGTCTTACCATGTTCTTGTTACAAACAACGTCATGAAATTGTTCTACGAGAATACAAATGTTTACTTTTTGGAGCTAATTATTTAAGAATCATGCTCAGGGCTCCCAGGAACCGCGGAGGCCAAATACAATATAATCGCTGTCGGTCGAGTGCTAACATTGCTTGTCTACTAGCTCAGTTGGTATGAAATAACTATATATTCCCTCCTGGTATTGGAATACGTAGCTTGTGCTTCATTAGAGACGCTCACTTCCAATTCGAGAATCACCATGAAACAATCTGCATCGTTAAATGTCCACTATTTTTAGTTCTTCAACATATATCGTTGTGTGATTGTTCCACGCATTCAAACACGTTCCAGCATCTATAACATTGAGCTATTTTCGACTCCATGCCGGCAACTTTCTACCCAGTTCAGAACTTCGAGAAACACGAATAAGGATCTTTATCCGATCTTACGACATTTCAATCTAGACTCTAAACGTCTCTCGGGGCGCTACGGTGCAGTCAAACGCATGTCAACTGAAAAGGAGCAATACATTATTTTTTGTTAACATTAATCGGAAAACATTCTTCAGTAGACGAACGCATGATTGAGATGCAAACGCATGATTCAATAAAGGTAAGCCGAAGCGGTCGTCTTTCCAACGTGGAAAACATCGGACAAGTTGCAGAGCAGGGTTCGCTGAGTAGGTTTCGTGTCTCTATTGTCGACTGGCCTGGTCCTCGGCGACGGCGCGCCCGTCAGGCGGCAGCGGCGCCGGGTGGCTGTCAAGCTCGCCGGCGCTGGTCAAGTCGGTGACAGTCACCTCCACCTGTGCCGGCCGGCTGAGCTCGCTGCTGGCTTCGGCCGGCTCGACCGACACCGGATCGTCGATCTCGCACACTCGCTCCGACTGTTTGCGGGCGCGCCGGTGGCGCCGCTCGTCGGCCGGCACCGGGAGCGCCAGTCGCCCGGCCGCCGCCATCTGCTGGGGGAACGCTGCCAACAGCTCGCCGCGCACCTCGTCCAGCTGGCCGAACAGCTGCTGGTTCTGCTGCTGGTACTCCAGCGCCTGGTGCATCACGTGGTGCATGTTGTTGTTGACCGTGTCCATCTCCTGAGGAAACAGAGGAGGTCGGTCAAAGAAGCTAAGTTAAGCAAGCCCGGCTTACGCACAAATTGCAGGCTGGACATGCGATACAAATGAATACGTGAGCTAGCATATTCGATGAACGTGTACTTTGCTCATCTGCTAAATGTCAGCCACCTCCTGATTTTCAATCGAGAGGCCGTGGCGAACTGTCACTGCACTGTTTGCATATATGCAGGCGCACGAAATAACGCCACATCACGCAAGCATTGTCAGTTTCCCAACACCATGAAAGTTCACAACATTATCTTTTAAGCGCACCTCTAGCAAAGCACGAAATCTTGGTAAATGTAACATAAATTGATCGTAAATGCCACTATGCAAAGCTGTCGCTTTGCATACCAGCACTGAAATTGAAAGAAGCATATCGATCGGCTTGTCTCGCCATAAGATTCGTTTCCAAATGTATGACTCAAAACGTACCGACCACATATCAACAAGTTGCTCGTCGACCTTCTGGAACATCCCGGAGAACACCGCCATTTGAGCATTAAGACATCCGGCTAAGGTTTGCAGTGATGCTACGCTGTCCTGAAAAAAAGAAAAAGAAACAATATAGTTCAATTGACTGGATGCCGTCACTAAAATGTCCCAGCTGATGGGTGTCTACCCATGACTGCAGGCCACATCTTAGACATCGGAAGCATCGAGTACAATCTAGAACTCTGACAGACATGGAAATGAAGTAAATCAACATGATCTGTTAAAATAAAGAAGCATGAAAGCGATCATCTACAGACACCCGATGAACATGCAGCAAGTGCATCATACCAGCTCATTGTTAAGGCGGCAGCTATAACTTGGCAACGGGAAGGGGGATGCTTCCTGCATCCTCTTATCGCATGTTACTGGGTACTGAGTATTCACTGGGCATTCCTGGGCATCGTGCTCTCTTGTCCTCTGAGGATACAATTTGAAAACTATCTATACCAATATATATTTGGCTACGGATGCTGCCTACGGTCCTCTTGCTGGCTTAGAACAATCGACATCAACATTCTGTTGAGTGGGGATGCGTCTCTACTGTTCTGTTGAGTGGGGATACGTCTCTGCTATTCTCTATAGTGGGGATGCGTCTCTACTATTATCAGATGGCTAGCGGCACCCATGGTAAGACCTTTCGCTGGCTGGGAACGATCATCATTGTGCTCGGCGGGGACGCGACTCTACTATCCTCACCAGTGGCGACGTCATGTTAAGACCTTTCGCTGGCTGGGAACGATCATCATTGTGCTCGGCGGGGACGCGACTCTACTATCCTCACCAGTGGCGACGTCATGTTAAGACCTTTCGCTGGTTGGGAACGATCATCATTGTGCTCGGCGGGGACGCGACTTTACTATCCTCACCAGTGGCGACGTCATGTTAAGACCTTTCGCTGGTTGGGAACGATCATCATTGTGCTCGGCGGGGACGCGACTTTACTATCCTCACCAGTGGCGACGTCATGTTAAGACCTTTCACTGGCTGATAATGATCCCAATATGAACCTTTTGCTGGGTGGGGACACGTCCTCACTCTCTCGAGACAGTGTCAACGCACATGCTCGACAATGTTTTAAAGTTCCATATGTTCCATAGGGATGTCCTTTCGAACTCAAATTGAATTTTATTATAATTTTGGGGCGGGGGTTGCTTGCTGATGTTCAATATATTTGGGCGAAATTTTCGTTCCCTATTCAAGTTCCTATCGAGAAAGAAGACATGAAAGTTCATCATAGCTTATTGTGTATATTTATATATCATAAACTAACCCAGAAGGGTAAATTAACCATACAGATTTGCAACACACACAAATGAATAAAAGGATAGGGTAGATGGCTGTACATGAATGGTTGTTCAAGACTAGATCAGCATATATGTGCATATGTGCCCATGTACGTATATATTAAATTGCATATCTATGAATATGTGAATGTATTTTTCTATGTGTATACGGATACATGGATATGTTTGAATATGTATGCACACATATATCCATGTATGTACATTTGGTATGTATGTGTGTACACATATATGTATGATACACATATGTGTATATTGGCTGTATATGCAAAGTGCGCATATAGCTTATACACACATGGCATGGCCTATGCATGTGAATATATATATATATATATATATATATATATATATATATATATATATATATATATATATATTATATATATATATATGTATGTATGTGTGTACACATATATGTATGATACACATATGTGTATATTGGCTGTATATGTAAAGTGCACATATAGCTTATACACACATGTCATGGCCTATGCATGTGAATGTATATATATATATATATATATATATATATATATATATATATATATATATATATATATATATATATATGTATATATATATATATATACATATATGTGTATGTATGTGTGTATGCATATGTAAATGTATATGTGGAGTGTGTGTGTGTGTGTGTGTGTGTGTGTGTGTGTGTGTGTGTGTGTGTGTGTGTGTGTGTGTGTGTGTGTGTGTGTGTGTGTGTGTGTGTGTGTGTGTGTGTGGTGTGTGCGTGAGCATGTGCAATTGTGCATACGCACATATATATTGCATGTGTGTACATATGCCTATGTAGGTATGTGTTGCATTACCTCAATCTTTTTCTTTTTCTCCCTTATAACACATTTCACTATGTTGTCCCAGGAGTTCTTTGGTGTTACTAGCCTGCTACCTAGCTGCGGTGTTCCTGAGGCTACTTTTACTAATACCTGGTGATGGCCTATATGCAAAGAGGAAAACGATTGAAAAGGACACCAATATTCGGATTGAACCAGAGTTTAGGCGAATGGTGACATATGCAATCTATAGTCTAAGGCAGTCCTAAGCTGACTGTCCTGATTTTTGGATAGCTGGCCATAGGAAATTTCAACATAAATCGAACCTCGAATCGAAGGGTGTAGCTTACTGCATCCGAAATAGGAGTCGACATAACATAAAAATAAATGGTGCACCAGCCAGGATTTTAGGAACAGGTTATCCCACTGACCTGTACAGCAGAAATGTCGGAACGAGCAACCGTCATCTCAGCGCATGAGCTTTCCAGTCCAGCCGCCAGGGTCGCTACTTGCGCCGACAGGTCCTGTAGGCCTGCCTTGAGGTCACCCAGACTTGACGCAACGGCTGGTAGCGAATGACCTGGCAAAGCACGACGGCATTGCTGCGTTCGACGCCGGTGCGGTAAGGCGATACATAGCAACAAAACACCGATACACAGGCAGCACATGAATACGCCCACACACTGGTGAACGGAATTCAGGTGCGTATTATGGGTCCGTGAAAGGGTGGATGAAACTCGAACAATCGGAAAGCCATTCGTGAAGGAGTTTTAGCTCTTGCAGTTGGTTACTCACTTTCTAGACCACTTATGGCAAACATCTAAGAAATAAGCAGTATGGTGCAGAATGCGTTGCGGTTATGGTCAGGCCCGCTTCTAAAACTCAAAATACGTTTCCCAATTAAAAAAGCGCAATGCTCTATTTGAAGAGAAAAATAAAATCGAGGGGATATTTGCTTCGCCTCCGTAGACACGAGTGTCCAATCAGAATCAAGGAATGTTATCTGCTGGTAATTTAATTTTCATAGCGGCGTGACAGAGTTTTCCATCCAAGCGACCAACCAGAATCGAAGCTACATTCCCTGCGCATTCCCTATTTGTGGCGCTAAATGTCATGTTAGGTATTGTTCATTATGTAAGCTATCCTGCCACACACGAAATCAACTGCATCGATATTTCAGTCATCTTTCAGGCGGCAAAGCTGATTCAGCATCACTGCACATAGCACTAGGGATCAATCAGGTTGGAAGCTGCATCACGACGACTAATGTCCCTTTAAGCTCTGTTATGGGCCAAGCTGTCAGTAGCATCTGCATCTCTCAGCGGCTAAAGGTGGTTTATAGAAAGTGAAGTTCGCTTATACTCGACAATGCACAAACGTAATATTAATTTTCAGAGCAATTGTGGGAAGCATGCCATGTTGGAGCTGTCAATTAAATTCGTCTCGTCAAATCCGTCAATGAAAACATGGTGGAGCCATCAATACGCGCCGTCGGACATGCTGACTACGTTGTAGATTTTCAGTTTTGCAAACTTTGTCGGGGAGCATTCATAACATTCAAGCTTCATTTACTACCAAAGTTCATAACGTCCAAAGTTCACAACGTCCAATGGCAATAATGTCCAAAAAGCGAATAAAGTCCAAAATGTCTTAGATAGGGTGCGTTCACGATGCCCATAGTTCATAACGTCTAACAATCACAGCCATTAAAACTGTCTTCAGAGCAGCGTTCGTAACGACCAAAGTTCATTTGCGTGCAAGGATTACACAGTCCAAAAATAGTCTCCCCAATAGTCCGCCAGAGGAGCCGGTAGAACCCCTGGCAGTGAAATCCTGTATGTAGGTAAGGTTAGGTTAGGTTAGGCTAGGTTAGTCAGGTAGATTGCGCTGCCAGGGGATTGTACTAGCTGTGCTACTTCGGACTTACAAAATAAGTGCAAACTGCAAGACATAGCCACGCCACGGGTGTCTATTTCTGAAAATTATTGGGTTGGGAAAAATAGATAAAGGCAATGGGCAGCCCCAAATGGATTGGGGACACACTCCATAAGGTCCCATGTTAAAAGTTGAAATTATTGGGGGAAGCCAACATTGAGGAAGCATTTACCCCCTCAAAATTATATAAAACAACACCCCTGAGCTACGCTCAATTCTAACCCGTCTCACGTCTAGCACGTTTAACTATACAAAGTACGTTTTGTTTTGTGCATGCCTTGTTCATGAGCACACAGTGAAAGTGATATGACATTTCAGGGAATGTGTCAAAATGCAGCTGAGCGAACGAGGAGGCGACGGAATATGTAGAGCTCCCATACTGCAGGTACATGGTCGTGCATTATGCTATTATAAGCAGGGATCAGTGGTAGCACAGCTACAATCAGCAGAGGTAGTGCGAGAAGCTGCCGCACCACCTATGCTGACTCAGACTAAACGGCGGCAACGAAAAGTGTCGCTACAAAGTTATCTCTGTACAAATAATGGTAATATTCCATAGGAATTGTTGCGACGAAATTGGTTTAAAATGACAATTTAAGGAGCAGATCTAATCGTATGTGAAGGAAGCAAAAGTTGGAACACATGATCATGCTGCTTTAAAAGTGTGATGGTCGGATCGGGTCGGATCCACTTGAGTCATAACACTCGTATTTTGCTTCGCATACATGATCAACTCGCTTGGGTTTCACATTCCTTCACAAATATACATGAAGGTATAATGCGAACAAGATCCATATGGTATGAACATGCCAGTATGATGATAAACTATCGACACCAGAAGATACGCCAAGAAACACCGCGAAATACCAACATCAGAGTCTACCAATATTAAGACGTGATGTTCGCCGGACATTTCCATAGAACACCAAGTGTGTAACCTCCAGAAAACGTTAATAACTAGTGCATCCGAAAAGGAGCCAGATAGGTGTGCATATCCGTAGGAACATTTGCCAAAAGTGTTGGGCCAGAAGTATAATATAATTGTTCAGTGGGAGCAGGAATGGGGAAGAAGATGCTGCGACTCGAAATCTGTTCCAGCGAAGGTAAGAGATCTGCACTGTTACTGATGTTTGCGCGCGGATATTTGTGGTGTTCCATCCCGTATTTCCACACAGAAGTCCCATATCCGTGTTCCAGTGGCGGACATCTTGATTTTTTAAACTCGTGCCCTGACCGGCCTCGGGTCATTTTTTTGCCCGCCGGAGGTCGAGTGCGGGGCAGATTTCCACCTTCCCCAGGACCTCAGGAACTATGGCACCACACACAAATAAAGATGCTGTCGGATTTCCCATGACGATAACGGAAGGAAGCCAGAATTTTGGAACTCCTACTAAATGAAATGGCGTCACTACGAGCACTTACGACGTAAGGAAACACGGCATTCTTAGGCCCTGGGACTCATCCTTCTCGGTGACTTCGAAACTTGATTTCGAAAAGAAATTGATAGCTCCACCCTTGTCGACAGCACCTACCTATCGTGACAGGGAGTGGCAACGCATGTCATCATCTAGTAAAGTCAGACCCACACGTGCCGGTACTGGCCGTTAGGCGTCAGACGCAATGTTAATGCGGACATCAGGGAGATATCCAGCAAAGAAAGAAAGCAGGTAGGTTCCTGATGCCATTCAAGAACTCTGAAACATGCGCCCGCGACAAGCGCGCCCGGATGCTCACTAGTGTGTGCGCGAAGAATATAGTTACAATTTATGAGACTCTGTCTCCATAAAATATGATGCGAAGTGCATTTATGAAAAGTAGCTTGCCTTCAGACGTCAATTTCATTGCCACTTACAGTGATATATTGCGCATATTTTTACTTTGCGTAATGCCTTCTGGAACTATTTTCCACCATAGACGGCCGACCGCCGGCGGCGACGTCGGCGGTCCCCGGCCCGTCCCCGACCGCCCGCCGCCATTCATAATATGGTGGGGTGCGGACCATTCCCTGAATGTTAATGGGCCTAACGCCAATGCTACAGGCATATTTTCAGATTTGAAACGATGGGCAATGTGCCTGGCATGAGTTCCGCCACCACTGCAGTTGAGGTCGACAGGTTTTCTCGATATTGTTGAAAAACATTACGCTTATTTGTTACTTATTAGTTGAATTGAAAGAATGCATCTACAACCGTGATTTTCTCCTACACCATTTTGGCGCGGCAGAGCCGATGTTGCTTAGTATTGTTGAAGGGTAGAACTTAACTTTTTGTCATGCCACCGCTCGGCGGCCCTACGGATCCTCTGGGCAGCAACCGTCGGCGCTTCACGTGCATCGAGCCATGACAGAACCTCAATAATGCCGGAAAGCTTCATGTCAAAAGGTAAAAAAATGACCGGTTTGGCTATCGATAAAAGTAGTCGAGTATGGCATCAGAAGGGAGCTGATTTTATGCTGGTTTATTTGAGGCCATTGGAAATTAATTCGCTAATGTAGAACATCCGATATACAAATAAAAGGAATGCAATGTGATAATTCGAGACAGAAATCCTGGAGTTGAGTGCAAAAATGACAGGGTTAGATATCTATAAAAGTAGTCGAGTATGGCATCAGAAGATAGCTGATTTTATGTCGACTTATTTGAGACCATTGAAAATTAATTCGCTAATGTTGAACATCGGATATGCAATTTAAAGGAATACAATGTGATAATTCGGAACACAAATCCTGGAATTGAGTGCAAAAATGGCAGGGTTAGATATCTATAAAAGTAATCGAGTATGGAATCAGAAGGCAGCTGATTTTATGCCGGTTTACTTCAGACAATTGGAAATTAATTCGGTAATGTAGAACATCTTATATACAATTTAAAAGAATAAAATGTGATAATTTTGGACACAAATTCTGGAATTGAGTGAAAAGGTGACAGGGTTAAACCTTCACGGAAGTTCTTCAAGATGATACAAAAATGTAGCACGTTTGATTTTCGTTTAATTAAGAACATTGGAAATTGTCAGCACATCACACAGAAGATCTATGACGCGTTTTTAACACCAGACCTTGAGTGGCCAATTGTTCCCATTTCACTTTAATGGCAAAGTGACAGGGTGAAATTATTTGATAATAAAACAAACTACACATCATAAGAGAGTTTGTTTCAATGTTGTTCAAATTTGACCATTGGAAATCACTTGCACCTTCTCTAGAAACCAGAATATGGCATTAATCAGAGTAAGCCCACTCTGGTGGTGTTCCTTCACAAAGCCACCATCAGAGCGGCGCCACCGGTATTATGTCCGCTCATGACGCCTAACGCACAAATTGGGCCAATGAGCACGTTGGTTCACCATCGTTTCTCAGATTCCACGGTTTTATCTCGTTTAAGTCTAGCTGCCATCTAGTGCACGAAGGGGGAAGTAGTTCTTTTCGGCCGAAAACTGATCCTCGGTATGTCGCTCGTTTTTTTGCTGAAGTAAACAAGGTGCGTTTTCTACATTGAAAAACAGCTTTTTGCTAGAACAGGCAAAATGTGTTCATAATCAATTTATTGGGACTTGCATCTGAGGCAGTTGTGTGTAGCTTTGTGCACACGTAAGCGTGGGGCTGGGAAATTCAACTTCAGTGTCGTTAGTTTGAGTGCCGCGTGATGCAAACATATCATGAAATCGATGTGTATCTTTAATATTAAGCGCCTAGCTCATAATACGATGCAGTACATTACTGAACCTTAGCAGGGTACCAAGTCAGGAGGGAGCTGGACCCCCATCCCCACCCAGGATTTCCAGCGAAGTGTCAGTGGATACCTCCTCGCGTCAATGTTGAAGTGAGGTTGCTGATCGATGAACTGCACGTGCTGTTGGTGCCCCCGCTGACGCTCAGCATGCCGAACTCGTGTTCCAGTTCCTGCAGTGGCGCCACCAAGGTCGCCACCGACGATCCATTCGTCTGCTCCGGGATCGGTGGCGACACCTCACTCAGTGCTGCCCTCTTGTGGCTGGTATTAAGACCTGAAGATGTGCTGTGCGACACCACCGGGCTGGCGGAGCGACGAGTCACAGACATGTCAGGCATGGTGGTGTTGAGCCGACGAACCACGGAACAGCGTGATGAGCTGGCCGACGAGTCCGAGTCTTCGCTCGAACTGTACTTGTAGGTGGAGCTGCATCCACCCACCAATCCTAGACCCCTGCGGCAAAACGAGGAATTGTTAGCGGCTGGCAAGGACAGCTTAGGATCGGAATGGCTACAACTGTGCACCCATCGCCCCGATAAATAGGCTCCGATTGTATCCGATCATGTTACCACGCCACCGCCATCGCAGACATCTTTCTCTCTATGGTATCTTCTCTCTTGCCTCCACCATAATGGCCGGAGTTGGCGACCATTGTGACCACATTGGTCCGCAATGGCCTGAGCAGGCGGGAGAGTCCCCATTTGCTCGATAACCAAATGGGTCATATAACTTTAACGATGATACGGTTTATGGCGTCCTGCTTTAGTCTCCGTTGAATCTCCGATAACGTCAAGAGCGCCCCAGATGAAGCATAACGCTCCCTTATTATCGTCTGGCAAGCTTCGCGTCAGAAAGAAGCCGCTGTATTTCGACCCGGCGTCTCGTGAGAAAATTAACCGCTTTCATATGCAGATGGGATGAAGGTGTCCGACACTGGCGGATCCAGGGGAAGGGGACGGGATGACCCATGGCCCCTCAAGATGACCTGATTGGAGAAAAAGTTATTTATCGACGAGTTACCGAAGAAAATATAAGCTTTGCATTCGGAATTGTTTCATATCGAGCTAAAGACTTGAACTATTCGAAATTTACGTGTGTTTATAATTGGCGGTATTTTTCCTATGTTGGCCCGCCCCCCATGTCCAATGAAAACCAGCTGGCTGAATCCGCTTATGGCGCCTAATGACCCTAATAGGTATTTTAGAAGCTTATGGAATTACCTCCAGCTGCAGTATTGACTGATTCTGGGGTCGAACCATGGTCTTGCAGATAAGATAACACTGACGATGCCAAATATGGTGACCTGTGACCTATGCATAGGATGGTGACCTGTGATGAAATGTATAGACATGAGTGAAGCTTGCCTATCACCTTAAAATCACCTTATTGGAGGCATGTGCTAGAATGTGCATGCAATTTTGTCAAGAAGTCCAAATATGATCTGCATGCGGTTGTACCTTGATCTCGGAGGCAACCAGTGTTGGTGGTGCGGCACTGACGCAGTGCACAAATGTCATAGTGTGCAGATAACTACTAACCAATGTCATAGTGTGCAGATAACTACTAACCAATGTCATAGTGTGCAGATAACTACTAACCAATGTCATAGTGTGCAGATAACTACTAACCAATGTCATAGTGTGCAGATAACTACTAACCAATGTCATAGTGTGCAGATAACTACTAACCAATGTCATAGTGTGCAGATAACTACTAACCAATGTCATAGTGTGCAGATAACTACTAACCAATGTCATAGTGTGCAGATAACTACTAACCAATGTCATAGTGTGCAGATAACTACTAACCAATGTCATAGTGTGCAGATAACTACTAACCAATGTCATAGTGTGCAGATAACTACTAACCAATGTCATAGTGTGCAGATAACTACTAACCAATGTCATAGTGTGCAGATAACTACTAACCAATGTCATAGTGTGCAGATAACTACTAGCCAATGAGGATCTGTGAAGCGCATTATTTGCACAAGGCTGTTTACTTTATATCCAGTAGCACGTTTATATTGCCAGTTCGCTGCCGCCCTTGCGAGTGTTGGTGGGGGCGGTTGATGCGACCCATCCCGTCAAGTGTTTTGGCGACGTCGGAAAAACGGCGCGGGCTAGCGCACCGCCGCCCGGCATAGCCCATGAGGAATTATTTGTCGATTTTATTGCATGGACCGTTTGAGGATATCATGCGCGATCGTCGAGCTGTGGCATCAAAAGACGGAACATATCAGGTTGTTTTCGCTGAAATCGCAAATTATCGACAATTTATATCATCCATTTGCTTCAAATGGCCGATGTTGAACATAGTAGACTGGTGGCTGGTTCAAATAACTTGTGTACATTGTCATTGACCTTTCTAACGTCATGCCAGGCCATTGTCATAATTTGAACTCGGGTAACCTTTTCAGCTTTTGAATCGTCCTCAGGCTAATTTGGGCTCAAACACTGACTTTTGCATCCATTTGTGCACTTGAAAGCAAGGGAAAAATATTTCGCGCATCATTCACGTAGCTTACAAAACGAGGTGAACTTTTAGACCTCAGGCGACCCAGGGCTCTGTGAGGCCGGATGCCCTCCTCCAACTGCTTCGACCCCCTCCATCAGGCCAGGGACACTTGCGCGACTGGGGCTCCATCCGTCGGCCATCAGTACATTTTCACATCGGCTCGGAGCGAGGTCCTTTCGGACTACCCGGGTCCTCTACGTCAGCTGGGTGCCCTCTTTAACGACCCAGTGCCATTTTTGTTCGTCGGAAGGTCCATTTTCAAAAATGTGGGCACCTCCGTCAGGTCTCCGTCGTTGTCAGCCTAGGGGCCTTTCATATTGGCTCGGGACCCTTTCCGGCAGCCCGGGGGCTCTTCCAACGATCCGGGACTCAGTCATCCTAGAAACCCTTCATGTTGTCCAGCCCCGGCCCCTTAACCCGTTGAGGACCGGATATATAATTCGCCGGGAACTTTAATTATTTTTGGTCAACAGTCTTTTAATCGAACAAGCACAAAGCTATGAAAAAATAGGAAGTTATCTCCAGCCGTTTTCGAGATATGGGCCGGTACCAAAAGCTCCCACTGGTCCTGAGCGCTGCGCGCGGTTCGGACGCCGCGCGCCCGACCCGGCACGGCGGCCGCAGTTTGGCGCTTGGGAAGGGGCAAGCAAATGGTCGCTGGCTCGAAGTAATGCAGCCAATATGATCATTGATCATTGTTTCGGTTACTACCTTCTTAAATCCAGTCAAACGTGTTTGGTTAGGGAATTTCACTGATTTGCCTTCCTGCATATTCATCAATAATTACAAGGTACATCACGCTGACAACTTTGTTATCATTTCAACGGACTGCCAGGATTTCTTCCGTCATTTCAAACCGGTAGTCAAATGCACCCCGCTTCTCCTTTTGAAGGAACTCCCTCGTCCCCATAGCATGCATAACTCTCGTCCCCATAGGCATGTCCTGGAACTGAGGGCGCTGCTCCTTTCCACAGTACATCTTCCCGCACAAAGCCCACAGTTTTCAGCCGAAACGGATGGGCTTCGCGTGGATGAACTGCTCGAGCCCGTGACATCCGTAGTAGTGGACGACCATCTCGTCCACAGCTAGTTGTTCCTGATCTATACTAAACCTCCGTAACGACTCGTTCAGCATATCAATAAATGGCTGGACCTTGTAATCTCAATCCGTGCCGGTCTGCTTCCTCGAGTTGTCCTGCAATTGAAGATACTGTTTTATTTGCATGTACTTGCTGCGTGGTATAGCCTTACGAACTATGTCATGGGCTAGATTATCTGACTCTGACCAGTAGAGCTTTTTGCTTGGCAGTGTGACATATCCAGAGAACACGGGAATCCCGGTGAACATATTCAGGTCGCTGTCATCTATCGAGAAGAGTTGGTCATTTTCACATGTAGAGAGTACCGCAGAGTCTCCGTCTGTATGTGTTGAAATATATCCGGAGTCAGCAGTTCTTCCATGATCTCCACTGGTGTACATCCATCCAGTGATGTTTTGACGGGAGGTGCATTGAGCGGAATTGTACGCATTCTCCAATGTAGTGTACTCGGATGAAACATGCCGCCACACTAGCACGTTTTTCTCCTTGTATCGCCTCTTTGCTGGGATGTTGTCAGCTCCTGACGCTTGACTTGGGTCAGTATGTTCGGGTTTATCCAGGTCACGATTGATCGGCACTTCCAGGGTGCCAGGAATGTCGCACACTTCTGCTGGTCCAGTGGCATCGTCATTCAGCTCGTCTGCATCACTGAGATCAGTCAGGTGGCACGTTTACGACAGCCAACTCATCTCCGTCTTCCAGATAGATGTCGTCAATCATTTCGATATCTTCGCTCGCAGATACATACCGTTTCATTGTTCATGACATAACGCTGAACTTGGCGATTCCTGCGCGCACCAGCACCGAATTGTTCGCCAACGAAACGACGTTTGCACACTCCCACGCACGCACTGCGCTCCCCTACCGCGCGCCCAGTCTCCCCTCCGCGGCCAGCGCTCAGGACCAGTGGGTCCATTTGGTACCGCCAAACTTTGGCGGCGTCCAGCATGGTCCTGTTATATATGTCATGCAATTAGTCATTGCATATATGTCGTGTCGGCTGTCACTGACATGGGCGCTGTCAATAATAAAGCACATCCCCCGTAGAAATAAACAAAAATAGTCATTATCAAGGGTAACCCCTGACATCAATAATATTTTCGCCAACTGTGGGCTCCACCAAATACCACCCCCACCCTTCTCACAAACTGATAAGGGGCTGACACAATACGGTCAAAGTCTTGCCAACATAGGAATGCCATTAAACCGGTTCTCACTATAGGAACACTACCTCATATTTTACTCTGAACACATGGTACCAAAAGGTCCCACTGGTCCTTAGCGGGTTAAGACCTGTTCGTGGGCACTCTCCGTTGACTCGGGACCTTCCTCATCGGCCAGGAAACCTCTCCGTCAGACCGTGGCCACCTTCGCCGGTCCAGGGGCCCTTCACGTCGACCCAGGGGACCTTGTGGACCCCCTGCGCCTTCGGAGGCCGTCGCGGTCCCCTCAAGGCAACTGCTTAGAGGGCTTCCTGGATCACCCATGGGGGAGGGGCTAGGAGGCTCCCCCTTCATCCATATTGGCTACACCACTGCCCACAATCTAGGTCGCAAACACGGTCAGTGAATGTCAATTTTCTGATGGTTGCCCATTTTCTCAGCTCCCGCTATCCGAAAACAGGGATGCAAAGCATGGCCACTCAGTTTCCCTTCTTTGGTTGCCGTCCATCGTCTCAACCTCCAGCCACTTATAAACAGGAATGCAAGACATCGTTAGTCAGTGCCTCCCATCCGCCTGTTGCATCCATGGGTGCAGGGACATACGCAGTATTATAAATGTTTGGTGGAGGGCAGTGGCAAAGGGAAATATCAAATATGTTGCATTTCAGGAAATCATGTGTGATTTAGTTCATACAGACTAGAAAAAGGCATGGTAAACACGCGCGACGGAGAAGCCTCACGATGACGAAGGATACAGTCAATGCGGTGAAGAAAAGCATATCCTTGCCATAGCTAAGGGCTTGAGGACCGTCGATGAAGACAGCTTTCGAGACACAGACGCACTGCAGCAAGCTTTATAACTGAATTATCACTATCTGCTGAAAACCTATGCTTTCCATACAAGTCCTCTGGCTAACCAAGCAGTGCATGGCCCACATATCACGACCCCGATATCTGTCTGTGCACCTGCTCATGTCGGCTGGAGAAAGAATCCCTATACAATGAACAAAAGGATAGCAAGGCATCGATGCAATGGTTACAGATACGTAAGTATGGCAAGCAAAGCCCCTAGGACCATCACGGGTAACCAGATGCCAGTCATGGTGTCACTGTGACGGCCAGGTGATAGTTGTGACAGCCTGATTGGCTTCTGTAGCTAATTGTGGGCCGCTTAGGAGAACCACGGCTCATGCGAATCATACACAAGCAAAGGCCTGCAGACTGTGGCATCAGAGACCACTTGGTCCGCTGCCAGACAACCTCGAGGCGCAACCGCCGGACTATGTGGCTCGCAATGGTCTTTGGCCATGCTCCATGATAGATACCCTCACAAGATCGAGGTAAGACGAAGCGGAGCAACAATCGCCGTGTATTTGATGCTATTCAGCTGCACCGTTGCGGTGACCTGCTCTGAGACCGAAGGCTTCCGGGCGACCACACGGGAAGCAGACGCGACATAGCATCTAAAACTCGCGATTCTAATGCACACATGCTAACGAGCTTTCCTGTTTCGTCACTCGAGATCTGAGCCGCGTCTACTCCATATGAAAGTGCATCCATTCATTGACCCAAACAGACATCATCCAACAAGCTTCGCCTGACCAGTTTGGACGGTTGTTTCGTGGAATTGAAAGCAGCCTATCGAGATAAATGTTCAGGTTTTCGTGCACCGGTACAGCCAGTGACAGGTCTCCTTTCTCCATTGACGAATCTTCTCTGAGGCAGAAGATCCATCAATGGCCCCCATTGACGGATCTCCTCTGGGAAAAAGAGGTAATTGACGGATCTTTTTGGGAAGGAAGGACCATTGGCGGGTCTTCCCTGGGCAGAACGAGCCATTGACTGGGCTTCTTTGGGGAAAGGGATCAGGGAAGGTTCTCTTCTGGACAGGAGGGGATTAGGGACGAGTCTCTTCTGGGCCGAAAGAAAGAGCTAGTAGCCGGTCTTCTCTGGGCAGGAGGGGCCAGCACCTGGTCTCCTCTGGGCAGGAGGGGTCAGTGACCCTCTGGGCAGGAGGAACCATTGACGGTGTCGATTTCGGCTGGAGATGCAGAGACAGTGTCTCTATGGACCGGAGGGACCAGTAACAGGGCCCATGCGATATAGAGGTATCAGTGGTGGATATGCCGGTCCGTTGGCGTGTGTGTCGGTTTGTCGGCGGATGGGCCGGCTTCATGGCGGATGGGCTGGTTTGTGGGCGGATGGGCTGGTTTGTGGGCGGATGGGCCGGCTCGGTGGCGGATGGACCAATGACGTGTTCACTGTTGGCCGATGGATAGGTGCACGCGGCGCGAGGTTGTCCAGGCCGGATGTTGATTGTCGGCTGTCGTGCGGATCCTGTAACAGCTCCCGCTCGGCAATCTTACCACGGCACCCACCGCCGGCGGCAGCTGCTGCGTTAGTTGTCGGAATCAAGGCCAAATCAATGGCCCGCCACTGACGAAACGCTTGTTTCCGCGAATAAGTCGGCAGAAATAACATTAGAAGACGGAAGCAGGCTATTCGATGGATAGCTTGAGAAGCCGCCGATCAGAATGTGTGCTATGCTTCAGCCATTTTTGAACACGAACGCTTCGTTGTGTTTGAAATAGTGTCGGAGATGTTGGTAAGAGTCGTAAACTACTTGATTTGTGCTGGAAGCCAAGAACGTTAAGAGATATCATGTGGTGGTTTATCATGAGGACGAGAGGCTACCTAGCTCGGCAAGCAGCAATACATTAATTAGTCTTATATCTTAACACTCGCCGGGTCGGTTGACAAATCTACCTTCGTCGGGCCGGGATGTGGAGGGCTCTTGATAATCTTACCCCTCCCCACTAGCGTCCCATGTATGTTAGTTAGTTATTAGGGCTTTAGGGCGCATCGACTACATCGGTCATATAGCGCCCATGTCCCATGTATGTAAACTAGGATAAAGTACAACACATCGTTAGAAAACACTGCTCATGGAGTGCCCGAATCACAATGTACAATTGCATTGTGACCGATTGTGAGGTCAGCAGAAGTCATCTTAGGTCAATATACGGGCCCAGACGTAAATCCCCTGGACATGGTGAAAGGGCACGGCTTGTTTTCCTTCGGCGTTATTCTTAAATTTATACCATGTTGAAGTACTTAAAGGTCATAGTAGGCCAACTCAGTGACATGACCTTTGCCTTGGAGAATGGCCTGAACATATGAATATATATATATATATATATGTTTCGAGTACTCTCAATAACAGTATTAAAGCGAGCTGAGTGCATATGTTTGATATCCGTTAATCATATGGTCAGGTGAAGTCACGCCGTATGGTCCGCTCAAGTAGGATGAAGCCTGACTATCTCAGGTACATGACATTTGGAGCATGAAATTTATGTTCCAAGAATAATTAATATGATACTAAAACATCTTTATAAACCGTCCAGCTTCCAACCTTGTGACCTGATATTAGGTCACGCTGGAACAATGCATGGACAAAAAACCACCACTTCAACCTCTGCCTATGTGCACAAGGCTTGGAAAGTAATTCCATAGAAAGGTTAAAGCAGATCAAATAAGGTCCGGCCACAGAAGGTCGTGTCATTTCAGGTTATCGGCTGGCTATCCAATGTTATGGAGCACAATTTAAGTGACGGTAAAACATAGTTCAGATATGACTTCACGAGAAACAGCAACATTCTGTATAAAATGGCATTGTGTAGAACATGTATGATACTTACCTGAACGTATGCCATTGACCTTTGACTCTTACTTGAAACCAAAATACGCATTACATGCTCTTTATAATTTTCGATGCTTAAAGGTACCCTGAAATTCAACTGTTCTGACTCAATACAGTAAGAACGAACACGAAAATCCATCTGATCTGATCATCTGATCATCTGAAGGTAAATAACTTTGCCATCAATTACAATTCCGAGATAACAGGATGTTAGTCTTGATCAAATAATAACATGATCCGGGTTTGGTTTTAATAGGCTAGAACTACTCCGAATGGCGGCACCTTGAATATTTTGGAAGATTACTCTCTTTGACCCGTCTCCGGTCTTTGATGACCAGCTCGACCTGACATTTGCACGATTTATGTCAAGAAGATGTATATGGAGGTATTGAATGTTTCGTGTCTCTGCGGGGCTTTCGGGGTCTTCCTTCCCCGCCTCCTCTCGGCCCGGTGAGGGTTAATGGCATTGTCTTTCAGGATGGGTATTGTCTTGGAATTGTCTTCCGTGTCTAGAGTATTTTCAGTTGCAAATGTATATTGCAGTCGCAGAAGCACGCAGGTCATCGCCGCTGGCATAATTGACTTTGCGACTCCAAATCACACTCGAAACTGGATGGGGTGGTGAAGCTCACTTCGCTGCCCTTAATGGAGCAAAAAAGCAATGTGTCACTTGACACAAGGTCTTGACAATATCGTCCCATAATATAAAAGTACATTTTTAGCTCCAGCTGGGTGACATCAGCAATCCGGCCAGTTATTCCATGTCCTCCATAGATGGCCAGCGAGAACTTAATTACGCATCGTGTTGAACAAATTGGACAAGCAGACGATCTGGTCGCAATCCAGTCATCTATGGCCACCAAAAATCACTCCATAATCATAGATGACCTCTCAGATCAGGCCAAGCTGCATGCATCCAAGACCAATGTCGGCGGAGTGGTTCATAACGTTCCACATGCGCCTCGTTGAAGTCTCGTAGGCTATATATGTCCGGCAGATTCGAAGTAAGCACATACGTTTGTGAATCTAAAATATAAACATGCATCCCTGGACGTTGAACTCAATGAACATTGAAAGGTCACTCGACCGGGAAATGCAGCTAGATTGCTGGATTCTAAGGCGGAAATATAATTTTTATTTGTAACACGTTGCTTCGGCAAGGCAGAACAACTACTATTATGAAATAAGCATCAGGGCTTGCGAGTCTTGCCGTTAAAGTCGAATCGTAAACGCAAATTATATGACGTCTAATTACATTATATGACGTCTAATTACAATGCATCCGAATCATAGCCACATTGTGTATTTGTTTGCGTGATGAGCGCCCGATGATCGGGCTGTCGCCTTATCTATCTGTTCAATATAACTTATGATAGGGATGTCATAGTTTGAGGCTCCGGTGTCGCCTTATGTCCCGAGTCCATTAGCATCAAGTCAAGGAGGGAATGGTATTCCAGCCCTACCTATGCGCGGGTGAATAATACGCTAATGCGTATTATACCTAACCTTCTTAGTCATGCTAACTCACCGTGATAAGAAAACCTGACAAGACGGAAAAAAGCTTGTTTAACATGATTAATTGATGATTGCTGTAAATTGCCGGATACAAATGCTGGATCGTGTTAATTGGACATTATGTCGCCGGAGACTAGCGAGCAAAAGCGCGAATGGGCGACGATGCAAGGCTATACAAAATAAAGACATGCTCGTATGTAAGAGAAAAGCAGAATACTTTAGTCTTTTACCAGTTCCTTACAACTTTTAATGGTAGATAAAGCATACCAAATTACGTATGTAACCATCAAAATCAAACATTATTCGTTTGGGAACACCTACAGATGTTGTATGCCATCAAGGCGTACGATATGGGAAACTGATGCGACGTGGGCTCAGCCCGGGTGACCGATGACCTTGTTTGGTGGTTAGTGGCCGGGCGACGGGTGACTTTGTCTGACGGTCAGTGGCTTGGTGACCGGCGACCTTGTTTGGTGATCAATGGCTTGGTGACCGGTAACCTTGTTTGGCGACCAGTGGCTTGGTGACCGGTGACCTTGTTTACGGTCAGTGGCTTGGTGATCGGTAACCTTGCTTGGTGATCAGTGGCTTGGTGACCGGTGGCCTTCTTTGGCGGTCAGTGGCTTGGTGATCGGTGACCTTGTTTGGCGGTCAGTGGCTTGGTGACTGGTGACCTTGTTTGCGGTCAGTGGCTTGGTGACCGGTGACCTTGTTTGGCAGTCAGTGGCTTGGTGACCGGTGGCCTTGTTTGGCGGTCAGTGGCTTGGTGATCGGTGACCTTGTTTGGCGGTCAGTAGCTTGGTGACCGGTGACCTTGTTTGGCGGTCAGTGGCGGCACACACGGCGACATGGTCCGTCGCCGTATTGATCAGTCTGCCATCGCCCCAGCCGCTCCGAATAGGCGGGTGGTAGCCGCACTGTTGATTCGCCGTACCAGGTGGAGGCTGTCACGCCGCTGCTGTCCTCTGTAGTCGGCTCCATGTGTGCCAAATGGGCGATCCACTCCCGCTCGGGCGGCACGTGCTGTGTACCGGTACCGTACATGGCGCCATGAGCTATGTACCGGGATTGCACACAGTATCATGGGCTATGCACCGGGATGCGCCCAGCGCCAAATACTGCGTATCAGTAACATTCCCGGCGGCCTTGAATGATATTGCAGCTGCCGCAGAGCAGCAGCGTTACCGGCGGAAACGATCGACAGGTCGATAATGGTCGTTTCTGCACATGGAGTTCCAGAATCTGCATTCGCTGCATGGAATACAGCATGCCACACGTGCACACATGGTCAATATGTGAAAATGCAAGCCATAGCTCCAGAAAGTGGCCAGTGTACCTATGACGTTTTCATAACTCTGCAAAAGGATAGTTATAAATACATGGGTATTTTAGTATGGAAATATTTCTTAATCGCCTCCTGTAACTTTTTGTATATAAATTTACGATTCGCTTGAGCTTTTTATGATCATCTGATCTATTGATCTATGCTTATCCATTATCAACCTATTATATATTGTTATCGATTTATCTATTTTATCTATAGATCTATTCATCTATTATCTGTTTATTTATTTTTCAGTGAACGCTTGTTTCCTGGGTCTGCCAATGCACACAAAGCATGATGGGTGCATAATGCATAGATGTTGCAGGTGCTGCAGGTGCTGCAGGTGTTGCAGGTGTTACACCTGAACGGTTGCAGTTGCAGCATCAATTTAAGCCTGCATCATTCAGGCGGCTTTTCAGCAACGGGTTCCTCTGTTGGGAACTGCAGCCGTGGATCGTCCACTGATCGTCCACTGATCGTCCACTGATGTGCTGAATGTTGCAATTAAATTTGTGACAATGTCTCTGCCCCTAGT
Source organism: Ashinkailepas kermadecensis (assembly GCA_034440615.1). Lineage (NCBI taxonomy): Eukaryota > Metazoa > Arthropoda > Thecostraca > Neolepadidae > Ashinkailepas > Ashinkailepas kermadecensis. Next base: position 672,108 of record JAOTOM010005061.1, read on the forward strand.
ATGGTCAATGAAATATTTTCCAGGAGTTGTTTTAATTCCGTTACAAAATAGACTGAGCGCTAAACATTGACAACACCGTACCATTCCATACAGATGCAAAAGATACAATGCATCCAAGCGTAGTCGTTTTGATGTATGTACCAGTTACTCTCGAAGGCAATTCCCGAGTTGTTGCCAGAAAATAATAGCGTAGGCCTATTGCACCAGGGTAAAAAGTAAGCACCTATTTTTGGTGAGAGTTCAATAAATTGTGCTTCACAACGCACAAAAAAAATAATGACGAATATTTCAATCCTAATTTAAATACCAAATTATACGAAAGGGTCGGACGTTCTGATTCACCACAGCAACAAAATCGTGAATGTAGTTCTCAATAGCAGTCGGAAATATAATTATAATACAGGAAAATATACGCGAGCGGCTGGTGCTTCTTTCTCTAACTAGAGCGAATCCGTGGCAGACTGTCGGTCGCGGAGTTGCTTTATAATAAAAAGTTGAATGGAGGAGAAGATATAAGAAGACGAAGGTCTCGATAGCTGCGTGAATGTATCAACATGGAGTGGCCATGGCCAGAATGCTTCCGGTTTGTGGATTCGTTGACACCCCTGCAAACTACAGCAGCCACCTACAAGCAGCCTTGGGGGAGCACTCCTGTGTTAGTGACATACCTACCTAGGCTTGCATGTTTGAAAGTGTTGCAAATTTACCAACAGTGAATGAATTCAGGGCAATGTTCAAGTTTCAGGACAATCACTGGGAGCACAAATTGCTCAAAACAAGAATGAAAGAAAAAGTCATGCAAACAAATGGCTGTATGCTGCTAAAAGAGCGGCATCATACAGTTCCCCTGGATCCGGACTTACCTTGTGGCTCTCCTCAAAGCTTACTCACTTTTGTAATGCATCCAAAGTGGATTCTACTGGGTTCCATATCCGATTACATTGCACCACTTCATTTTTTTGAAGGGGGAGGCAGAAATAACGAATCAACTAATCAGCTATCAACCATGAATATACAGCAAAGCAGACCACGGTCCTCTCATCAGAATACATTCCTACCTGTCTACTTACCCCACGGAACTAACGCATCAAAAAAGCGAATGCATGTTGAAATAGGTCCGAGGCGCCGCGAAGGATCTACTGATGCCGAGAAACGGAGTAATGCATGCAACACTCTTCTAAGACACTAGTATTTCCATGGAACATAAGAAAGGTGCTTGCCTTCAGTAAGCATCCTGAAACGGTGCTAAAAAATTACCTTCCACAATTCAGTTCTCTTCCGAACGAGTGTCACAACCATCTCGAAATGCTCATACGGGAGAAGCATAGTCGTATTACTATGCTTTGAAATATAATTTTAAATGTAAATACAATTTACGAAATAATACCTTCAATGGTAATTCTATACAAATATCACACACGGTATTTCATGACATTATGCAGAAATATTGCTTTCTACAAACTTTAATTTGTTATTTTAGATTTGACGCGCGCGCTGGAGGACCTGTAATGTAACGCGCAACAGAGGGGAGGGGGGGGGCGGATGCGTCCCCCCTAAAATCTCGGAAACAACTGAAGGTAGAAGCACAACATTCGGAGTGTAGATTACGGCTGTGATGAATTCGCTTTAGTATGAATTGCATGACCCTAGGTCAATGCCTTCAGGTTTAAATGAGGTCGAGATCGGCCCCGCACCGCGCCTCCGCCCCACCGCACTGACGAAACCTTAGTGACCTTCAACGTTGGCGGCCGGTCGGTCGACTGTGCACCCTGCAGTTCCTATATTTACCAACGGATTTCGAATTATATTGTTGCATCGGATGTGTTTCCCAATTTTTAGCAAAGTCAGAAGACTTCATTACAATATCCCCGCCTGTTTATGAGAAGTCGTGAGCAACACAAACAGGAGGGCTGGACGGATTCCGCCTCCGCCAGTTCGCGTGTTAAATGAAGCGCAAGAAAACAGACGGCAATGAAATACAATGGTGAAACAGAAAATCAAGGCATGCTTCAAATCACCAAAGTGTTCATTTCTGGTAAGTGTGTTTTCTTGGGGGGGGGTCGTGAAACAGTCCTCTGGACTTAAATATTTGCGATAACGACTACACAATGATTACTTAATCGATACATTTACTACAGAGTACAATGAGATAGACTAGTATCAGGCGTGACTAGAAAATGTCCCATTCCTATTGATATTACCCAATCAAATTACATTTGTATTGTCAGTAGTCGTGAGATATCGCACACAGGGCTCATTAAACTAATCTTGCTATAATCTTAATTTCCATCAGTTCAGCTAAATTAATTGTTCTGAGTGAAGTCACTTGAAGATAACTGGAAATATGCCTTTTTATTTGAAGCGCTGCGCTTTAGATGTATGCCAAGATCAGATCCCATTTACTTCTTATCCAGAGATAAGCGGCTTGTTGTTTGATCACAAAGGTTCCAGACATGTGCTTGGAGCCGATAACGCCAGATAGCCCACTTCTCACTGCATTCACCGCGAAGGAAATGTGTATTTTATTTCTTCAACACGCTGCATTTTATATCAGTGCATCGTCGCACTGCAGTAGCGCCCATTGGGGTTTGCAAGCTTCCTCACTCAGGCAGAGTGTTCACCAAGGATGACACCATCACAAGGCAACACCACACTATGCTGACACCATCACAAGGCAACACCGCACTATGCTGACACCATCACAAGGCAACACCACACTATGCTGACACCATCACAAGGCAACACCGCACTATGCTGACACCATCACATGGCAACACCGCACTATGCTGACACCATCACAAGGCAACACCACACTATGCTGACACCATCACAAGGCAACACCACACTATGCTGATACCATCACAAGGCAACACCGCACTATGCTGATACCATCACAAGGCAACACCGCACTATGCTGACACCATCACAAGGCAACACCGCACTATGCTGACACCATCACAAGGCAACACCACACTATGCTGATACCACCACAAGGCAACACCGCACTATGCTGACACCATCACAAGGCAACACCGCACTATGCTGACACCATCACAAGGCAACACCGCACTATGCTGATACCATCACAAGGCAACACCGCACTATGCTGACACCATCACAAGGCAACACCACACTATGCTGACACCATCACAAGGCAACACCACACTATGCTGATACCATCACAAGGCAACACCACACTATGCTGACACCATCACAAGGCAACACCACACTATGCTGACACCATCACAAGGCAACACCACACTATGCTGACACCATCACAAGGCAACACCACACTATGCTGACACCATCACAAGGCAACACCACACTATGCTGACACCATCACAAGGCAACACCACACTATGCTGACACCATCACAAGGCAACACCGCACTATGCATGACAACACGGGAGCATGCCGAAATTGTCACGCCGCAACATGCGGTGAACTAATCCCACACGCGGGCATCGTTACAGCTTTAACATGCGAACCGAAGGGAATCAGGGGAAATTGATGTGCCCTGTCAGGGGGAGCATTGTGCCCTGTCTTGACTTCAGTTCAACCTGACCAGCTTAGTTGACTTCTGTGACTCAAAACGTGCCAGAAATGTGGCGGAGATAATGAAATTGGTCCAATCCACGACAAATCTACAAGAACATAGCACACAATAATTTATATTTTGATAAAAATAGTTGTGAGAGGCTATCTGATGCGCCGAATCGAGCTGTGTCATCTTAAGGCAGAGCAGGTCAACGATCAAGAAGTTATAGCCCCGGGGGTATTTTTGAGATGTCTTTTGAGGTCCTTAACACAATGAAAAACAATGCGAATTGTGCACAACTATATATCGCTGAGCTCACAATAATCCACTGCATATATTGGCTGTTTGGGAGTTTTCGTTTACGAGCTATTTGAAATCGTGACATCCTAACCTAAGGTCACATGACCTACTTTAACTTTCGGAACAGTCACACTGCCATTTGAAGAAGTGCAGAAATGAAGTTCGATAATTCATCTTTCGAAGCAAAAATATAAAAAAATAGGTTTTTTACATAAAACTGTACATATCCGTTCTAATGTAGGAAAGCATGGTTGATTTTGCGCTAGTCTATCATGCCTGTTTAAATATGTGTTTAGAACGGTATATTACTTCAATAAAGCCTTTTGACTTCGAGGCACGTGATAGGATGAGAATGTTAACCATCTGATCTTGAGTGTTGTGTTGCACAGGTGTTCTAATTCGTTGTGAGATCAAAGGACAGAAATGACATAAGTGTCTGCGAATTGTGGTAGGTGGCCCATTTCATGACAAATCTACAAGTGAAGGGGCCAAAATAACACTATATACCTCATGTTTCGATGAAAATACTCATAATAGGACTAGTTTGTCATTATAATCCAGCTGCGCAATTTTGAGGACGATCGGAGTAAGTTAAGGGGTTATATATAGTCTAGGACAATTTTGAGAGGTCACCTACGTGTTTGGAGGCCTGGAACTCAATGAAGAGTAACACGAATTGCAAGAATTTATATATCGCTGAACTCGTCATGATCCACTGTATCTTGCCAATTTCGAAATTTTTGTACACGCGTTTTTTTCATCGTTAGCTTGTGACATAAGATAACGTGACCTCGTGTGACCTACGAGACAGTCAAAATGCTCTTTTGGAAATGCAGAAGCGACGAAGGGTGATTTGTGAAATTCTAGATAGTCATTTGTAAGAAAAAAAGGAGTCGAAATGTTAATCGAAATGCTTTCACCTAAATATATTACACATACAATATACCCACAATATATATCAGCATCAAGTCAGCATATCAGAAATGTAGGATCATATGTCACCGACAACACTGAAGGGCTTATCACATCGCCAACCACTGTGATATCAACCTTCTGGCGTGTCAAACCCCACATTCTGGAATCGAAAAGATGAACCTCATTGACTGAATATGTGCATTAATCGTGAACTGTTTCGGAACAAATTTGGCACGGACCCATCCATTGACACATGCTGAGCCTGAAATGAATTGAATTGGATCATGAGCCATTTGCATCAGTGTAATAAAATAAAGTACCAGAATTACACAGTGCAATGCAATACAATGTGTTACAGTATAATATCACAATTTAATGCAATGTAATGATCTACAAATCTGCAGATCATCCCATGCCTTGTCAGAATCCCAGTTCAGACTGATGATCTGTCACTGTGATAATATCAATCAACACAATCTGCGTCAGCGCGTACACTAACACGTTTCATTTCACCCAACTACCACACACGCCCCGAGTGGGTAGACAGTTCATAGGCAATTACGGGGCTGTGGGTCACTGGTGCGAAATTGTGGTAACCCCTGTGTTCCCTCTACCGTGATGGCTTTCGAGAAGCGCTCGGTGAGGTGGGTCGCGACGTTCATTGCTTCCTGCATTGATACAAATATGAATTTGATGCAGCTAGCGTGTGCGACAGATACTCAAACATGCTCTCCACCGTCAGCATCTGGTTGTTGAGCGGGCGCTTGAGGCTCTCTTGAGCCGCGGCACGCTTGGCTGTATCCCGATGCCGTCGCAAGCGCCCTTGTCATGAGTTGTGACAAAAAAGCCACTCACAGGGTACTCCAAAATCAGTCTGACACATCGACGAAGTTATGCTTATTCGCATACTGTGCAGCACTGCCGCCTGTGAAATAAATATTTGTATTTGGGTCATGTTCTTCGGTCAGAATTTCTGGGATAAGCCGTTGCAGGAACGCATGCACCATGGCGGTTTTGTGCTTTGTGCCGTTAGAGATACAGCAGTAATTCTGATTGCACAGTATACCTCTTCCTCACGCCAGTACACTACAAACGGGTGCACCGCACACTGGGAAGAATCATAGTGGAAACATTGAGCTGCATCCTGCACCACATACTAATAATTGTCAGCGAAATCGCACTGGACAATCACTTCGCCTTCCTTGGCAGTAGTCTGCGTAGGTGAAGTGAAGCCAGCCACACAGTGGTGTCTGGTCAGCTTTACGATTTGCTAGCTCAAATATCGCATGCTTCTCTTTGGTCTAGACTATTTCTACGAGGGTACAGCGATGAGTGCTCATCCACTGTTTGTACCTAATCTCATTATCCATGTCATCATCTGGGGCTGAATTCTCTTCTCCTGATTTGTCCGCGAGAATAATCCTCAGAAAGTTCATCACCCCGTCTTCACCTGGGCAGTCTTCACAGTTGTGCATCATGCAATCACGGTTTTCCGTGCCACATGCAGCGTGATCGAGGAGGTTGCAGTAATTGAGACCGAGAAGGCCGAGAGCGGATATGAGCAGTTTTGGGTTTTGCCGATAAGTGCACACCGAGTGCGTCCCACTGCTGCCTGCCAAGACGCAATGTTTCGGACGAATGGCAGCAAAGGTTAAGAAGCCAGTGCGAGGGTTTTCAGAGTTCTGCTTGTATAGATCATATATCTCGCACAAGTTTCCCAAAACAAGCCTTTTCTGAACTCTGCTTTTGGTTCTATCAGCCTGTCGCACCGTGACGCAGTCGGTCTTGCCGAGACACATCAGGCTGATCTGGTACGACTCATAAAATAGCCTTACTTTCACCTTGTCTGCGTCCGACACCCTCATAAATTGTCTCGCTTCGTAGGCAGCACCGCCAGCGATAGTGAGCAGTGAGCGCCGGGCACCCAAACACGGCGCCACCACTTGTTTGTGCGTTTCCTGATATTTCACTACATTCGCATATTTATAGTTTCGCGATGCGGTTGTGCGAATGGCTGCACGGCTATCAGAATGTCATTGCTATGTTATGGATGCTTCTCTCTCCTTATAATTCATCGCAAGGTATAACTCATAAATCATCTACTACCACAATATAGACATTTCTGCCATTTCTGTTGCTTAACCCTTGACCTCACAACGAGTTAGAACACTTGTGCAACATAACACTCAAGATGAGATGACTAACATTATCATGCCATCACGTGCCTCGAACGTCAAAAGTGTTTTATTTCAGTAATATACCGTTGCAAGCACATCTTGAAAGAGGCCACGATAAACTAGAGCAATACATCCATACATGCCTAATTTAGAACGAATATGTAGAGTTGTATGGGCAAAACCCTAGTTTTTTTTTTAGTTTTTGCTTCGAAAGATAAAATATCGAACTTCATTTCTGCCCTTTTTCAAATGGCATTTTGACTGTCCCGAAAGCTAAAATAGGTCACGTGACCATAGGTCACGATGTCACGATTTCAAATATCCCGTTAACGAAAATTCCGAAATAGCCAAAAATAGCCGAAATAGCCAAAAGATGGCGCGGATTACTGTGGGTTCACCGATGCATACTTTTCCACAATTCGGATTATTCTTCATTGAGTCGAAGACGTCAATAGACACCCTTGATAGGTGACATCTAAAAAATTGCCCGAGGGTCCTTTTTATGACTCCTTGGCCGTTGACCTGATCTTTCTAAAAATGGCACAGCTGGATTCGGCGTATCAGATAACCCACGCAATTATTTTCATGCAAATATAAAATATTCGATGTTATTTTGTCGATTTGTCATGGAACAGCCCAATTGCATCCTCAAAGCGACAGTAATAAAGGCAAAAAGGGGATTCACCGACAGTGATCAAGGCCGAGACAGTCGAGATCGACAGTGATCAAGAGTCGAGTGTCAAGGCCGAGACAGTCGAGATGCGACAGTGATCAAGGCCGAGACAGTCGAGATGCGACAGTGATCAAGGCCGAGACAGTCGAGATGCGACAGTGATCAAGGCCGAGACAGTCGAGATCACCCGACAGTGATCAAGGCCGAGACAGCTGGAGATCACCCGAGGTCAATAATGATAATTGAGAGCTTCTGGACGTCTCGAATGGAATGAAGGCCGTATATTCCAAGCTATACGACTCCCGAACTGGTCGGCCGCCTACAACCTAGGATCCCGCTGACAGCGAGACCAGCCTTCCTTCGAAACTAGGCAGTCCTCAGCGTCTCTAGTCATGGGCAGATATGCTCACATCTGCGACGTCGGAAAGTGCGCTTTTTTGTTACACACCCAAGACATAATACCATTACATTATGCATTTGCGCGAAATTACGAGGAAAATCTAGTGAGCGCTAGTGAGGTTGGCATGGACCAGGCTAGCCGGCTCAAAGCTGGTCCAGCCGGTAATTATCAAAACATGGCGAGAAAGAGCGTCCCGTTTTGTCGTCACAATAACCTTTCGGAAGTGAACTCTGATCCACACAGTCATCGCCGCCGCGCAACCTGTGCTGAAGCCTGACCTGAGGTGAAGCCTGACCCCCGGCTTGACCTCCAACATCACGTCCTCGTCGGAGTTAGGCGGCACGCACATGCTGCAACTACGGACCGGACCGACGCCGCCCCGGCCGCCACGCATGCTCCGTCCCAGCAGGTGGCAACGGAAGGGGTCCGGTGTCAGGCTGAAGCCCGGGGCGCACCTGTCAGGCTGTCTGGTCGACTCAGGCTGCCTAGGCTGTCTCGGCTGGCTGGCTGGCTGCAGCTGACTGGATTGGCTGGCCGACTCCAGCAGTAGCGCGTGCGGAGAGGCGTGGCGTCGCGCCCGGCCGCGAGGCGGCTGCTTAGTGGGACGACTGGCTGACGTCATCACCGCGCAGCTGCTGTGTGTGGCTGACGTCATCAGCGCGCCGTCGCCGTGTGGCAGCTCACGGTCCGACCTGGGTCGCACGGTTGTCTGGGGATCACACGCTTCTCTGAGATCATTGACAAACATTGCCGATGGGAGCTTTGCCGCCATGAAGGCCACTTGCAGATGAAATTCCCGTTTCAAATATCAGGAATAAACTGATTTTGCGGGGCAAAACGAATGTGGCTGTATTGACTGTATATGGTGTAAATGGCAGGTGAATAATATGGGACGACAAACTGAAGCAATCATGATCATTGGACATGTACGTCACGGACAAATTCTTGGGTCTTGCAAATACAGACAAACATTTAAGTATCACTAAGACATACAAATGTATACATAACCATTTATATTCGTGCTTGCATTTACATGCATGCTTGTGCATGTGCATGTGTGCGCCTGCGTGCGTACGTGCGTGCGTGCGCGGAGTGCGCGTGCGTGCGCGTGCATGCGCGTGCGTGCGCGTGCATGTGCTGCGTACGTGTGTGCGTGTGTGCATGGGTAAGTGTTGAGAGCGCGCGCGAGCGTATGTGTGTGTATATGTGTGTGTGTGTGTATGTGTGCATGTCTATTTACTATTTAGCCAATCCACGTCTCTTTGCATCACTTTTAGGAAAATCTGGACATTCAGTACCGGTCTTCAATGGCGGACTGTCTTACGAGCAGCGCAATACAGTCGTGCTTGCAAATAAACGTCTTCGACATTAGTGTGTGAACACTCCAAACACACTTTGGTCCTATCGGAAAGGTTTCCATATTCCGTTCCATGTGGCCGAGTTATATGAAACGCAAATTACAATTGCTCTGTCAAAACCGCCAGTTAAAACGCCCACAGCGACCTTATCTGGAACGGATTATAGCCGGCCACGCTACCGCCACCTTCATATACTCAACTGCATATGAACCGCAGCTCGTTTCCCAGATATTCGCCCGGATATAGTTACCACCTTGAAATAGTTGCTGACACAGCGGACGCCAGCGACCAATCGATGTTCGGGCACTGCATGCACAGCCATTTATTTCCTTTGGGGAAGGGTGTGGGGCTGTTATACCACCATTTTATGGTGCCCATAGATATCACTATTGACATATTTAAAAGGTTGGAAATAGCGAATTTGAATAGAACTTGAATTTTAATTTGATTAGAATTTGAACTCACTGTGTGCCGCTAAAACTTTGTGCAATGACTCCACGGTCTGCCGAAACGTGCTCCACGATTCCTTTTAAACATTATAATGCAATGACCCCCGACTAGCGACCAGTCGGCACACTAACTTGGGCATTAGCAAAGTACAGCGTACAGTCACCCAATGTAGCAAATTAGAAAATACAGCTCACTGATTAAGTCATTTACGTAGCTTCACTGTGAACACCAAAAGTTACCTCAGTATTTTCAAAACACGAAAAACATGTCGCAGCTACTGCGTAACTTTCACTGACTCCGGAGAAATACGGCCTGAACTGTCCATCTCAACAGCCCACACAAGCACACTGCCGCTGGTGACGCCATCTCAACAGCCCACACAAGCACACTGCCGCTGGTGACGCCATCTCAACAGCCCATACAAGCACACTGCCGCTGGTGACGCCATCTCAACAGCCCACACAAGCACACTGCCGCTGGTGACGCCATCTCAACAGCCCACACAAGTACACTGCCGCTGGTGACGCCATCTCAACAGCCCATACAAGCACACTGCCGCTGGTGACGCCATCTCAACAGCCCACACAAGCACACTGCCGCTGGTGACGTCATCTCAACAGCCCATACAAGCACACTGCCGCTGATGACGCCATCTCAACAGTCCATGCAAGCACACTGCCGCTGGTGACGCCATCTCAACAGCCCATACAAGCACACTGCCGCTGGTGACGCCATCTCAACAGCCCACACAAGCACACTGCCGCTGGTGACGCCATCTCAACATTCCATACAAGCACACTGCCGCTGGTGATGCCATCTCAACAGCCCACACAAGCACACTGCCGCTGGTGACGCCATCTCAACAGCCCATACAAGCACACTGCCGCTGGTGACGCCATCTCAACAGCCCACACAAGCACACTGCCGCTGGTGACGTCATCTCAACAGCCCACACAAGCACACTGCCGCTAGTGACGCCATCTCAACATTCCATACAAGCACACTGCCGCTGGTGATGCCATCTCAACAGCCCACACAAGCACACTGCCGCTGGTGACGCCATCTCAACATTCCATACAAGCACACTGCCGCTGGTGATGCCATCTCAACAGCCCACACAAGCATACTGCCGCTGCTGACGCCATCTCAACAGCCCACACAAGCACACTGCCGCTGGTGACGCCATCTCAACATTCCATACAAGCACACTGCCGCTGGTGATGCCATCTCAACAGCCCACCAAGCATACTGCCGCTGCTGACGCCATCTCAACAGCCCACACAAGCACACTGCCGCTGGTGACGCCATCTCAACTCACAAACACTGCCGCTGGTGATGCCACAACAGCCCACTGCCGCTGGTGACGCCATCTCAACAGCCCATACAAGCACACTGCCGCTGGTGACGCCATCTCAACATTCCATACAAGCACACTGCCGCTGGTGATGCCATCTCAACAGCCCACACAAGCATACTGCCGCTGCTGACGCCATCTCAACAGCCCATACAAGCACACTGCCGCTGGTGACGCCATCTGCGGTCGTTTGGGACAAATTGGAACTGTTCGAACCTACCCACCGACCGAATGTGCCCTCCCCCTCTCCTAGCCATACTGACCACAATGCTGGTGACAACAGCACAGGATGGAAAATATGTCAAAGTGATGCAGGTGAGGTGTGCGGTTTGAGGAGCTGGTACGTGAACGCCGCTGCCGGCCCGCGCCGATAATTCGTGTGATTTGAGGGGTTAAAGCTCGATCATATCCAGTTAAAATTTGATTCACATTTACATTGCTTTATCTTCCAACATCCATATTCCGGTTTCTCAAGAAACGCAAAACATTTAAAGTACTGTACATAAATACAAATTTCTCGTCTACGATTTTCGACTTTGGCATGACCACTTATCTCGAAATTCTGAGAGAGATGTTGGATATAATTCCTACCGCGCTAAAATTTAAGAAGTGAATGGCATTATGCTGAAAACGACAATTTTGGCATTTCTTTACTCATGCCTTCCTACAGACCACGAGACGTCATGGGAAGTAACGTCACCGTGACGTCATTTACGGCTGATCCATGGTAACCCGAAAAGTTGTCCTTTGCCAATGTGCTTATTTGATGTAAAAATGTAGTGTAGATTTTTGCGCGATATCGTTATTAATGCGGGAGATATTGCAAAAATTTGCCAAGGCTGGAAACAAAAATTCGCCCCCCCTCCGCCAGCCACTGACAGGCTAACTATGGCAATGATGTGAAAAAGAAAGTGAAATAGTGATTGAAGAACATATTTGGAGTCGGAACAACTGACGAAGTTGCGTGGGCAAATTACAAATTCGCATGAGTTGATATAGGGAACGATTGCCGCTATGACGGAAGGCAATGATGATGGCGTGCAATTCGATGATTAAAATGGAGGTTGGGTTTGGCAAGCGATGTTGTTTTTGTGCATGCCGAAAAGAAAGGCATTTCCTGTAAGATTGGCGTCTTGAGAGCCATCGATAAAAACAAAAGGAATATGGCGAAAATGGCGGAACTTTTGATTCGCGTATTCTGGACAAAGCCAGGATTTTGAAGTCGTGATCAAATTGAAAAACAAATGTGTAGCTCGGTCACCTGCCACGGTGAGGTAGTGGCCGGAGGAGGAGAAATAAAGCTGCCAGGGGCCATTCCTATTAATCGACAGCACATGTGGTTTCAAGAACATCCTAGCTCTGAGGCTGGCCCTCCGCATTCCTCACATCAATCGCCATCCAACAGATAATGTTTTCATCTCTCAGGAGACCTCGTTTATCCATTAGGGACCGCTTTTAACCTCAGAAGAATCCAAGTCCAGTCTTCTCAGACTTTCAACGAGATTCTCTTCATCACTCGGGGCCAGGCGCGCACCCAGGATTTTTCCATGGGGGGGGGGGGCGGACCGAAAAGGGCACTTGGCCGGCTCCAAAAGGACACTTGACCGGCTCCGAAAGAGCACTTTGCGGCCCGAGGCACACTGGAAGGTTTGTTGACCGGGGGGGGGGGGGAGGGGTGGCAAGCAGTTTGTTTTAAAGTTGCTAGAAAAAATGATTTTTTGGCCGGAATGTCCCAAATTTAGCCCGAAAAGCACCTGCCTTATGATAAGGCAGGTGATTTTTGGGCTAAATTTGGGACATTCCGGCCAAGAGGGCACTTTTCGGTCAAAAGGGCACGTTTGGCCAAAAGGGCACTTTGTTCTCATGGGGGGGAGGCCCGGGCCCCCTGGGCCCCCCTCCGGTGCGCCACTGCTCGGGGCCCTCTCTCACATTTAGGGGCCATCACAGTCCTCAATTTGATCATGTCTGGCTCTCATCTCGGGAGCATTTCAGGTCTCAAATGAGTCCTCACTAGTCCTCTTCAGCAGGAACTCTGTTCATCCCTCAGGTGCCCTTTAAACCCAAAGCGGCCGACTGCAGGACCCCATCGGACTCGCCAGGGGGCGGGTGCCCCTTCATCACTTGGAAATGCTTTTTTTACAGCACGGGCTCATCCACGGGTTTGCAGGCCCTATGCATAGCACCATGAGCCTTCCGTTTCAGCTCGGATCGTCCTCCGTAGCTCGGGGACCTGTTTATCGGTCTGAGGCCCGCTATCAGCTCTGAGACCCTCTGCATTAACGTGAGCCAAAGCCGACCTAGTGGCTCTGCATGTTCGGCTCGGGGCTCCTATCCGTCGCCTCAGGGGCCCTCCCTCACGGCTCAGGACACTCTACGTCCGCCCGGAGTCCTCTCTTCAAAAGCTTGGGCTTCCTCTATCATGCAGGGGGCTGCCTGTGCGGTTTCGGCCTCCATCAGCCCAGGGACCCTTCATACCGGCTTCTGTATTCATACCCTTCTGGGCCCTCACCGACGGCCCGGGGTCCTCCCGCAGCTAGTGGTCCTCTCCGTTGGCGCGATCCAGGGCCTCCTATGTCAGGTCGGAGGCCCTTTTTCAACAGTTTGGGTCTCCTCCATCACGACACTGGCCCTTGTACGTCTTGGTCCCTGTATAAATAGGTCCTGGATCGTATTAGTGACCCTCTTTGACGATCCAATGCCTTTTTCGGCGAGCCTGAGGCCCCTTTTCACACGCTTGGGCCCTGTCCATCAGGTTAGGGGCACTTCTTCTGTTTGAGCTCCGTCGACAGACCAGGTGCCTTTCATATTGGTTCGGGCCCTCTCCGCTAGCCCAGGGGCCTTCCAACTATCCGGGCCCCTCGGTAGATCTAGAAGCCCTTCACGTTAGCCCAGCCAAGGGCCTTCAACATCTTCCTGGTGACACTCTCCGTTAATTAGGGGCCCTCTTCATCGGCTTGGGACCCTTTCCGTCAGCCAAGGTCCTTTCGTCGGTCGGAGCCCTTCACGTCGGCCAAGGGAGTCCTTACGGACCCCTGTACCGATGCCCTGAGGAGCCTTTGTGGCCCCTTGGACAGTCCAGGGGGCGGTTGCCCTTGTCCCCCCCCCCCCATCTTAGCTACGGGTTAGTGGCGCGTAAAAAGAGCCGGTTTTATGATTGACGACATGTATTATTGCGTTTGCAACTGACACGGCACGCGGCCATGGTGAATGTGAAAACTGTAGCCTGTACATGGAGCCAGACAGTGAAGTTGACCTCTATTCGCTATCTTGAGCCCTCTTCAAGCGGCAGACCAAATCGTGGGAAAACATCGCAAAAGCCAACTTTCACTTCACGATTTCCAAGTGTGCACATGTCATGTGAACCGCAAAAATTGGCCTGTTGAGCTTGGCGATTGTTGTGTCTACACTGTGGTGTTTGTTTCGTGTCGATCCGATCATTGGTTCGGTGGCTATGCCGATTGAAAGTGAGCCGACTGGGCGCACTAAAATAGGACTGGGAAAAACGGGTATTTACATGCAAGGTGAATAGAGATGGCCGATTTGACCTCGCACCACGTCCAAGTATGTTACGTACAATGTGCGGACCAAATTGCATGGCCATTGCTCCCAAAATTTAGCCAAGATTTGTGGCTTTCGAATGGTCCCACGCACATCTGGGTGGCTGCCACGTGAGCCGAGTCATGCTTCGACACATACAACTGAAATTTGTCTTCTCCGACGTGAAAATACCACATTAACCATAGAAGAATATGGAGCAAATTAAAGTGCATGTCACGTGCGTAAACACACGCCATCACAAGGAAACCCGACAGCGCACATTAGCCATTGGTTGTGTGTTCACTGTGACAGTGTTACGTCTCTAGTACATACAGTTTCTGCTCCATCAGTTGACGATCGGCTCGAGAACCAAAAGACGACAGGCAGACAACATTATAAAAATATAGTGGAGAAAAGAAGTGACGGGTGTCACATCTCTCGAAACGAAATGTGGAAAGAAAAAGAAGTGACGGGTGTCACCCCACTTGCAAATGAAAAATAGAAAGCTGTGGAACAGCAGTCAATGAGGCCAATTAGCATAGCGGATAGCAGTAGCTGGTAGTGCTGCTGTGAATGGTACGGATCAGTTCATGTCTGGCAAAGGCTGTCAGCTCTCCATTTACCTGCCAATGTGAATATCCCTTTTGCAAAAGCAGCAGTGACGGACGGTGTGGCGGGAGCGACTGTAGTGGTAGTCCCGTTTGAAAAGACGGAGAAAAGGCGGCAACACGAGGAGCAAGAACAGAAAGTAGCACCAGAAACAACGGCAGCAACACATTCAGCAACAACTTTGTGTGGTATCTCCAGCCACGTAGTGGCGATGGCTGACACCAGTCGAAACTCAATTGAGGGTGCAGTGGTATATATACATGTATATATACCCCGACACGGTACAATCACACGCCCTACTCACCATTGGGGTGTTGGTGAGCTGACCTCGCCGCGACTCCTGCGTCGTCGACAGCATGGCCGAACGTAGCTTTTGCAGCCAGTCGCTCATCTCCACCGGCGAGGTTGCAGCCAGCACGTGGCGCGCCTGCGGTGGTGGGGGTGGGGGGGGGGGGGGCATCAGCACTGACGACGACGCTGAAATCAATGCCGCCCGGCGCTGGCGACTTGCGAGGCAGCGCTGCTGAACAGTGTCAGCCTTTTCGACTGGCTGGAGCCGATTTTTGCCGGTGCAGCGGATGACCACCGCCCCGAGTACAGAGCTTCATGTCACGGAGCGGAGGACAACTGGCACAACGTAGAGAAGGGAATGTATTATGCAAGCATCTGGTGTGTTTACATGGTTGCACAAGCACCAGTCGAAGACTACAGATGTTGTGCTTGTGCCAAAAGCACCAGTCGCGGACTGCCGATGCTGCTACATTCACCTGGGGCCGTCATGTTTGGGCACAATCAGCACCAGGCCCATATAAAAATTGGGGCATGAAGTGCGATTCATGCAGCTGGAAGTAAGCGAAGCGCAACGTTGCAATTTCATGCGGGAACGATTCGATGACGGGGCCTGGCTCCCTCCCACGACTCGCAGGCCGATCTACTCTTGATTTCGATTTAAATCTGTCATATTACTACTCCCCTCGATGATTTCACAACTTAGCTGATGACCAGAGTTTGATCTGATTTTCTAGCGGTGTTTTCCACAAAGACGATGATCGGGGAAATTTCGGGATTTACTAATAAACGTACTAGTAATGTTCACTCATAAGAGACGCCATCATACTAATGGTACCTAAAAAGCAAATAAGTTCATCATCACGTTAGGCGTCATAAGCGGACGTACCGATGGCGCCGCTCTCGTGGTGGGTTCATGAAGGAACACCACCAGAGTGGCTTGCTCTGATTAATGCCATATTCTGGTTTCTAGACGAGGTGCAAGTAACTTCCAATGGTACAATTTGAACAACGTTGAAACAAGCTCTCTTATGATGTGTAGTTCGTTTTATTATCAAATCATTTCACCCGGTCACTTTGCTCTTAAAGTGAAATGGGAACAATTGGCAACTCAACATCTTGCGATAAAAACGTGTCATACATCTTCTGTGTGGCGTCCTGACAATTTCCAGTGTTCTTAACTAAACGGAAATCGAGCGTGCTACATTTTTATATCATCTTAAATAACTTCCATGAAGGTTTTGAAAATAACAATAACTCCCCGTCACTTTTGCGCTCAATTCCAGAATTTGTGTCCCAAATTATCACAGTGTATCACTTTAAAATGTATATCAGATGTTCTACATTACCGGATTAATTTCCAATGGTCTTAAATAAACCGGCATAAAATCCGCTGCCTTCTGATGCCATACTCGACTACTTTTATACATATCTAACCCTGTCATTTTTGCACTCAATTCCAGGATTTGTGTCTGGAATTATCGCATTGTATTCCTTTAAATTGTACATCAGATGTTCTACATTACCGAATTAACTTCCAATGGTCATAACTAAACCGGCATAAAATCCGCTGCCTTCTGATGCCATACTCGACTACTTTTATAGATATCTAACCCCGTCATTTTTGCACTCAATTCCAGGATTTGTGTCTGAAATTATCACATTGTATTCCTTTTAATTGTATATCAGATGTTCTACATTAGCGAATTCATTTCCAATGGTCTCAAATAAACCGGCATAAAATCAGCTGCCTTCCGATGCCGTACTCGACTACTGTTATAGATATCTAACCCTGTCACTTTGTATCTTTTGACATGAAGCTTTGCGACATTATTGACGCTCTGGCATGGCTCGATGCACGTCAAGCGCCGACGGTTGCTGCCTAGAGGATCCGTAGGGCCGCCGAGCGGTGGCACGACAAAAAGTATAGTTCTACCCTTCAACAATACTAAGCAACATCGGCTCTGCCAATCCAAAATGGTGTAGGAGAATTTCACGGCTGTATATGCATTCTTTCCCTTCAACGCCCATAAGCGTAATGTTCTTAAACAATTTCGTGAAAACCTGTCGGCCTCAACTCTAATGGTGGCGGAACTCATGCCAGGCACATCGCCTATCGTTTCAAGTATGAAAATCTGCCTGTAACTTTGGCGTTGGGGCCAATTAACATTCAGGGAATAGGAATCCCGCGCCCCGCCATATTATGAATGGCGGGCTGTTGGGGACGGGCTGGGGGCGACCGGCGGCCGCCCGCCTATGGTTGAAAATAGTTCCAGAAGGAAATACGGAAAGTAACAATATGTGCAATATGTCACTGTAAGTGGCAATACAATTTACGTCTGAAGGCAAGCTAACTTTCATAAATGCACTTCGCATCATGTTTTATGGATACAGAGTCTCATAAATTGTAACTATATTCTTTGCGCACACACTAGTGAGCATCCGGGCGCGCTTGTCGCGGGCGCATGCTTCAGAGTTCTTGAATGGCATCAGGAACCTACCTTTTTTTATTTACTGGAGATCCCCCGATGTCCGCATTAGCATTGCGTCTGACGCCTAACGATGAGATTGTTCATGATTACCGATATGTTCATGATAACGAATTTTTTATTTGCTTTCTTGGACATGTTTACTGTTTAGTTACCATGAGCATGATGCAATCTCATATGAGGTTTCAATACTATTTTATGTTGTCCTAAATCCTGATATTTCTCCTGATCATCGTAGGCTGACCATCGTCCGTTGGTTGCTATTTACTTCTTGCTCATTTAAATTACCATGTTCAGTAAGTGGATAATAACTTGAAGAAGACCATAATAAATATTCGGTACAGTTCGCGTGGTTGAAGCATCCCTTGGAAAATAAAAAAAGAAAGAACATAAAAACAATCATGGACATGTCCACGGCCGGGCAATGGGGAGACGCATCCCTCCGGACTTCGTAAGCTTTAACATTGCACGTATGGCGTTGCATAACAAACTGACCGAAAGAACCCTCTCGTCCTCCCTATCCGAAATCCGCGGCGACATCGATGACTGATATACAGCAAAAACTAACAAAGCAAAGCATTGGCTCAACCCAACTCCAACTCTTAGTACCTTTCCTCGCCACCTAAAGATAAAGTTAATTTGAAGGATCGCATCCTCATGTATTTTACGGTTGATCTGATTATATTGTATACTACGTTCAATTTAAGTTGTGCTACTGAGATGATCTGCCAGTGCTACTGAACAAAACCTATGGAACACAGAAATGGAGGAGGCCAGGTTGAAGTCGCAATAATCTGAGCAGCGATCTGTTCAGCGAGGGACTGTCGATAAATAGCCCTTGAAATGTGAAACGTCACGGACAGCGCTGTTTCGGGCTTTTGCATTGAAAATGTTGGTTTTGGGTTGAAATGCTTTCTGATTCTGTATGTTTGTTGCCCTAAAAGAAGGTTTGGTTGTCTAATTGTGATTTAACGTGTTTTATGAATTCTTGGGATATATCTTTCCAATGCAATGTTTATGAACAAAACTATGATGATGGGACCACTCACCTTTCATGCAAATGCTTCCTTTTCAGTTTGTGTGCAAAATAACACCAAAAAGTGGACTTTGAGTTATGAAACATCGCATAGAAATTAATGTTCCAAAAATAAATACAACATAACCTAGCCTAGTGTGGTCTATCCTCCCTTTGCATAAAAATTCAAAGAATAGAATTGAAAAAAACACCAAACTTGTTCAAATTGTTGAACAATTCTCTTAAAATTGTTCAAATCATGAAAAAAAAATATAGCCTGACCTAACCTAACCTAATATAGGGTGCTTTTGAAGAAAAACTATTTCCTTTTTTGCATTCTTAAGGAAAATTCAAAAATCCATTGAAATCAAACCTAAACTAACTAACTATCTAACCAAACCTAACCCATTTGTTTGCTTTAAGGAGGAAAACTGTCTGTGATACTTGTCTCATGACTATCTTACAGCACAATCATACAAGTTTGGCTATGCTTTGTTCGTTAGGTCTTGGTTTTTGTTCTTTTTACATTTTTATAATATATTACCTCACCCAAACCCATATCTTTTTGTTATTTTGCTCTTCTACTGAAAAGTAAACATTTCGTTAGGCGTCAGACGCAATGTTACTGCAGACATCGAGGGGATCTCCAGTAAAGAAAGAAAACAGGTGCCATTCAAGAACTCTGAAACATGCGCCCCCGACAAGCGGTCCCGGATGCTCACTAGTGTGTGCGCGAAGAATATAGTTACGATTTGTGAGACTCTGTCTCCATAAAATATGATGCGAAGTGCATTTATGAAAGTTAGCTTGCCTTCAGAAGTCAATTTTATAGCGACTTGCAGTGACCTATTGCGCATATTGTTACTTTCCGTATTTCCTTTTTGAACTATTTTCCACCATAGACGGCCGGCCGCCGGCCGCCTCCGGCCCGTCACCAACCGCCCACCATTCTAACATGGCGGGGCGCGGGATTCCTATTCCCTGAATGTTAATGGGCCCCAACGCCAAAGTTACAGGCAGATTTTCATATTTGAAACGATAGACGATGTGCCTGGCATGAGTTCCGCCACCATTAGAGTTGAGGCCGACAGATTTTGGCGAAATTGTTTAAGAACATTACGCTTATGGGCGTTGAAGGGAAAGAATGCATCTACAACCGTGAATTTCTCCTACACCATTTTGGCGTGTCAGAGCCGATGTTGCTTAGTATTGTTGAAGGGCGGAACTTTACTTTCTATCGTGCCACCGCTCGGCGGCCCTACGGATCCTCCAGGCAGCAACCGTCGGCGCTGGACATGCATCGAGCCATGCCAGAACGTCAATAATGTCACAAAGCTTCATGTCTAAAGGTAGAAAGTGACAGGGTTAGACATCTATAAAAGCAGTCGAGTATGGCATCAGAAGGCAGCGGATTTTATGCCGGTTTATTTAAGACCATTGGAAATTAATTCGGTAATGTAGAACATCTGATATACAATTTAAAGGAATATAATATGATAATTCGATATGGAAATCCTGGAATTGAGTGCAAAAATGACAGGGTTAGAAAACTATAAAAGTAGTCGAGTATGGCATCATAAGACAGCTGATGTTATGCCTGTTTATTTAAGACCATTGGAAATTAATTCGGTAATGTGGAACATCTGATATACAATATAAAGTGATACAATGTGATAATTTGGGACACAAATTCTGGAATTGAGTGCAAAAGTGACAGGGTTAAACCTTCATGGAAGTTATTCAAGATGATATAAAAATGTAGCACGTTCGATTTTCGTTTAGTTAAGAACATTGGAAATTGTCAGGACGTCACACAGAAGATGTATGACACGTGTTTATCACAAGATGTTGAGTGGCCAATTGCTCCCATTTCACTTTAAGGGCAAAGTGACAGGGTCAAATGATTTGATAATGAAACGAACTACACATCATAAGAGAGCTTGTTTCAATGTTGTTCAAATTGGACCATTGGAAATTACTTGCACCTCGTCTAGAAACCAGAATATAGCATTAATAAAAGCAAGCCCACTCTGGTGGTGTTCCTTCACAAACCGACCACCAGAGCGGCGCCACCGGTATTATGTCCGCTTATGACGCCTAACGTACACCACAAATGAGTGGTCACATCAGATATTCGTAAAGATGGCAGTTCAAAATATAATTTTTTTAAAATGTATAAAACACCTCAAGCACAAATTTGCCAAAATATTTGTAGATAAATGCACATAGATGCAACTGAGTCCTTCCTAAAATAACTTGCTAAACATATCTTATGGTGAATTTTGTGGTGATTTAAATGAATCTGGATATGATATGAGAGTGACTTCATCAAGTTATGAAGATCAGATTCATTCAAATTACCTACATGAAAGAATAGGTACAAGAAAAGAACTATTTTTGGGGGGTAAGTGCAATCCATATTAAATCACCAGGGATGGTGTCATCACCAGGGTGCATTTCTGCATACATGCCACATTTAAAATCAGCGCCACGTTAGGAACCATAATTGCCAGTGAAACTTGTTGTATTATGACATAATTATACCTTAGAGAGCAGGACTGGAAGAACTGGCTGGTCTGGGATTTTGTTATCATCCAGAACTGCAATCCTCTGCAATTTTATGGTGCTCTTTTTTGTAGAGTGGAGTCAGCTCAGTGGGGCCAGAACATAGAAATGAGGAATAAGGTGGAGTCCATGGGGATGAATCCCCAATGAAGTTTGTTTTAATTTTAGAAGCTGATTTCAGCAAAAAGTTTACGAAAAATGGAATGGATCTGTAATGTAATGCATATTTACTATAGATCACTGGTGCCCTGTGCATGCAAAATGCATAATATCACAAGAGGAAAAATTCCTGTTTTTGGGAAGCAAGAATATTAGTTTATTAAGCGTGAATTTCCATGCAATTTCATCAACTTCAAGAATATTATGAATATTCTTCAAGAATATTATGACCTCTAACTAACCACTGTATGGTTGGATTGGATTGTGGCTTTACGACGCACTCAGCAGCTGAGGCCATATGGCGTCGCCTGCCTTTCACCCTGGTAGGAAGGGCGGGTATCGCGAGGAATCGAACCCCGTACCTCTGGTGTGCCAGACGCTCAGCATTAACCACTGAAGCTACCGACGCCCCCCACTGTGTGGTTTAATCATGTTGTTTGGTGAGGACCGTACGCCAATGGGTGTTCAACAACATGCAAAAATTGCACAAAAACACCAAGGAGTTTTCTTTTAACTTGGCAATGAGCATGAAAATTATCCTTGAAGATGGATTGCTCATCAATTTTCCACCACATCCCGTATTACAAAATTTAAACCTATCTCTGCAACTGAGTAATACTGTGAGTGTTTCAGATGAACTTGTGCACACATGCACCTTGTTTCCATAGCAATGAAGGTCAAGAAATATGGCAACCAATTGAAGCGATTGTGCATATGCAGATGGCCTGCAGCTGATTTCTTGCTATAGGGAAATTTTTGTTTTTAATTGATGCTAGCTCACCCAGTACTTCGATCCCTCAAAGAGCCTCTGGTCACATAGTTTAATTTATTATCCTGCTTTGGACGCATGCGTACTAAGGTAGTCCTTTCATAAGAGACAAACAAATTCGCAAATGCGAAAATTCGCATCCACAATTTTCGAATGGTGAAATGTTTTAATCAAACAGAAAACGCATGGGGCTTCAGAGGAGGGCATAAAACACCTTTAAAATCAGAGCACTTGTCATGAGGGAAAAAAACCTGTCAGCTATCCGAAAATCGCTTTGTTTTCTCAGCTATGCATGTTATGAAGCATGTATACAAAACATGTGAGACAGCTCACGGGTTCGTCGGTGACAGCCTCAGCATTTTGTTTACCTCTGCTTAAACAATTCTAGAGTTGGTGCATTGTCACCAAAGACCACAGACAGATATAATTTAGTTGTGGCTAGGTGCCCTCGAGGCGCGGATGCCATGTGTTCGGAACTTCAGCCAGACGCCATGGATGAGTTGTGCTAGGTACCCTCGAGGCGCGGATGCCATGTGTTCGGAACTTCAGCCAGACGCCATGGATGAGTTGTGTTCACCTCGGTGCGGAAAGGAACTGGAGGAACACTAATTAGACCTCAAATTAGTTCCGATGTTCAAACAGCGCAGTTACTCAGCCGGAGACATGCAATGCGAGCTAACAAAACAAAACAGAGCAAGTCAACCGACATCACACGAAAACAAGGACTTAGGACAGATTCATACCAATTGAGAAGCTTAAGATTTCAGCCCATGACCATCAAGTCACACAAGATGCGACTGTAAGATAGTTCTGATATCACATCAGCCAGTGTCATAATGTGCTCAGTGGGGAACAAACAGCTCCATTGAAGACAAAACATACAGCCAGTTGGATGTCCGAGGCTGAATGGGTGACTTACCGGCTCCTGGTTATCAGTTTCCGGTCGGAATATCACGAAGCTGTTGGCGATCTTCCTTGCCTCCTTTGAGCTCGCCTCTTGGCAATCGGTGAAAATGGAAAAATCAATGTCGCCAACCGCCTTTTCCTTGCCAGAACTGCCCTGCAGCACAAAATGAGCTCTGTCAAACTATACTGATAAAGCGCACAGCAACGCACGATGTATATGGTGGGGAATACAGATGAGGCTGGAAGCTGGCCTACATGACAATCAGGAAAGGCATAAAGCAGACGAATAAATAACGAACGGACGCACTGAAAACCACGAAATTGACGAACAGACCAAACCAAGTGATGGCGGAAAGATGCACTTTTTGCAAAATAAACAATTGCAAACAATAACGTAAACGGATTACATTAACCTACTCTTGTCTCTTTCCAAAAGTCGACTAATCATAAGTTGTAATCAGTACCTCTGTTTTATAAATACACAGCCTGTTCTTCGTTAGCACACAGAGACGTTTCTTCCAGCAGTCTGGATAGAGGATGCCTCTAGAACAGAGCTTCAGCAGCCATCCAGTCTTCATGATGTCCTTCAGCTCAGACACCGGCGGGATGTGCTGAAGAGGAAGAGCACGTAAGGCGCGGACGGCTGCATTGGAATACAAACACGCATCATCACGTCACAGTGAATACAGCAAACGCTAATCCAAGCCATCCCAGTTCGCATGTCGCAGCGGGGTCCACGTCGTTCGCGTCATTTTCGCATTTTCATTTCAGCAGGATGCATGATAACTGGATACAACATGCCATAAGTAACAGACGCATTTCAAGTAGCATGGGAACAATGTCTTATAATACTAGCATGCGGTAATACTGGCTAAAATACTTATGTGTAACCCATAATCTCTTCACAAAACACTTAATTTAGGCATAAACCCGTCAACGAACAGCGATATGTGTGTCTCAGTATGACCCCTTGCCTATGAAGTTAGCGTCATCTCCCCCGCATATTTTGCTTTTCTCAATACTTTGAATTCCCTCAAGATATTCTGTTGAGACAAAAATAGTGGCCCGTAATGCATACAGACTCTCACCGTCGAAATTCATCAAGCCTAGAGTACCGATACTATTTAGATATCGCTCCACTTTCGGCGTATGTACCTCCTGGTAGAAGCCAATCGAGGAAAAGTCGGCCATACCACGCGGTGGCCAATACCGAGGTGGCAATCAACGCCTGGCTGACATCATTAGTTGGAATTGTGCGCCTGTAGACCATGCGTCAGTAAACAAATTAGGGACTGAATCATAATGCCAGAGCTGGCTCATCTTCATGCCTTCAAATTGCCAGTACAAATGAGCCGACCAGCTCTCTACAAACCAACCGCACACGACTCCTACTTCAGCATCTTCCACTGAAACATGAACTGATGCCGTTCTGCGGTTCCCACTCCAAAAAATGCATATGGAACCAGACCAATTTTGGCGGCTGTAGCAAGGCTTCTAGTGGGTAAACTGGCAGCTGCTGCCAAGTGGAAGAAATTCATGGTCGCGGTTCGTCAGGCCCAAAGCAGAACGAATCCGACTTCAGCAAATGAGCCGGGTCTGAACTACGTTGTGCGGTTCGCCCCAAGGTTCCGCGTGTGCTGCAGGCAATAAGAGCGGAGTGCACTGGACTGCATGCATGCTTCGTATCGTATCGTATATATTCACATTGTGCTCGACGCATTCGCGTTGTCACCAATTTACGTCTCCAAATAAAACCAAACGATATAATGACAAGACATAGAGTCTGGTCTCCTAGTCAATCACACACGACTGCATACAGACAGGTAAGAATGGCGGTCCCGGTATCTGATGACGGTACCGGTATCGGTACCGTCATCGGTACGGTACCGGTATACCGGTATCTAATGACGGTACCGGTATACCGGTATCTAATGACGGTACCGGTATACCGGTATCTAATGGCGGTCCCGGTATCACACACTCAGCACGAACAGCGCACATTCATGCAACATAACACCATTATTGGGTTCATCAGGCGTTGGCCGAGGACTCCGTCACCTGCCTCAGCAAAGGGTGGTTCTAATCATCACCATCTCGCTCCTAGTTGAGTCAGAGCCACGAGATAAAAAGTAGGTTGATTGGCACAATATTTGTTCAATGCTGTCTGCTTTTTGCCGTGTCGGTCAACAATTACTCTGTTTACGATGCAATTTTGGGTTCGGTGCGGTACCGACCAGAGATGAGGCGATGCTAGTAGCATTTAGAAAGGGGTATTGAGTGCATCGGAATATGCGTCTAAATTGATATAGATGCCATTTTTCCGAGTGAAATATCTCAGAGAACTAAGAAGTTGAAAATATTATTTCATTAAGCTGTTTGGTAGCTTTCCTTTCGGGTTCAGATTTCCTTTCCTTTCTGGTAGAGAAACAAAGTTAAAACGCACGCCATCCGATCGCTAATTGCACAGCGAATATCACAAAATCGAATATCACAAAAGCGAATATCACTGCGAAAGCGAAGAGCTCCTGACCAAGCAGCTCCTCAATCTGGGCCCCTGACCAGGGCCTGACCAATGGAGCCCGCTATCCGAGACGGGATCTCTAACAAAGTCGGCTCCTAACAAGAGGGCCTCTAGTCAGTGACGAGGCCTCCTGACCAGGACTGGGACCTTTTGATCAGGGGGGCTCCTTAGCCAGGGACATGGAAACATGGAAAGGTAGCGCCCGTCTGGCCGTGGACGTCGTCCCTTGAGGATGCCTTGAGTGCACTCCTCCCCTCGCTCAACGAATTTTTGTTTCTGAAAAGGCGAGACGAGGCGAAATTACGCCATTTCAGCATGCTCGAGTGCTCCCTCAACTCCGCTCCTCGCCGCTCAGATATTTTTGTTTCCGTCGGAGTCACCCCTCCGTGGAAATGTGCCTCCCACATGAAAATTCCTGTATCCATCACTGGCCAGTTAGGACCTTCTTATCTGCCCTGATTAGAGGGCCCCTGATGCACTCTGGCGTAGGGGGTGGGCGGATCCAGATGCAAATGGGGCGATTGTCCTCCCCCTTGAGACCCTCAAGATACCCCTTCTGCTGGGAAAAGGAGGCCCCTCCAGGACACTCGGGTCATTCCCAATGATTTTGTTTCCAGCTGAATGCGCCCTCCCCCCTCAAATAATTTTCAGAAATCAACACCCGTGAACTTCAGTTAGAACCAGTCAAAAGTCCTTCGAAAGTCAAACGGGTAACGCAAATACGGTCCCAAGTCAACAATTTCGTTGCCGTATCTCTGTGTGAAGCTAGGTTACTACAATTCGTTTCCATTCCATTCGATACTAAATGATGCCATGAACATTTTATTCGTATATATTGCACTTTTTAAATACAAATATATATAATTTGTACATCTATATATAACACATGTGAAAAAAGTGAGTAAAAAGAGAAGATCCAGTCATGAACATTCAATAAACGAACTAAGACGTCACCAAATCAACGGAATTTCTCTACTAATGCATGCGGTTGGTTATTGGTTTTACGACACATTGACCGTTGAATCATGTAGCGTCGCCAATCTCTCACGCCGATTGGCCGCGGGCGAAGAGTAGCGTCAGGTGAGACTCGAACCCACAATCTTTCGATTGTGAGACGGGCAACTTACCCCTAGACTACTCTTCCCCCTATTGATGCATGCATGCATGCAAGTGAACATTTTAATTCAAGTTTGAACGATTTGAGCCAACGCCGATTTATACTCACTGCTTCAAGCCCCCTTAGCTGGGGCTTGAGTTGTCAAGTTTTGCTAATATTCAGTGATTTGTTGCATACTTGCAGAATTTTGTGCTTTAAGGTATTTTATGAATTCTTCGAAGTTCTTTTTCCAATGCAATGCTTATGTATGTGGCTAATTTGATGTGATCACTCATTTACTGTGCAAATGCTTACTTTTCAGTCGGCAGGTCAAATAACACCAAAAATGTTGTTGCGATTTAGGTAACAGCATAAATACAATGGTTAAAAAATAAAAAATAATCAAATATAGTCTAGCCTAACCTATCCATACCTTCGATGTAAGGAAAGCAAATTCTGAACAATCTCTTCTCATATTTTTTAATGAAAAATATAACTAATATAACTTAACCTAACCCAACCTAACCTAGCCTAGCCTGTTTTTGAAGAAATAATCAGACATTTTCCTAAAAATGTTGGGAAACGTCTAAAATGTTTCCCAAACTTACCCTACAAACAAAACAAAACCTACTCTAGCATTATTGGGATGGGAACATTGGGGTAATTTTGTGCCTTAAGGTATTTCATGAGTTCTTCAAATTTATTTTCCCAATGCAATGTTTATGCATGTGGCTAACATGGTTGACCATTCATTTGTTGTGCAGATCCTTACTTTTCAGTTGGCAGGCCAAATAACACCAAACATGGGGTTGTGAGTTAGGTAATATAGGATAAAAAGAATGTTTAAAGAAGAAACACAACCTAACCTAACCTATCATTACATGTAAGGAACGTGTAAGGAAAGAACATGTAAGGGAAATATGGAACACATATACAAATTCTGAATATTTTTCTTATTTTTTTCATGAAAAATACTAACATGACCTAACCTGACCTAACCTAACCTAGCCGAGCCTGTTTTTAAAAGAAGTAATAAAAAAATGTCTTCAATATTTTGGGAAATATTGAAAATGTTATTCCAAAATAGAAAAAAAAACCTACCCTAACATTATTGGGATGGGAAAATGGGGGTAATTTTGTACTTTAGGGTGTTCTATGAATCCTTCAAATTTCTTTGTTTTCTTTCAAATTTCTGCAATGTAATGTTTATGTAGGTGGCTAACATGAAGTGACCAATCATTTACTGTGGAAATGCTTACTTTTCAGTTTGCGGACCAAATAACACCAAAAATGGGATTGTGATGCAGGTAACAGTAAAGGTCATAAAAACAATGTTTCAAAAGGAAAAAACATAACCAAACATAACCTAGCCTTACCTTCCATGTAAGGAAAAATGGGGAAAATATAAAAATTATGAACAATTTGTTTTTCTCAAACTGGTCGCAGACAGGAATACATCTCCCCTGCTGCTGCTTTGAATATCATTTATAACGGCTGAATTACGACGGCGACGCCCAAACGCCGGAGCGGGAGGGGAACTGAGATGACCACCGCCTAATGGTGTTTTTTCTATTAGATCTACCACAGGCGAAGGAATATTTTCAAGACTATGTGCATGCCCACGATGCGATAATTCCTGTGTGTCTGTGTTGTGAGAAAAACAGGACGGTGCCATAGCGGCGCCTGTGCTAGTTCCATAGTGAATAATGCGGCGCCTGTGCTAGTTCCATAGTGAATAATGCGGCGCCTGTGCTAGTTCCATAGTGAATAATGCGGCGCCTGTGCTAGTTCCATAGTGAATAATGCGGCGCCTGTGCTAGTTCCATAGTGAATAATGCGGCGCCTGTGCTAGTTCCATAGTGAATAATGCGGCGCCTGTGCTAGTTCCATAGTGAATAATGCGGCGCCTGTGCTAGTTCCATAGTGAATAATGCGGCGCCTGTGCTAGTTCCATAGTGAATAATGCGGCGCATGTGCTAGTTCCATAGTGAATAATGCGGCGCCTGTGCTAGTTCCATAGTGAATAATGCGGCGCCTGTGCTAGTTCCATAGTTAATAATGGAGTGAAATGGATATTGTTCGAATCGAGGACCAACGCCATGCCGTCTCAGTCTCATTGTGTCACCGTTTTTTAAACTATCAGTTTTGTTTTGAGTATGTTTCCATAAAATGCATGCGGACTTTTAATGTTCACCGTAGATCTATTACATATGCGCATCAATACCATGCGGAAACAATACAAATTAAGTGGCAATACGGCCGTATTACTGACCTCGCAAGGACGCCAAGGATGTGCATTTATTGAAACGTGATGGCTTCATGGTACTACTTTTGGCTTGCGTTGTGCTAATAATACGAAATTAGTATTTTTACCTCTCATTCTCAAAAGTTATCACTCGTTTCTGTTTTCCATGCCTCTTACGTGTAGTCAACAGGGACATCTAAGCGACATCTTAGCAGGCTTCTAGTGTACACCATGGTTATTCTGAAATGATTCTACACTTTCTGTCTCTTACAAGAGGAAGAATATCGTTCACATTAACATTTATATTCCATGCGAATCCGCATTTGATGGACAACACACCCAATAATACAAATGTCCATGAACGCCAAAACATTTGCCAGTTGCAGGACATACCGCAGATGACCGTTTCTTCGCTTAACGCGAGGAGCCGCAAGCTCATCTTCACCTCCTCCATCACTCGAGTGCACGTGTCTGCTGAGATCTCCTTGACTGCGCCATGAATCGCCTGCTTAAGCTCCTGGAGGCTTCTGATATATTTTTCCCGGGAAACCTTGCTCTTTAGGTTGCTCTTTAGGTTTTTTTCGGTAAACCTTGCTCTTATAGAGAGACGTCTAGAGGTGTCGAAGCTGTGGAATGAGCAGTCCATGGGTTGTGTCCTCTGCATTCATCAACCTTGCGGCTGATGAAGCACTCCCGAAGTGTCATTCCAGCCACTGAAGCGCCATGTTGGAGATGTGGGGCATAGGTCCATCTCACTGGAACCACATTGTGTTCTGCAGTGTTACACAGTGCTTGCAAACGCTGCTCCAAGAAACGATTGGGCATCTTGATGTAGCCCTCCGTGTTGATGGTGACTGTGGCGCCGCTGCAGTTGCGGAACCAAAAGGAACAGTGATGCCCTTTTGAGCTGAAGGCACACCATACCATAGCCTTTCCGGAGTGCATGAGCTACTCCATCATTGTGCCCAGGATGCGATTGTCCCAGTTCCTGCAAATGTTGGTGTTCACACCCAAATCCAGGAGAAAATGGGCCTCGGCACTGAACTAGATATTGATGAAGTTGGCGTCAGCGGTGCACATACCACATAATCAGTTTGCAAACGCAACTTATTCAATCTTGTTGCCTTCAGTCAATGGTTCATGGATTAATGTTTTGCATGGAGTTATTACGATATTTTTTAGGATTAATTTCCGCCGTGCTGTACCTGGTGTCTATATGGCTTGCAGCTTTCCTGACTGACTTCGTGGGGGTTTGAGGACAATGACTTCGACGTTTCAAACGTCTTCTGCAGAGCGTATTGAACGTCTTCGCCAGTTGCGTCTCGGTTTCACATCTTCAAGGCCACCTCCAGCCAAAAACGGTGAAATTTTTGGGTAGTCTCGGGACCAGGTGCGTAGCGAACGGTAAACGTGGGCCGGAAGGAGTGCTTAGATGCGCTCATTCACACTGTTTTATGGTATATTTGCACGACTTTGGTTTTTCCTCCTTCATGAGTGGTGCATTTTCAGGAATGAGCAAGATCACCTCATGCAATTTCCCATTGCACATTACTTTCTAAACATATCATTTATTTGGTATTGAGTTGATCTTTGCACCACCATTTCCAAAATATAAGTAGGGAATCCTTTCATAATCATTCAGTACATAACCTGCGTAGATAACTATTGACATTATCAAGAGCGAAGACGAAGCCTGAGCGAGTCTGCTTCCGAGTATATACGACAAAAGAACGCCTGAGCGTCCCCACCCGACCTCCGTCGGTGAACCAGACTAAGGGTCCAAATAGATTATCATGGCTAATTATTTAATATATTGACCTATCCAAGTCGAAATTGATCCTTAAAATACACAAATATTGACCTTTTCAGCGAAGTATGATGGACACACTTCCCGTGCCAGTGCAGGCCACCGTGTGGGTCCAGTCGTCAGTCACATAGCTATGGAGCATGCCATGTGATTTGCATGTCTCAAGGCTAGGAAATTGCTTGGATCATATCTGGTGAACTGGAGTTGTTACACTGAACGTTTGTGTGTGACTGAGCGGGAAAGCTGTAAGACAAAAAGCGGTGAAAAAAAAGAATCGTGACACACCATGATGCCTATTCAATAATTTGGGCAAAATGCATTTTGGGTTCAGATGCGCACATGCTAGTCGGTGGACGAGACCGATTTCGGCAACAGTGCAAACAATTTCGGATAAAGCGGATTGCTTACGATGCGCGTTTGTCGTAATTGTGGTCAACATTTTGAATTAATGCTTCTGTAGCAAACATGTGGGAAAAGTACCAACTTCGAGTGCACTGTACAATAAAGCCCAAACAGGTTTTGCTTATGCTGAACGTTCTGTCGTCGTGCGAACGTTGAACGCCAGAAGGTGTCGTTTGCAAGGGCTGTTATATGAACCAGTCGCGGTCCATACACAAGTACATGTTGGATTCTTAACATGCAGCACTAGATACTGGAGTGTCATAGCTCGCCGCTTGCCCTCGCACGTCCACCCCCACCCCCACCCCGCTCGAATGCGCTTACACTGGTGTAATGGACCGAAATAGTGCTACGCTCACTTGGATCTTCCAATACGAGATAAAATAATGCATGCAAACATTCTCCTGAAGGGAGTCTGGGTACCGTTAGTGGCGCGCTTGAAAGCCCCTCTTGCATACTCCAGTCACAAGCCATCGCAAATATGTGGGAAATCATCAAGTAGGAAGTGCATGGACGATGATAGGAAGACTCCTCGGATGAGATCTTAAAGCGAAGCACCACCCAAGTGATCGCCCGCAGATCTATATCAATAAGTGCCGCTAACAATTATAGACCAGGTAGCTAAGCGGGAGCTCGTTTATAAACATGTAAACATAATAAATGTGTATCTGCATGTGCAAATACCGCATGTGTAATATGTTGCAGCTTCTGTACTATTTTGCGAGTCTCTGTAACTGTTCTAAGAAGTATCCATTTCCGATTCCTCTCCGCTTGATATGTCCTATATGTCTTAAATGGTAAATTGCGTATGCATCGCTACTCCCCAAGTAGGTACGTGCCTGCGAAATAGGCAAGGTAGTCATTATAGTGCACGTCACATATAGCATAAAAGTAGGTATTTTATCACACATGCAGCCAAGAATACATCGGAAAATAATTATTCCACAATACGAAGATTGGTCATCGGGTGATGGGTCATAACACCATTTTGTAGCCCCGGGAAAAAGACCAGGATGTGGAAAAAAAACCGGCAATTTTCAAAACTCAACATTTTATCATCCGCGACGTGGCGGCCATGCCAGCATCGGGGACTCTTGCCAGGGGCGGATTCAGGAATTGTCATGGGGACACTTGTCTGAAGGGGCGCTATTTCTTCGGAGGGGTGCCATTGTGAAGGGAGCTTGGAGGCAGGGCGGATGCAGGGGTGGCACTGAGGGCATGTGCCCCAATGAAAATTGGCGCCTCTTCGGCCGGAAATAGGCTCCACTCCGGGAAGGCTCGAGTGCACCCCATCATTTGTTTTCATCCAGAGGCGCTCCTTGGAAGGAAAAGTCTCAGCCTCAGTGTGCTTGAGTGAGCCCCCCTCAAATTTTCAGCCAGAGACGCACCTTGGAAGGCGAAGGCGCCTGTTCGGGAAGGCCGGAATGCACCCTACCCCATCCCCCACTCACCCATTAAAATGTTTCAACTAGATTCGCCCCTCCAGAGACCAAGTTCCCCTCATGACAATTTCTATGCTCGCTCCTGCCTGGACGGGGGTCTTTTTTCATTCCGAGGGAAGCCTCTGGCTGAAAAACATATCTAGGGGGAGGGTCAATTCGAAGATACTGAAGAGGCGCCTTTTTCTCTCGGAGGGGCACTTCTGACTAAACAAAAATATGGGGGGGGGGGGTCGCTCGAACCTTCCCGGATGACCGCCTTTTCCCGGCCTCAGGAGCGGCCACCTTCCATGGGAGGGGGGGCACATGCTGCCAGTTCTCTTCCCCTCTATATGCTCCTGACTCCTGCATCTACAAGCCGCCACTGGCCGCGTTCAAGCTATCACAGTTTTCTCCCTTCTCGGGAGACGACAGATATTTGGCCGACGCAGACGGACTGTGCGTTTCGGTTGGCTGGAATCCAAGAGGACAGCACCAAGTTTGACCTGCTGGTTGCAAGACTTTTCTGTGCCGATCACCACGCAGACGCGGATATTATTACGGCCCAGACGCCGAGTTTCATGGCCCTTACTGACGCCCTGAGGCAAAGGTTGGCGCAATCGCGAACGGCCATCCTGGAAGCCCTATTGCCCCGCCAGCAGCTCGGAGACCAGAAGCCGTTGCAGCTGCTCCTGCAGATACACTGCGATCTGGGTACAGGAATCAATGCCCCACAAGTCCGTGAGCTGATGAAGACTGTTTCTTCAACGGTTGCAGCAGGCTCGGGCAGCATTATCGCTGCCGTCAGTGGAAGCCCTTCTGGACCAACTGGCTACTGCAGCTGACAGATTCCTGGACGTCTCGCTTTAGGCCTGGTATCAGCAATGGCCGCAGGATACTCAGCAGCGCAGACGGTGCCAGTCAGCGCAGTGTCTACGGACACCAGTACGCCTGCCACATTACAGAGTATAGTGGCGACGTTAACGATGGCAGTCAGTCGCCTAAAAACCGTTCTGAGTGACAGGTCATCAAAGTGAAAGAGTGGACGTCACTAGTCCCAGGGCCAGCGGCGGGGCCGTCGGCGGAGCCGTCGGCGGGGCCATCGGCGGAGCCATCGGCGGAGCCATCGGCGGAGCCATCGGCGGAGCCATCGGCGGAGCCATCGGCGGAGCCATCGGCGGAGCCATCGGTGGGATCATCGGCGGGGCCATCGGCGCTCCCACTCCGATCGCAGTCCGCAGCTTTATGCTTTTTGTTGCATGCCCATTTTCATTTCATATTTGGGGTGGGGAAATTCACTATTGGAGGAACAAAATTTAACATGTAGGGGGGGGGGCCCATGTCCCTCCAAAAGTATGCAAAGCAACACCCCTGGCGCCTGATAATGAACCAGTTTACTATCCAGGAGCGATATTTTGTCCCACTGTCGATTCTCCGCCTATTGTCACCAGCTAAAAACGCTCGATTTTTATCTGAGGGTAACTGCAGAGACGTTTAAGTCAAAGGTTGCGATCATTGGCCGATAAAAGGAGTTTGCTTAATGAGCCAGTCTTAAAATACCGGATCTGACATGACCTGCCTTGTTTTGGAAATACACAAGCTATGTTATAGAGTTGATAGCATGATGTAAGTAACGTACAGGAAGCTTGCACTGGCAATGGGCACAGAGACGACAACAGAACACGAGATTATCTGTGATTCGTCGGATTTGCACGTCTTGTGGATGTTGGCTTTCTACAGTTGCCCAAAAATTAGGCTGATTTGAAAAGATAGCAAAAAGATAGGCTGATATAACGCTAATTTAATTACGTAGAGGACAATAGAGCATTGCTACTCCGCACCTATCTGTGGCCCAGTCGAAACTTTATCCACACAAAACATGCATGGAAAGAAAGACTCCCACTTGCGGAGGCGCAGCTCCGGGCCCCATCCTCCTTCAGTAACCAAAAATACGCTTGATGAAATAAAAAAATAGGAATTTTCACCACGAGAAGACATAAATTTTTCATCGCATTTTGGGGTCAGTTCCCTTCAGAAAGTCCTGGCTGCACCAATGCCCACTTGACCAGTACAACTCAGAGTGGCAGATCATTGTATCAAACACGATCAGTTCACACACCGTAATTATCAATAAGTCGAAACAGAAACATCACAGGGCGAGCTGAATGTTTCTGAGACCGGGTGGATTAATCGCTGTCAACACAGACAACTGAGAAGCTCTAAGCAGAGTCTGAACAGGTCCAATTTTCCAAGCTCGGTCCTGCCCATGCCAGTACCCATGAGGTCCGAGCCCTATTCGGATCTTCAATTTGCTATAGATCTGGCCCGTGCCCAGCCCTGTTCAGTCACGACATGAAAAATATCCATCGCAATTCCATGTCATCAGGACAAATTGTATCTGACAATGTAAGCTAACATATCTGTCGTGAAATACTGGTACAGTGAGGTTTGCGAACAGACTATGCAAGCATGCAGGTGAACATAACCTTTTCCTCAGGCTTTTCGTTACAATTGGGAATGCTAAAGAACAAGCCCCGCTAGGCCCAGGCCCTTTTCTTTATGTAAAATGTGGACCCGGCCCGACCCGTATCCAGGCTCGGCTCTTAGCCCGTTGGGCCTGCATGGATCAATTCGAACTGCAGTTGCAAACTTTCACGCTTAGAACGACAACAGTCATAGCCAAACTTCTAGCGGGAACTAAATTATAGCCATCGAGCAAGAATGATCACGAGAATAGGGATACACAAGAGCATTTGTCAAGCTAACCGACTGAGCAAAATATCTACTTTATGCAGGGGCGCAGTATTTTTGCCATACAATTAAGCGTGATGAAATAGCTCTAGACTGCACACGACACCCACATACATCACGAAGGACAACAAAAGAACACTTCTGACCGAGAAGCCTTGCGTGGCAACGGCAGCAACGCAGTGGATGCCGATCGGTTGCGAACCCAGCCGGCGCACCGGCTCCACCATCGTTTGCCGGTTTGCCGGCGCACCGGCTCCACCATCGTTCGCCGACTGATGCCAAACGATGCTGACCGATGTCGGCCGTGCCTTATCACTGGCGCCGGCAGTGGCAGGCCACCGCCGGCCGACCGGCCAGCACCGCTCCCCGGCACCGGGGTGACTACACAGCACACCGCTCCAACACACGACCGGACACCGAGGTGACTACACAGCACACCGCTCCAACACACGACCGGACACCGAGGTGACTACACAGCACACCGCTCCAGCACACGACCGGACAGAATGCAGGAAGACAGGCTGAAGCAGACAGTGGTCAGAAATCTCTCACTCTCGCTTTCTCTCTCCATTCTCTTCCTCTCCCTGGTGGTGAACATATTCCAAGAAATGCTGGCCCACCCACGCAATGGGCTTATCTTGGAGTTATGTTTTATCAACAAACGTGAAGGATGGGAGTTGTTTTCTTTGCGGATTAGGTGCTTCGTGATGGAAGTTCGTTTCGTGCCCTGCCACCTTTGTTATGTACAGATCTCGAATTGGTCCGGACAGACCCTACGGCTACGGACAGACCCTACGCGGACAGACCCTACGGACCCTCCGGACAGACCCTACGCGTTTAGGGCCGGGACTGAATACGGTTGGACCTGGGTCCACTTTTTACAGGAACGAAAGGGCCTGGGCAGGGCCGGACTTACTTCCCATTTTGTTTTTTCACTGTATTTTTCATGTCAAGATTATATGGCATGCACACACTATGCCAACTTGTCACGCGGAAAGTTCGTTGGAAAAGATAATAACAGATACTTAAAATCCACGGACAATTCCCAGAATTTTGACACCTCATTTCAACCACAAAGACCACATCACGCGAATGCTGCACAATGTCCATGATATCATGCATATGCCAATGTTGCTTTCAGGTATAGTCGTGGTAATTCTGGTGCTACTCGATATCTGATAATTCTTGTATATCCGGCAAACGATTAAGTCATGCCCAATTTCTTAAAGATATAATATATATATATATATATATATATATATATATATATATATATATATATATATATATGTAGGTATATATGTATGTATATATGTATATATACATATATATATATATATATATATATATATATATATATATATATATATATATATATATATATATATATATATATATATATATATATATATGTGTATATATGTATTATATATGTATATATACATATATATATATATATATATATATATATATATATATATATATATATATATATATATATATATATATATATATATATATAGTGTTCAAGCAAGACACTCAAGAATAAAAGCAAAAACAAAACACCTACTTTGCCATATCAGTAAGGTAAGTGTAGGGAAGTGTAGGCGCCAGATGACTTTCAAATGGAGTAAACACGATTGCCTGCACTCTGGACCAAAGCAGCATCATTTATTTCGGCATTAAGTTACGATAGGATTAATTGAGCTGACATTACAATTGAAGTTCAATTCACATCGTTCGCGATCACATCCTTCACCGCCAGCCGCTGTCAGCAATCCCGGGGAACTACGGCCAGCAACTCATACGTGGAACAAAGGGTAAGCGCAGCAGCGCCTGGTGTGTATATGGCGGCAGCATACGTACCGACTGAAGCCATCACAACGCTGCCAACCACAGCTGTCAGAAACAGACGTCTGTTGTGCATTAGCTGTTGCCCTCGCTGCTGTAGCTTGAAACCTCTCGAGTGTTCAGACGACGTGCCTGTGTTAATTACGTTCAGCACAGGGCACAGCACAGTTCAGCCTGTGTTAATTACGTTTAGCAGCACAGCAATTACGTACAGCACGTTCAGCCCCTTTGGATTAAAAAAAACATGATGGATATCCTTCGGAGCGAGTCGTATATCCATGCCCAAATGGAAGATGACACTGGATTGAGGTAGGTGAACATACATTCCGGAAATATTGTCATTTTTTGTGTACGTGAAATACTGGCTCAGTGAGGTTTGTCAACAGACTAGGCAAACATGCAGGTGAACATAACCTTTCCCTCAGGCTTTTCGGTACAATTGGGAATGCTAATGAATTATTAAGCAAGCACATTTATTTTATTAGTTAGTTACTAGACACCACACACCTATCAAGGTAGGCAAGTAACCATACGAAGTGCATTGTAAGCCTCATGGATCACACCATAACGCTGAATATTTGCAGATGTTTCAGATGTAAGCACATGCCACAAATTGTTTTATTAATAACATTAAAAAACTGAATGCAACACCACTTAGCCTGCCTACCAGCACCCCTAAAAAAACATTGGACACCCAGAGACACATTTTAGTAATTTGGAATTGTGATTTTTCAGTGATTAGGAATTATGTCTCTTCCAGAGAAGTCTAGGGCCGTGAAGCACATTTTAAGCTCATGTCAGTAGAATGATGGAATCATGAGTTTCGGCGTGGTCACAAACGGTATGTTGCTTTCACAGTAAATTTAGTGGGTCTCTATGTAACAGCGAAATGAACGGATTGCTTAATTGCGGATGCACTTCCAAAGATATACTTTAACTAATAAAAGTGTGCTGAAGCGTGACATACAATGTGCACAAAAAGGAATGGCAACATTTGCTTTCTTCACCACGAAAAAAAACATCAGAAAATCGCGTTATTTATCTCACACGCACGTCCACCGTTAAATTGAAATTTTGGTTGCATTCATTGTATCAGTGGCGGAAATGCCTCCGTATCACAAGTAGAAAGGATAGCTCAATTGTATTGGTCCACAAAATATGTGATGTTGACAAAGGAAGTGCCGGTCTCGTCTCAAAACGAAAAAGGCACCATTATATCACTGTGTTTCAAGATTGACTCGGCAATTTGTACGCGAGGAAGACCTAGGCAACCTAGCGCTAAGGTTGGCGGTGGAAAAGAAGGTAGTGCAAACACAAGAAAACATCAATAAGGTGAAAAATCTGGTGAATGAAAATGCAACAAAATCATCTCGACGCCTCGCGCAGGAAATCGCCACCATCAGAACTTCGCTACTCCGAATCTTAAAGAAGGACCTGAGGTTGAGGCCTCATACAATTGCAAGAAAGCAAATGCTATCAGCCAAGAATAAAGCTAAACGCCGAACATATGCAGTATGGTTTTCCGGCCAAACGGCTGAATCGTCCAACTTCGTCCAAAACATTTGGCTTTCGGATTAAACACATTTTCACCTTGATGGCACCGTAAATTCATAGAAAAGCCGCGTTTGGTCCACCGATTAGTCTAACATAGTCGAAGAAAAGCCTCTGATAGGATCAAAGCACCGCTTGGTGTGCACTCAGAGGCAAGGAGATTATCGGGTCTTTGTGGTTTCAGGACAGCGACGGCAAAACATTGAAAATCAACCAGCAGCGCCACCAGGAGGCGCTTGGGAAGTTCTGGAAACGTGACAGCAGAAACAATTTGAATTCCGTGTGGTTTCAGCACGACAGCGCATCTTCACACACAGTCAAGAGTCCCTGAAGTGGACCCAAGACCATTTTGAAGATCGCCTGATCTCCCATGGGACCGAGTTTGCATGGCCAGTCAACTCACCAGATCTCCCCCATGATTTCTTTCTTTGTGGTCATCCATGGCGTGCGTCGCATGGCGCCTGAGGGCAGGCTGCGCCCATGAGTGGCGCTTTATAAGTGGCGCCCCGGAGGAGTCGACGCACCACTCAGGAGCCGGAACAGACCGGGCGAAGGGGAAGAGCAGTCGACGCACCACTCAGGAGCCGGAACAGACCGGGCGAAGGGGAGGAGCAGTCGACGCACCACTCAGGAGCCGGAACAGACCGGGCGAAGGGGAGGAGCAGTCGATACACCGCTCGGGAGCCGGAACAGACCGGGCGAAGGGGAGGAGCAGTCGACAACCAGACAGACCGGAACAGACCGGGCGAAGGGGAGGAGCAGTCGACGCACCACTCAGGAGCCGGAACAGACCGGGCGAAGGGGAGGAGCAGTCGACGCACCACTCAGGAGCCGGAACAGACCGGGCGAAGGAGCAGTCGACGCACCACTCAGGAGCCGGAACAGACCGGGCGAAGGGCAGGAGCAGTCGACGCACCACTCAGGAGCCGGAACAGACCGGGCGAAGGGGAGGAGCAGTCGACGCACCGCTCGGAACGACACACCACTGGGAGCAGCACACCACTCTGGAGTGGCGACGAAGACCACTCGGAGGACGGAGTCGAGGATAGTCATGAGTCGATAACTATTGAAGTGCAGTGACCGTGAACAATGATGGGTTAAGCTGTGTCACAATTTCGCTCGCATGCGGGTCGAATCGGCCAACCCTGTCAGACAGCAGAAGCGAAGCGGACAGTGCGAAATGAGAGTGAACCGATCCCAGAAGTGGTGATGTACCCCTCACTTATGCCCATCACCTGACCAGCCAGTCACTGGCTGCGACGAATCGAAATGGCCCCGGTGAGCGGTGGGAGGCGAAAATTATCCCGATAACCGCTAATCCGAGTAGTCAGTCGTGAATGGAGTAATGCACGACGTGAAATTTTGTATATAAAGGAATGTGTTTACCTGTGTATGTATTGCAACTTGTATGATATTCAACAAAATGAGTTTGATTTTGGCGGGCTTATGAAGGTCTCAATGTCGTCCTTGACTATGACGTCACCATAGATCACATAAATATGTTGTAAGCCCCGTCCGCACTATTGACCTACATTTAACGTTGGAGGAGCGTCCTGTTGCTGTCGTTTCGGGCATGCTGGAAACTTGCTGGAGAATGAGGATCAGTGGCGCAATTTAGACAACGTCATCTTTTCTAAGGTGGAACGCCCTCATGAAAATAATGGTGGTTGCCAATATTTATATTTGCATCAGTTTTATAATGCCATGTCTATGAAGCTGGAATGTAGGGTACCTGCAAAGAAAACCTATGCATGTGCAACATCAAAAGTTTGGTGGAGTCCGAAATTTCGATAATGTAATATTTACATATTAGGTTCAAGGTCCAGCATTTTATGTACCTCTGATACACAACCGAAACTGACTCGAGAAACTTTGATCCAATCAGGTGCAGTTGCACCATAGGCCACGTGTGATAACCTTGACACCATCGGAGACGGCAGAAGTGGAAGGGTAGAATGCAATTTGCAGATGATTCCCTTCTGGCTTCCTATTGTTTCATCGTGAAAAGAAAATCCGACACCTGTGGATGACCTTTAACCAGATTGCATATTGAAATTTATATTGCCTAGAATATTCTGCAATGACAATCAGAAGAGTCATTGCACAAGATTCGTTCATGCTACATGTTAAGTAATTTAAGAACAGATGTAGATGTGTAAGCAGAACACATGGCGCGTTCTGCTCCTGTTTCCTAGCTGATAAACCTAAACTGTAGATAATTATTAAAACGTAGACAAATTGTGAAGCAAAGCAGAATTTTCCAAGTGAGTTATTTGGGCTTTAGGGTGCTTCGAACAGTCTTGATCATTCGCGCCCATAGCTTTTATTTAAGTGCCTCACTGTTCCTGAGAACTATTACCTAGGTGTGTACGTGGTTTGGAATTCAATCGCTGATAAGCAACGGAAGAGGCTTCCAGAAAGTATAACTTTTGGGTTGTTTCCCAGAATGTCATCATATGCCAAATGGTCGGCGTTTCTTTCACGGAACCATCAGCGGTCTGGTGCAAAGTGCCGGCACGTGAGTAGTAGATGGTGCACAGTGCCGGCACGTGAGTAGTAGATGGTGCACAGTCAGGGGTTCCAGACAACGGGGACACCGTGTTCTCTCCTTCCCAAACAGAAGACAGCGATGCGTAGCGTAGGTGTGCTCGATGCGCAACCTGCAGTGTGGCCTCCTCTTGCCTGAGGAGGCATGAGGCATGACAGGCATGACGCCCAGGGCCCTAGATGTCGCTTTATTGCATGTAGCTTTTCGTTGCTCTCTCTCTCTCTCTCTCTCTTTCCCATTCCTTCACCACTTAGCAAGTATGAAATGTGTAATCCTGCAGAAGTGGTCCCGAGCAGGAAGTGGGCATATGCGTGGGACGA
This sequence comes from Ashinkailepas kermadecensis, assembly GCA_034440615.1. NCBI lineage: Eukaryota > Metazoa > Arthropoda > Thecostraca > Neolepadidae > Ashinkailepas > Ashinkailepas kermadecensis. The sequence goes on from JAOTOM010005061.1 coordinate 714,117, forward strand.
AGACGTAAGTCTTCGTCATATCACAGCCATATCGTAAGTCCAACATTTCACGCCTCAGTGCCAGCGGCGGTTCATTGGCTTCTGTCGTCAGACTTGCTGCCAGTGCGGTTCTGAAAACACCAGTAATATACTGCCCACTTCGCCGCAGAGTCCGCGCACTCGTTTTCCCACAGTCCAACGTGGCTTTGGATTTACCACAAGTGGACGGTTTTTGCATCTCGTTCCAAGGTAGTAATTCGTATGCGAATGTCATGTAGTAAAGGGTCTGAAATATAAAATGCAGTCAGAGCCAAAAGGCTGCTAAGTGAATCAGATAGAGTCACATTTAGAGCGTCCCGAAAACAATTCGACGGACACAAATTCGACGGGATGTCTCCTTAGTGCATGGTTGACAAAGATATGTAAATTAGAGGTGAAGCCAGGTTCCAGGGTGGTATCGGTAGTTTTTGTACTCGCATCACTCGCCGCACTCTCGTTCTGCTAGTTTTTAAATGGTTTTGCAGCACCCGCGTACAGCATGGTAATGTTCTCGGATTCTACCCATTGGAAAAAGTGTAATAACTCGGCAGGAAATAACTGCGTCGTTAGTGAGGTGCGTGGGAACTGTCGCAACCTACACGCATATCGTAAGTCCAACATTTCACGCCTCAGTGCCAGCGGCGGTTCATTGGCTTCTGTCGTCAGGCTTGCAGCCAGTGGGGTTCTGAGAACACCAGTAATAATACGCGGTGCTAAATGGAACACTGTACCCAAAGTACTCTTATTGCTGGTGCAAGCGCCATCGTACATATAGCACGCGTAGTCCAGTCTGGACTGGATAAGTGACTTGTAAAATATCATCAGGGTTCTATGGTTAGCGCCGTAAGACGTTTTAGAAAAGCATTTCAATATGTTGAGAGATTTCAAACATGTTTTGTTTTCTGTAAGTGTCTTGATGTGGTCTTTGTATGTAAGGCGACTGTCAAATTGTACTCCCGGAAACATCCGGTTGGTTTAACTGGGATAGGCTCCCCGTACAGCTCAACGTCCGGTTCCGGAATGCATCGTCGCCGGCAGAAGTGGATTGCAGCCGCTTTGTCGGTGGAAAACCGGAAAACATTTTTGATGCTCGAACTCTGGAGCTTGTTCACTTCAAGCTGCAACTGTCGTGTCACTGTTGAAGTATTTGAGTTGGAGAGTCAGATGGCGAAATCATCGACAAATAGCGAACGTCCTATGTTCGGCGGCACATCAGCGTCAATATCATTAAGCATAAAGGCCAACAAAGTATCAATGAGTACACTGCCCTCTGGGACTGCACTGGTTTGTCGGAACCGTTCAGATAGGTCGTGTCCCACCCGGATGCGGAAGAATCGTTTCAGTCAGAGTTCCAGAGAAATGTTCCAAATGACCACAGATTCCACATTTTCGAGCTGTCATCAAAATCGCGTGGCGCCAGGTTGTATCATATGCGCCTTTCAGGTAAAAAAAAATGTATCAGTGTGACGTTTCTACCTGAAGGCTACACGTATAACGGTGTCAAGTGTTAGAAGATAGCCCTTTGTTCCACGGTTGCTTTCTGAGACTGCATCGGTCGTTGGTAAATAGGTCGTGTGTTAAAAAAAACACGTAAGCCGCACATTGACCATCTTTTCTATCAATTAACCCAAACACGAGGTCAGGGCGATGGGCCGGTAGTGCAGCTGATCGAACCCACTCTTGCCTGGCTTTAAGACAGTGGCAACAGTGGCTTCCCGTCATGTGACCGGAAATCGACTTTCCTCCCACACCATGTTGAAAGTCGCTAGTAATGCCTTCACAACTCGTGAAGGGAGATGCTTTAACATCTCGTTGTGGATATAGTCAGGCCTCTCTGCCACACTCTTCAGACTCCTTATTGCCGACCGTAGTTCTGCTACAGTGAATCGCTCGTTATACGAGAAGTGCTCAGAGGCGGCAAAAATTACCACGTGGCTTTCCAAGCGAGCTTTCCGACAACGAAACTCAGGGTGAAGGTTTCCTGCTTGGCTGCGTGTCACTATTGCCCGACCCATTGCGTTTTCAACATCTGAACTTCCGATGTTGCATCCTTCCGATTCGGAAGGATGGTTGATCCTTGCACCGGCTACTCGGAGCACTGGGAGACGGGCCGAATTAAATTCGGTTCGATCGGGGATACCGCATCTCCATTTTAAGTGTTGTTACCAACTGGTTGTTCGGAAAGAGTTAAAGTTAAATCACATGGAGATTATCTATCCAGCAATTCGTGAATTCCCCAGCTAGCGTAAAGAGACCCCAGCATTGTCGGTGTGATATCGCCAACTATTTCGATACAGCAGGAATATGAACATTTGTCTAGCATTGAGATGCGTTGAAATCCACGTCCAGAAGGCGAAATTTCGTACACTGTATCCGTACACTACCCATCGTAGACTCTATCCGTGCCCAAAACACTGCCCCATATTTTTAATCGATAACTGCGTGAAATCTACTTCATTTTAAAGAGGAAAACAGAACATTTCAACGTGCGATCTGGTGGAGTCCCCACAATAATACAAGCTTGGGTAACCCGGAAAGTAATCAAATGGCATATTTTATGCTAAATTCCCAGATAAAGGTCACCAATGTCTCTACTTGAGAAAGTGAAACCGCCCGCGCTTTAGACCTAGTGATGCGAAATATTGTTTCTTCGCAAGGCCGAAAGTCAATGCATATCATCCGATACTATCTGGGGATGATAATGTAGCATAATGTAGCAAAATTCAGTTGTATGCTAAACCAATGTGTTCCTAATGGGAGCGCTGATCTCCGCCGACCACAAGTGATGCAGTGACGGAAAAGCCTGGCCACTAGATCTATTAACAAAAATTGTAACTTTACCCGATCTGAACAACGACGCACAAGGGGAAACATGGACTTGCTGAGTTATCCTCGCACAGGTGAGCCCTAAGTGAAACCTGCATGTCTCTCCAAGTGCCTGCGCTAAACTTTAACCGTTTGGACTGCTGTGTGAAAAATATGGCCGATTGATACGCATTTTACCTATCTTGTCGACACTCAGGATCATAGGATACTTCTAACTGACCCAAGTGTTTCCCATGCCCTGGAACCGTCCGTACTGATTGCTACATGAGATGCGATGTGTCGGAAACGAATATTCGGCGGCAGAGAGCAAACGTATGCCCCCATAAAGAAGAAAAGTCCTGGTTTGAGTACATCATTTATCAATTGATGCTTTAATTTCGTTCCTTCATAAAATTGTCGTACGCGACAAGTTGCATTCCAGGCACGTTGCGTCCTTTGGCTCTGTACATTAAGCCCGGAAACAAGCTGGTAACATAGATGTTCTTTTTCAGTCAGGAAGGTAAACAAGCCGCAACACGATTCGCTTCAGTCTGGATTTATTTTGATACAGAAAGTGAGTCATACGAAAAGGAGAATGTTTGCTCCTGGTGCATAATTTATAAATGCTCAGGATAAATTTGCTACATCTTTATGGTTATATGTGAACTCCTTTTTCACGGTAAAATGTCACTTGAATATCACAAGGCTTCCACGATGGGACAAGCAATGTTTACCGTGCAAACCCTTGAAAACCGCCCCCTTGCCTCGGACCTGCCAGTAATTGTTTTAGCCTTGGATGCTGAGTGCCTTGTAAAAAAAAATCGGAGGTCCAAAAACCCTGTGTTTGTGCCGCTGAAGAACGGCCAGTGCACAGATCACTACGTCGCCAACATGACTAAGTGCGATTAGGAATTATATGGATAATTAATTCCGTGTTCGTCCATTGCTTAACAGAAAAGCTAGCCGGGAAGACAGGACAGGACGACCGGATTGCCGACTGTGACGGATGACATGAGACGATTGCCGACTGTGACGGATGACATGAGACGAGTTACGCATTTTAGCCAGGAGACGGTTTGCAAACCACCCTTCCACAGGCGATAAATTTCATGGGCACCAAATGTGAGCTACAAATAGCCTCCGCCCATTCTCTCCTGAGGAGACGGAAACATGGCTGATTGAAGACGGGAATTAACGAGACTGTTAGTTGAACCCCTGAGAAAGCGTGTCGGAAAGATTGGACATTTCACGGGGCAGCTGGATAACTTGGGTAATTTTGGGCCGCAAAATCCCTCCGGCCTGGTGATCACATAGTGGGCTAGGGCATCCCGAGGGTGAGGTCAGACCCGACTAGGTCCATGGATAAGCTTGCGGGCAGCGGTGGGCCATTTCTGGTTCGGGATGAAATGCTGTGCGCACAGATTTAGGTAGCATAGCCCAAAACGGCCAGGTTGGTTTTCATACCCCGTCTCGGCTAATCCAGCAGGCCTGGGCCTCTTGATTGGATCACAGGCGGTGAAGATAAAGTTTGGCGTTCCATAATCCCCCAAGGATAGGACAGGCAGGATTTTGTGGGTCTCCCTATATGACCCCGGGCAGGATAGGCTAGAAAGACGATTTGGAGAACACACCTACCGATTTGTGGCCCAGGACCACCTGCGGGGGTGGCTGCTTGTCGCACGTTTCAGCGTGCAAGCCCAGGCAGGACATCGACTAATTTAAGGCTAGGTAAGCAGGCCATTAATACCCAGCACAGACATGAGTCCCAAGCAGAAACTAACGGAATGTCTGAACCCAGTGATATCGAACCTTCAAGGCAGTAATGGAAATATCAGTCTACCAGACACAGCCAACAGTGTCTCATCAGCCAGTCACAGTCATGAGCCTAAGCACGCATAATTAACATCTAACTTTGAGCTAGGAAGCCATAAGCAACGATCTGAGACAATATGACTCGCTGAATGCGCACGTACTACTGGAAGGGAAAACATCGGCAAGCACGTCTTAGTAGAGAGTGAATGTTAGAAATGGAAGATGGAAAATGAATGAATTACATGGGAGCGTGTATGAAGTAGGTATGGGTAGTTAAGACCAGTGGAAGCTGTTGGAACTCGGCGTACGCATCCAGCTGTCAGCAACCCATCGTTGTCACAGTATGATCCAGAATAATTACATTGGCCCTCAATTTACAAGTCAGGTGGCCCGTGGGGGCGTCGCTGGTGGGGAAAAGGAGGGAAGGTCAGAGAGATTCCAGCACATAAGAGGGCCCCGAAGCTGGACGAAGGCCGGTGACGGACGCAATTCCAACTCCAATGTCGACCCATAATCCTCATGACCCCTTCTCTCCGACCACTCGGTCTTCCTAGCCTTCCCTAACGCCACGATCAAGCTAGGTTCACTCACGAATGGAAGTGGTGACAGAGAGAGGCTTGGCCTCGCAATATAAATTTTTGTCAGGATGAATGAGTTACGGGACACCGACATATGACGATACGACATCTGATGAATGATGACAGACTTGACAGAGCGGGTCGTGGATTCCGGTCGACTCTCGCTGTCGCTGCGCCGGTCGTGGAGGCGGACCTTCTCCGGAAACCAGGTCGACACGGATCGGAGGAAACCTGCCCAGCGTTTGTGAGTACAGCAAACAGGCCGCCGCGGCCGGCGGTCATGCGTTAATATCTGGCTCAATGGTGGCGTGCCGAGTACGCGCCCCACGACACAGACATAACACAAGACTCCAAGACAAACTACAACTCCAAGACGAAGATCAGACAACAGCGACGGAAACCATCACGGCGACTACAAAACCGAAGGCAATCAAGACATCATGACATGTAGGGCATCCTACAAGACGAATAATTTAACCAGATACCCCCTCCCTACCTAACCTCCCTACCTAACTCAGACCTAACAGACAACCCCTCCCCTACCAAACCGACCCGACGAGAGACCCCACCCCGACCCCGCCGCCTTACACATGGCGCTCTAAATGTGGGGTGATAAGACTTACAAGAACCCCTTACCACACCGATTCGACGAGAAACCCCACTCCCGGTCTCGCCACCCTACAATACCAGCATGCTCCCAGGAACCTTTGACCCCAAGCAGGCGATCGCCACAGCTGTGCGCCAGCTATACAGACAGACATGTGTCACCGAGCCATCGAGTCAGCCAAGCTGCAACTCTCGAGCCGGACCGAGCTGCAACTGTCTCGTGATGGTAGCCACGTGGAAAATGTACTGTAAACAGCCATCCGAAGGTGTACACCCCGTTGATAGCTGCAACTCTCTCGTGATGGTAGCCACGTGGAAAATGTACTGTAAGCAGCCATCCGAAGGTGTACACCCCGTTGATAGCTGCAACTCTCTCGTGATGGTAGCCACGTGGAAAATGTACTGTAAGCAGCCATCCGAAGGTGTACACCCCGTTGATAGCTGCAACTCTCTCGTGATGGTAGCCACGTGGAAAATGTATTGTAAGCAGCCATCCGAAGGTGTACACCCCGTTGATAGCTGCAACTCTCTCGTGATGGTAGCCACGTGGAAAATGTACTGTAAGCAGCCATCCGAAGGTGTACACCCCGTTGATAGCTGCAACTCCCTCGTGATGCTAGCCACGTGGAAAATGTACTGTAAGCAGCCATCCGAAGGTGTACACCCCGTTGATAGCTGCAACTCTCTCGTGATGGTAGCCACGTGGAAAGTGTACTGTAAGCAGCCATCCGAAGGTGTACACCCCGTTGATAGCTGCAACTCTCTCGTGATGGTAGCCACGTGGAAAATGTACTGTAAGCAGCCATCCGAAGGTGTACACCCCGTTGATAGCTGCAACTCTCTCGTGATGGTAGCCACGTGGAAAATGTACTGTAAGCAGCCATCCGAAGGTGTGCACCCCGTTGCTAGCTGCAACTCTCTCGTGATGGTAGCCACGTGGAAAATGTACTGTAAGCAGCCATCCGAAGGTGTACACCCCGTTGATAGCTGCAACTCTCTCGTGATGGTAGCCACGTGGAAAGTGTACTGTAAGCAGCCATCCGAAGGTGTACACCCCGTTGATAGCTACAACTCTCTCGTGATGGTAGCCACGTGGAAAATGTTCTGTAAGCAGCCATCCGAAGGTGTACACCCCGTTGATAGCTGCAACTCTCTCGTGATGGTAGCCACGTGGAAAATGTACTGTAAGCAGCCATCCGAAGGTGTACACCCCGTTGATAGTTCCAGCACAATTTCCATGACACGTGCTTTTTTTATTATGCCCTTGCGAAGTGCCTACTTGCAATAATACATGTTTCCTTTCAAATTCGAATGTTGCCACCATATTCGGCCCACCCTGCGACAGGGCTCATTCTGATGTTCATGTCATCTATCAGTGTGATGAAGGACCGAGCCATGATGCTTCTTACCGTCCTCGCACTGCTTCGTGACAATATCGAGAGGAAGCTCTATATATCGGTGTGATGAAGGACCGAGCCATGATGCTTCTTACCGTCCTCGCACTGCTTCGTGGCAATATCAAAAGGAAGCTCTATGGAAGGGCCTCCAATATCGGCGAATCTACGTCACGGAATAAATCGTACAAAATTGCCAATTCAACTGCCTTTTTAAATCAACCAAAGCAAAGGCCCCATCTTTGACCCAATCCATTTCACTAGCAAACTGAACCTCGCCATGCCGGGAGGCACGTTAGCGGGCGTTCCGTGACACGTCAGCTGACGTACGGTGAGACGTCAGCCCGTGTTCGGTGACACGTCAGTTGACGTACAGTGAGACGTCAGCCCGTGTTCCGTGACACGTCAGTTGACGTACAGTGAGACGTCAGCCCGTGTTCCGTGACACGTCAGCTGACGTACAGTGAGACGTCAGCCCGTGTTCCGTGACACGTCAGTTGACGTACAGTGAGACGTCAGCCGGCGTTCCGTGACTAATACGCTCAGTTTTTGCTCAAGGCGGCTGTGTGGTGGCATTGGACCTGAGTGGTCGTTTGTCCTGTTGGCCGGTCCAATATCGCCGGCTCCAATATCGCGTCGAGATGATGCGGCGGGCGAGCGCGTCGCGCCGCTGCAGCGTCAGACCTCATAGTCGGCGCCCGATCGGTGACCTCGACTGCCCCCGGCCGGCCTGTGACATAGCGCAGGTCGGCCACGTAGCTGGCTCGACCAGCCGATCTTCAGTCGACCCACTCTGTGTCGTGGCGTTTCTGACATGACGCAGAGCGGCACACTGCAGCCCGGGTCGATACCAGCCAAGACACAAAGACATCGCAAAAACCTCGGCTGGTGGACGGATTTTGGTCGTTTGCCGACGAAAACCGGAAAAGCTAGATACCGATACCTAAAGCAACTATACGCTTGCTGGATTTGCTAAGTTCAATGGTCGCCACACAACATTTCAGTTTTCACCGGCGTAGGAAGGTATATGGAGCATTCCACGAAAGATCGAACAGGGCCCGGCACCCCCATGTCTCAGATTTTGCGCAAAATTGGTGTATAGGGTTATCTGATGCCCTGAATTCACCTATAGAAATCTTACTTCGATCAAATCAAAGTTTCAGGAGTTATAGCCTCGGGAATTTCTGTAAGCCGACGCTGCAAGGTTATGTGCGGTGGCCGATAACTCAGTTAATTATCAGTCAAAATATAAATATCCAGAAATTATTGAACTCGCAAGGATTTAAGGAATCTAATTATGACAATATTTATAATATGTGATTAATAACAAAATAATTTCCCCATGACCTCAGGTCACGTGATCTCCGATGACCTCGATGCCCGTTAAATTTTTGATATTTTAACTGACAGAATGGAAGGACCATATTTTCGCTTGATATATATAGCAAATAAAAATAGGCGTTTTTCTATAAATCCTTATTTGGAGAGCACAAACTTTACCATATTTGAAGTATTTCGAAGATTGAGCTACTAACTCGGCCGTCTTTCTGTCCAAAATCGAGATGCGGTTTGATAACACGTAACAACGTGTTATTTGGCATTGTGTGGAATTATGTCTTCTAGTGCATTTATCTACCTCAAATATCCAGTTATCTACATCAGATAAAAGGCACCTACTGTGTCAGAAGTGGCCATTGGCCTCAACTGAACTGTGATCGGCACCAGTAGCCTGTGTTTTGTTGTATCCAGCTATTTCACTGAGTAAATGCGTCTCAATTTCCTTCGCCGAGAACATTTCCGGACACCTGTTAATGCTTGTATTCTCACAGAAAACATGATCCGTATGGATTCATGAGGGCAATGTATATACCATGGTTACACAATCATTGTATGTTTAGAACAAACATGTATCAAACTGAGAAATAAGGAGGTACATCACGTCACAACCATGCTCCGTGAGAAGTGCATCGAAGTACCATTTGCATATTTGAGGGCATGGAAACGATCCAAAGTTTATGTTATATGCCCAAAGACAGATCAACACACAAATCCGCAAGTAGCTGCGGTAACAAACCATGTTTCATATGTGATCCAATTGTTTCTGTCTCGTGTTCAGCTTGTCTTTGTCCACCTATCGTGACACTTTCACGGCACGTCCCTCGTCGTTCGACAATACATGTACCAAAACAGTCGTAACATCACCAGGCGAGAACTTGTTAAATTGTTGTGTTCCCTTGACGGCGAGAGATTTCGTCAAGCGACCTGCGAGGTTTGCAGTGACCTTCTCCACCTCTTCCTTCGTGACAAAGCAGCTCTGAGACAGGCCTCACAATTTCTCGCAAACATCGCCAGCTCTCGAAACTCCCCTTAGCTCTTAGGTTGCTCTGTTCATCCCCCAATGTTCCTCCCAAGCCTCAGGAGCATCATAGTCCGGTCCGCTCTATCTCTCAGGGGACCTCCCTACTCGTCAAGTTTTTTTTTCGGACTGGCAATGACATTCTAGCTCTGGAATTGGCTCTCAGTATTCCTCACAACGATCGCTAGCCCTTAGGGAATCTTTAGATCTCATGAGGCCCTGTTCGGCTCATAGGGACACATTCCAAGCCTCTTGGGCACCCCAGTCCAGTCCCCTCTAGCGCTCAGTGACCATTTCCAATCGTCATGGGTCCTCTCCAGCTGTTAGGGCCCTTCCCAGTCTTTCTAGCTTCAAGGGCTTTCTAGCTCTGACATTGGCCCTCAGTATTGCTCACAATCATTGACCTAGGGACTCTTCTTGGCTCTCAGGGAACTCTATTCGCCCTCAATGGTCTTTTCATGCTGCTAGGGATCCGTCCTAGTTATCGACAGCTCTCATGGTTTCAAGAGCATTCTAGCTCTGGGGCTGGCCCTCGGTATTCCTGACCTCAATTGCCAGCCAACATGGATTTTTCCTCTCGGGTGGCCTTGTTCATCCACTAGGGGCCGCTCTCACCATCAGAAGAATTCCAGTCCAGTCCTCTCTGACTCTCAGGAGATCCTCTGCATCACTCAAGGCCCTCTCCTGCTTGTGGGGGCCATCACAGTTCCCAATAGTCCTTTCTAGCTCTCATCTCGGGGAGTTTCAGATCTGAGATGGGCCCTCACTAGTCCTCTTCAGCTCGCATGGGTCCTGTTTATCCCACAGGTGCCCTTTCAGACCCAAAGAGCATCCCAGACATCTCAGTCCCTCACGTGCCTATTTATTATTCAGCCGCTAGAGGCCAATTCCAGATGAGACTGCTCTTTCCAGCTGGTATAGCCACTCCAGCTCTCGGGCGGGCCCTCTCTTGTCTTCATGGCCCTTGCTAGCTCCCAGGGTGGACCTCTTCACGTGTCAAGGGCACTTTCTACACAAGCTATTGGATGTACTTGAACATTTCTTCGGTTATATTTCTGCCTCTCAGGGCGGTCGCCTGGAAGGCTCCATTTGACTCGATAGGGACTCCCTTCACCCCTTGGAAACACCACGACTGCGCCAGGGCAGGGCAGCCCTGCTCTGGGCTCCTAAGGGCTAAACGTAAAGGGCTCCTAAGCCCCTCCATGGGCTTAGGAGCCCTTTACGTAGCACCGGAAACCATCTGCTCCAGCCCGGATCGTCTCTGAAGCTCGGGGGTCTCTTCTTCGGCCTGAGGTCCGCTGTCAGCTCTGACAGCGGACTGTCAGCTCTGCTGACAGCCCGGCCTGACGGAGTGAGAAGTTCAATCCTCGATAATATTAACATATGATAAAGCTTGCGCTCTTCAAACGAACATTTGTAGCAAAACGCTATTATTTTTACTTGTGATATGTTAACCAAAAATATGGTCCATCCATCGTGTCAATTTAATTTTTTTAAAAATTCATGCGCATCGTAGTCACCGGAGGCCATGTGACCTGAGGTCATGGGGTAACTTTTCAATAATCTATAACATATAAAATATTACCGGAATTGGATTCCTTGACACCTTGCGAGTTCAATAATGTCTGGACATTGATATTTTGAACGACATTTAACATAGTTGTCGGCCACCGAGCGTAATCTTGCAGCGTGACCTTCCAGAAATACCCGGGGCTATAACTCCTGAACAGTTGACCTGATCGATATAAAATTTTAGCAGGAGAGTTCAGGGCATAGGATAACCCTATGCATCAATCATTTGCTCAAAATCTGAAACAGGAGGGTGGACGATTACCCCTTTGCCTGGTCGATTTGTTCTAGAATTTCCCCGTTATGGTTCGCTAAATTTATGAATATTATACACCTTTGTGTTTTACTACTTTTTAAAACCGTCCATCATCCTCACAATGCCAGAGAACGCGTTGGTATGTGTTGTCAAACTGCATCTCGATATTGGACGGAGGGACGGCCGAGTTAGTAGCTCAATCCTGGAAACACTTCAAATATGGTAACGTTTGCGCCGTCCAAATGAGGATTTATAGAAAAAAAAACTGCTATTTTTATTTCCCATATATCAAGTTAAAATATGGTCCTTCTACTATGTCAGTTAAAAAATGAAAAATTTCACGGGCATCGAGGTGACCGGAGGTCACGTGACCTGAGGTCATGGGATATCTCTTGTATTATTCATCACATATTACAAATATTGCCAGAATCGGATTCCTTGAATCCTTGTGAGTTAAAAAATGTCTGGATATTTATCTTTTGACTGATAATTAACTTAGTTATCGACCACCGAACATAACCATGCAGCGTGACCTTTCAGAAATTCCCTAGGCTATAACTCCTGAACCGTTGACCTGATCGAAGGAAAATTTGCACGGGTGAATTCAGGGCATAAGATAACCCTATACACCAATTTTGCTTAAAATCTGAGACATGAGGATGGCAATCTTTGCCTGGTCGATTTGTCGTGGAATGCCCCATATTAGGTATGTTAAACATTATGCAATATTTGGGGGTGAACTCAGAATAATTCCTAACTGCATTAGAGGTATTAGTATTAGACTACTGTACAATACCTGCGTAACAGCCATGCGATAGTATGCGATAGCTGATCTTATTTCGTGAGTTTCGTAGTGTCAAGACCGTTTGCAGCACATATTGTGGGGTTACTCAAAATGATGGAGGAGCATTAACATTATTACGATCATAATACTATCGCATACTTTGCAACAGAAATGAATGAGAATGGGAGATTATCGTGCCCCTCGCACCTGTGCAATGGGAGATTATCGTGCCCCTCGCACCTGTGCAATGGGAGATTATCGTGCCCCTCGCACCTGTGCAATGGGAGATTATCGTGCCCCTCGCACCTGTGCAACAAGCCGACCAATTTCGTGGAGGTAAACGGCAATAGATAACTCGGGAAATGTTACTGAGGGTAAATTATGTTATTGACCCATAGGTTATTGACAAACAAAACGTACAAGTTCGCATAAGTCGAAGTATTTTGACTTGAGAAACACACCTTGTCATCATAAAATATAATAACATTGAAAATGAAAACGTCAGTAATGTATTAATGTCAGCGTTTTACCCTCCGAACGGTCAAGTTGAATCGTGTTGAAGCCGTTTGGTTCCGAGCAAGAAAGACCAAGTTCTAAGAAAGGATTAAGTCGTGATTTGTATTCAGAGAGGAAGATGATGCATACCTACAATCTAAATTACTGGATCTGGCTATGACGAGAGAAGAACTCGGCTCTTGCATCTGCTACAGAACATTGCATATCGGCCTTTCTCATTATTCTTGCAGTGTACAATCCATTCAACATGAACGCATGAGAGCTAAAATTCCACCGATGATTTGGCCGACAAAGCAAAAACGCAGGCCTAAGCAAACCAACTGATAACACAATCGCCAACCGTGGATGCTAAATAGAAATAATTACTTGTCCCCTTAAAAAGACATACTTGCCAGCGGAACATGATGTTCGATGACATATTTGTGTGAAAATGCAGTAAGTGACAGGGGCCTAGATATCCATATGACTGGTACGTCACCCTCCATACTCCCAAATGTATGCGTGCCACGATTTTGGTTTGGCATGTCACAACAGAATTACTGGTCCAGGAAATTGTGTTGCACTAAAAAAAAAATCATGTTCAGGGTTTCTAAGCAGGAAGTGGCCTGACTATTTTATTGTATTTCTTCCGGTGGGGGACGGGGAGGATGGGTCGAATATCTGTACCTGCTGACCCTCTCATTACGAAGATTCTGAGTACGCCACCGCTTACCATACCAAGTGTTTTTCCGGCCGCTCCACAATACCCATACACATGTTGTGGGTGCATACTAGCCAGGCTTGTGGCCGCACATATTGTAGGTACGATGCGTACATGTGCGCACCCAAGGGGGCCATGGGGCTATAAACTACCTTAAAATTCGAAATTGTTGTTTAGAAACCAGAAAATCTGCAAATGAAGAACCCATAAATAAATATCTGTCTCATCTCAATCTGATAACACTGCATGCCAAAAAAAAATCATTAAAAACGAAGACTGCTTCGTGTTCCTTCTTTTGTTTGCCTTTCATTTTGCTTGTATTCCTTTTGTTCTCTTGGCGGTATATGAGCTTTTCCAGCTAGCGCCCAACGTCGTCGGAGCGAGTGAGGGCATACCAGAGCCGCGTTTCCGGAGCGGGGCTCGGTGAGCTGGCGAGTTCTGGTACGTCTCTGTTGGTTGTAGTACGCCGAAGGCTCAATGATACATTTCACGAAGTTTTTGGGAAGCCCTCGTTCTTAGCGTTGGTCACGCCCATGATGGTTCGTTGACTTGTGCTTCCATGGATGAGGTGGAGAGGCAGCTGGACAAAGACGCCAGGGGCGGCAGTCTAGATTAGGTGCCGAGTAGTAGATGGGCTGCGCCAGTGGTTCCCGTAATGATTAGGTGCCGAGTAGTAGATGGGCTGCGCCAGTGGTTCCCGTAATGATTAGGTGCCGAGTAGTAGATGGGCTGCGCCAGTGGTTCCCGTAATGATTAGGTGCCGAGTAGTAGATGGGCTGCGCCAGTGGTTCCCGTAATGAAGAGTGACGGCAGTGAACGACTATGCGCCAACCTTTCAGTCACTGCTGCCAAAGCTGTGAAACTGGATATATAGGTACTCCCAGACTAAGTCCCAGCACCTGCTTGCAATGCTATCGGAAGGGTTTGCATTTTTATGTCAGTTTAGCACCGGTGCATAGTCACTAGCCAGCTGGCTATTCACAACGACTCGGGGGATATACGTACGTCAATGCATCTAAGAGACGTCTGAGATACTGCAGATTCCGTTTGGGTTCAGCAGCCTCGAACGGATATTACAGAGAGAGCTTGAGAATGCTCTGCATAACACTCCAGATGCAATTCCATTTCGAATGGCGTCTCATCATTGTGCAAGCTCATAAACACGCTCAGAAACACGCTCATAAACACGCTCATAAACACCCATAGCACCCTATCTCGGCTGAAGCTAGCTGGAGAGTGCTGGCCTGAAGGCCTTATACGCGAGTTCCTGTCACACAAAGACGAGGAACGGGCTATGTTGTGAATGGGCCTGGAATATCGCCGACGCTGGATATAGTGACAGCCCACAATGCGGCCCAGCGAAAGACCAGGACTGAGAAGGAAGCTTGCTGGTTCTATTTACATATTGTGTCGCAGGTTCATACTAGCTCGTATGATGGACCTTGATCGGCCCAATCAGCTCGTATGAAGGACCTTACCCGGCCCAATCAGCTCGTATGAAGGACCTTACCCGGCCCAATCAGCTCGTATGAAGGACCTTGCTCGGCCCAATCAGCTCGTATGAAGGACCTTGCTCGACCCAATCAGCTCGTATGAAGGACCTTGCTCGGCCCAATCAGCTCGTATGAAGGACCTTACCCGGCCCAATCAGCTCGTATGAAGGACCTTGCTCGACCCAATCAGCTCGTATGAAGGACCTTGCTCGGCCCAATCAGCTGGGCAGCTGATGTGGCCGAGCAAGGTCCTTCATAGCACTTCCCTAGTAGTAAGGATGTCCTTGGGATTGAACCTGGGCATGGAGAACGACAGCTTTGGCTGCACGCAGTATCATCACCTGCAATTATGCTGCCCATATCAACGAAAACAAGGAATGAACATTGGTGTGGCACGCTTCTTCATAAAGGATCGAGACAGTACATCCACATCCGATACTTGATTCAGAGTTACATCATTGACGATTGGTAAATTTGGGTAGGAATAAAGTGGTGTGTGTGTGTGTGTGTGTCTTAGTGGCCACCTGACTTGATCCGCTGAGTAGAGTGGACTTAATCCGCTGGACAAATCGGCGAGCCAGATATGTGTTCTCTCACTGGTGTACCAGTGGGTGAACTGAGCCAGATGCGTTCTCTCACTAGTGTACCAGTGGGTGAACTGAGCCAGATATGTGTTTCCTCGCTGGTGTACCAGTGTGAGGGGGACTGAGCCCGATGTATTCCTTCGCTGGTGTACTAGTGGGGGAGCTGAACCAGGTACATGTTCCCTCGCAGTGGGAGAACTGAGCCAGATACGTGTTCCCTCGCTGGTGTACCAGTGTGGGGGGACTGAGCCAGATATGTGTTTCCTCGCTGGTGTACCAGTGTGGGGGGACTGAGCCAGATGTGTTCCCTCGCTGGTGTACCAGTGTGGAGGGGGGAGGGGGGACTGAGCCAGCTATGTGTTCCTTCGCTGGTGTACCAGTGGGGGAGCTGAACCAGATATATGTTCCCTCGCAGTGGGAGAACTGAGCCAGATACGTGTTCTCTCCCTGGTGTACCTACCAGTGGGGGAACTCGCGACAAACATTTATTTGGTGATAATAGGCCTGATGCTCTTGAACTTTGAGCCATGTGAGGTGCAAGATTGACATTGAAAAGATAGTAGTATAATTAATAAGACATACAATAATACTACCCATAGGGACGCTAACGTTCATATCTTTTGCATACTGTAGCACAAAATAAAACTTTACACGCTCCTGAAGTCATCAGTTGAATACCAGTCTTCGTTACCTATCCAAGGCACAACTTATGTTTTCAGCCAAAATGGACGTGTGTAACGCAGCGCAGCCGTGGTAGTATCCCACTGCTATATTATCACCGTCAGCAAATGTTTTACCAGTCTCCCTGACCTCCACCAGGCATTCGCAGTCATACGAGTGGTGCCATCCTCATTGCACCATAGGTCAGGATCCAGGATCAGGCGTGCTGCTGCGATCCATTGATATATCCTGTTCAGGGGTGTATGAACGCAAGATCAGTTGGGGGGGGGGGAGGAGGCTCAGCCCTCGGTAGATCAACCTATGGTACCCCCAAATACCAGTTTCTCCCCGGATTTGGGCCACCTTATTTTGCCGTCTAGAAAAAGAAACATAACTTTCATCAATATTATTTTACTTCTCCAGTTTTCCATGACCTTAGCCTATCCGGGGACAAAATAATCGGGGAATAGTTAATAGAAAAACTGCTACCGAATATTGAGAATCGATTTAGTGCCGAAACGACTTCTTCCCCTTTCGCTTCGCATTGTGCCGAATATCAATAATAATGACAATAAGAATATCATTATTGTTTTTATGATACGTATATATGCTACTTCAAATGTCGGTCGATCAAAGCGGATTAAAAATAATACCAAAAGAAACAACATGTAACAAACTCCACATTGGCATAAGTGCTAAATGACCAGTGTGATTATCGATTTGACAAAACTTTAAATGACGTTAGGTAATTGCTTGTACTATTTCAATTTATCAAAGAGGACACTCGCCACCAATATTAAAGAATACTTAGAAAAACCACAAGAATATCGTCACCACTCATTGGAAATTGTTGGCAGTCTTACAACTACCTAGGTTGAACACGAATAGCATGTCGTACTCGACATTTATACACCATTGCTTGAATTCTTCATGGGTTTGACTTCCAAAGCTGAGGGTCTGGCTGCCAAGTTGGGGGTGGGGGTTGGGGTGGGGGCTGGAGCCCTACCAACTGAATAGGATCCTACACCCCTGATCTTGATTTGTTCCTGACTTTGAATTGCATTCCATCTTTGATCTAGATTTCGGTGATAGGTCGTCACATCGTCCGAATTTTAATGGCGATATGATGTTCAATCGATTTCAGTTAGCGTAATTTAGGAGAACATTACAAAATGGCATCCCGGCGTTTTCACCTCCCTAAGGATTCGAAACCTGTAACATTAGGAAAGTCATAATTCAGCGCACTGCGACATTAGTACTCTTAGAGGTAGTGTGTGCCACCACTAGTGCAGTCTCTGTGCTTGGTATGTACCACTAGTCCAGTCTTTGTATTTGCGACCACTAGTCCAGTCTCTATATTTGCCACCACTGGTCCAGTCTCTATATTTGCTAGCACTAGTCCAGTCTCTATATTTGCCACCGCTAGTCCAGTCTCTATATTTTCCACCACTGGTCCAGTCTCTATATTTGCCACCACTAGTGCAGCCTCTATATTTTCCACCACTGGTCCAGTCTCTATATTTGCTAGCACTAGTCCAGTCTCTATATTTGCCACCGCTAGTCCAGTCTCTATATTTGCCAGCACTAGTCCAGTCTCTATATTTGCCACCGCTAGTCCAGTCTCTATATTTTCCACCACTGGTCCAGTCTCTATATTTGCCACCACTAGTGCAGCCTCTATATATGCCACCGATAGTCCTGTCTCTATATCTCCCCCCCCGCTTCCGCACCAATCCCGATGCCACGGGGACGAGTGGTCTAGGGGTAAGATGCTCGTCTCACAATCGAAAGGTTGTGGGTTCGAGTCTCACCTGTTGCTACTCTTCGCCCGCGACCAATCGGCGTGAGAGATTGGCGACGCTATATGACTCAACGGTCGACGTGTTGTAAAGCCAATAACCAACCAATCCTGATGCCATTCTCCCTCTCCCCATGGATAGCGTCGAGCCCATACGACGCGCCGGCGCTTTGTCTGAAGCTGCGGCTGCGGCTGCGGCTGACGTCATTTACTGGTGTAGGTGTAGTATATCGCCCATGCAAACACGACCGGAAAACAACAGTGGCGACTGATAAGAGAAGCCGAGAAAGAAGCGCTGAAGAGCCGCGTGCTATCTGCCCAACCGGAAAGAGCGTTGCTGCAGAAGACTACAGGGAGCCAGATGGTGCCTGATACTGGTAGCACAGCTGCAGTATGCTTGCACTGGAATCACACTCACAGTGGATGCTGCCGAATACTGATAGCACAGCTGTAGTGTAAGTGCACTGGAAGTGCACAGAGGTGAACAAATTGCTACTCGGCCACGAGCTTGGGTGAAAAAAAATACCTTCAATTATGGTGACAACCTACGGTACCGTATTATCATTCAATATGGATTATATTTATCATCAGGCCGTTTTGCTTCTTAACATACCCAGTGAATTTGTTTTCCTAAGCATCCAGACATATACGTACTCATCTTGTTTCAGTACATGTATCAGAAGAGTACCAAAGCCATTTAGTAGCTATGGTCGAGGGGACAGAGGGGCTGAAAAAAACGCTACCACTCGAGGTCCATATATTTTAACATTGCCGTGGTAGGCCCTATCACCTGCCAACTGTCCCGTCCCCGTCCAGAATTGAACCCGACGTAACAGTTCCGCTTTACGGCGCAGTTTATGGCGCGTGGCACGGCTCACATCACAGGTAACGAGATATGGCTGACATCACGTGAAAGCCCTAAATGTTAGCTATCCGTCGGGCACAATTTCGTTGCGGTCGGGTCAACGTGCTGCGCGTGCGCGTCACGGGGGTCCTGAAAGAACGGGTGGGTGTCCGGTGAATCATCGGCCGCCAGTCGCAGAACCAACAAAGAAACCAAGAAACCATCCATCACGAAAGGAAAGCAGAATGCAGAACGAACACTGCAAACTGGACGACTGGCAGAACCGACGCCAAATCGGAAACCTCCGACTACACCTGGAGGAGGAAACACAGGCTGCTCAACGACAGCCAGCCAGCCGCTGCACTGCAGCGAGGCCATACATGCGGCTACAGCCTTGAAGCCATCTGAGAGAGACGAGCCGACGCTATTTTGGCCGCCTAACCGAACTCGACCGCAAATCGCCCAACCAGCCTGCCACCAACTCGCCTATCTCTTCACTACCGACTTCTAGCTCTGCTCTACATCTTCAACTCGACTCCAGGTTGGTCCGGCGGTGCCGCCTCAACCCCCCCAATCCGCCGATATTTGTAATACGTGTGCACCAATCTCTCTTAACCCCAACGCCAAACACAAGTCCCACTACAATCACCGAACATGAACACTGACACCGCGCCAAACACACCGACGGGTGACTTCTTCTTCTGCCGCCGGGATGATGGGGAGCCCATGGGCTCCCTTGACCCCTGGACGGTGGAGGTGGAGATCACCCGTCGGACACGACAGCCCCTACACGCACGCCAAATTCGACCAGGGGCACCTCTCATTCAATCATATAACTCCTACGACGCAGACATACTGACACGCATCACAGACATCACTGACATACCAACCACTATAACACCAGCCGCACACCTCAACACATCACATGGCACGATATACGCTCGGGAGGTGGCCTGGATGACGGAGGAGGAACTGGCTCTCATGTTTAGGAGCCAGGGGATCTCCTCCGTCTGCAGACCACCCACCCCAGCACACAAACAAGACTCACACACTCTCATACTGACTTTCAACACAAGACAACCACCCACACACGTTAAAGCCGGCTACATGAGGTATGAGGTCACGCCACGAGCACCCCTCCTTCGACACTGTCTGTTCTGACAACGCTACGGACACTCGAAGGTGGGGGGGGGGGGAGGCACAACACAACACCCA
Source organism: Ashinkailepas kermadecensis (assembly GCA_034440615.1). Lineage (NCBI taxonomy): Eukaryota > Metazoa > Arthropoda > Thecostraca > Neolepadidae > Ashinkailepas > Ashinkailepas kermadecensis. The sequence goes on from JAOTOM010005061.1 coordinate 734,105, forward strand.
CATGCGCAAACTGTGCCGTACCACACGACACAAACACATGCACTAGCAACACACTACGCTGCGTCGGTTGCGGCGGAGACCACACCTCCCGGGACAGGGCCTGCCCTGGGTGGACAAGGGAGAAAGATATTCTTGTCTTGTCTTGTCTTGTCCACTTAAGCCCGGTTCACACCGCGACAGGATGGGATGAGAAACGGCGCTGCCGGCCGCTCGCCTGAGATTTTGTGACGTCACATGACCAAATATGGTAAGCGACCGCCCCGGCCGTTTGGGCTCTGGCCTTTGCCGGTGTGAATCGGAGATGGGTCAGACGAGAAACGGCGCCGTTTGGCACGAACAAGAAAAGTTGGATTGAAGTCAACTTTTCTCGTGGCGTTCTGTTGTCGGGGAATACGGAGCAAGGGATACCGTTGGGAGATAGGTGTGCTTTGAGGATGGAGGTGAAGTATTTGCTCAATATTTCAGTCCAAGATGGTCTACACTGAAGCACCGCATTGGTTGTATGTGTTTTGGATGCTCGATATAATTTAACATGAAGTAGGTAGCTACCTACGGTATATATCAATATCAAGGTAAAATGTGACTTGGGATTTTTTTAATTTTCATATGGGGTATTTGAACGTGGAAATGATGATGCGACTACTCATTTTCTCTGCAAGTGATTACTTTTCAGTTGGCAAAGAAATACACCAGCAAAATCTTCACTCTACAAATATAGCATATTGCGTATACTGGTTTTCCGGTTAGGTTAGGTTAGGTTAGGTTATGTTTTGTTATGTTAGGCTAGGTTAGGTTATGTTAGGCTAGGTTAGGTTAGATTATATTATATTATGCTATGATACATTTTATATATTATGCTGAAAATGAGTGACTGCATCATCTTCATCATGCCAGAAAGCATACCATTACAAAAAAAAATCCACAAAATCACATTTTACTTTGATCTTGATATTTACTCTACCTACTTACTACCTATCACTATAATGGTAGCACTTGCTATGTATATGATTAGTTTTGGTTGTTTTATTTGCTTATTGGTAGCATGGATGTTGTATTAATATAACATAAAATAAACAACCAAGTCTAGCTGTTATTGGGCAAGCCTGTTATAGGGCAACCTAACAATCATTGGACAGACTTCAACATTGCATCTAACGATCTAATCTCACAAACATGAGCTTCATTACTATAACTTCACTTATGTGTTGTCAAATGTCAAATGTCAAATATGTTGAGTGGCGTGCACCAGTGTTTTGTATTTTTGGGAGACAAGGCCCCTAAAAATGCAAAATGATGCTAGTATGCCCATTACCACAATGAGTATAGTATACTCACCTGTGCCACGTTCAGTATGACTTAATTATGACAACATTGTTCCGACTCCTGAACTATTTAGGTCTCCAGGGCAATACCAGGGCAAAATGAGCAGGCCTTGCTGCAGAAAGACAGACGAGCTTGTGAAGTGGTCCAAAAAGTGGCAAATTAAATTTAACTTTGATAAGTTTAAAATTATGCTTGTATGTAGGCAGCATATCAGGGATCCATACTTATGGGTGGCCAAGTATTATCTATGACTCAACGGGAGGATGTAGGTGCTATTGTGGATACAAAATTGGGGGCATCAGAACAGACCAAAGAAGCCAGGAAGAAGGCATTGAATGCTTGGGACAATACATAGGAATGTATCATACAATAGTGAAGTCATCACCAAGCTTTGCTGTGCATATGTCAGGCTGCTCTTGTAATACTGTGTTCAAGCCTACTGAAGTGCAACTGCAATACTGCATACTGTGCAATACTGTGATTTGAAGTCTGGAGCATAGCTTGGACAAAAAAAATATAGACTAACCTGTAGGTCAACACCCACACTATTTTTGGTGCTCAACTTTGGAATTGTCTCAATAATGTCTTGATCAGCACAAGTGGCAATGATGCTGTGCTTATGAACTACAAAGCCAGTGGGAGCTCATACATGTAGAATGATGATGCTGAAGCCAAATGCTACTAATACATTTTAGCATCAAGTTGAATTTAGCTTTGTTGATTCAGTTCACTTTTGGATTTATGCTAATAAAACTGACACTGGAAAATCATCATTTGCACAAGTCAAAGGCAATTATTTCATGACACACATTTTATTCCATGACACGACATTACCAAAATGAATAGACATAATGACATAGATGATAAATGCAACTATGATCCACAAGGACTGTGACTGAGAATGGAGTCTGACAACTTGTCCAACATTCAACTACCCTGTTGGTGAAGAAATGACTTAATGTTGTCAGGCTATGGTTAAATTTCAGTGTTAATTGATGACCACTAATGGCATCATGGCTGTTACATTCATACATTACATTACATTCATGGGTCTAATATTTGTTGTGCACTGTGCAGGTCTTAATGCTGACAGTTAGAAACATTGAGGATGCTTCCAGACATTCAGGATGCATCTGCATCCCAAAAACAACAGCTTCACATGGGCATTTTTCATACCCAAGCCAGCTTTGAGCCCATGTCTGATTGGCCAAAGATGTCATTTCAAACATGTTTATTTACCTTTTTAATCTCAATGAGATATTCCTTGCATAATACAAGCCAGCCCACAATTAAATTCGCCAAGACCAACACACCTCACGTACCGCACAAGCAATGAGTGAGGTGCGCCACTTTCGTAAACCTAGAGCCAGTAAGGGATTCGTCCGTTGTTACCAATTCGCGTCTTGAATATTTCCCATGTTACCATATGCCCAACTTTTGCCGTTCCTGTTCGGCAGACAAGAGAGTTTCTTATCCGTTTCGGTCTGTCGCGGTGTGAACCGAGCTTTAGAGGGCTGGGCCCTGCCGCGGGCAAGGTGGTGGGTCAACGACCAGCAGCCGACGCAGCCCACACAACACCACAAGGCGTCCAAGCACACTACACAAACACAAACATCTCATACGACTACACTACCTATCAAAGCAACACAGACAGACCCAGCAATCATAATCAGGCCGCAACCCAAAGCACAAAACATCACACCACACAAACACCAAAACAAAACAAACCTCGACACTACTCACCCACCCACTCAACACAGGCACCACCTCCAGTACCACATCGCGGAACACGCAAACCATCACCAGTACCAGGCCCATCAGAGCCATCACTAACATCCCACGCAGTACGCAAAAACCTACGCTTCCAATTCGAGACTCTCACAGACTCAGGCGACGACAACAGTTCAGACAACACCATTCTACTACCCACGCACCTACAACACGAGCAAGCAACAAACCAAACACCATCTCTACCAACAACAAACCACACACCCGCGCCAGAACCTCTCGACACTGAACAACATCCTAACAACTCCCTTCACCTAGTCTCTCCCATGATGTGTAAAATATATTTAAAAAGGAAAAACAAACGAAGCAAAACAAAACAAAACAAAACAAAAAAGCATGCCAAAACCAACTAAAAGGCCGAAACCAGTGAAAAACAAAACAAAAACAAACAGACATTTAACAAAAAAAAGTCCCAAAGCAGTGTATATATGTCAGCAGTGTTCTTGCAATATTATCAAACGGCGATGACCCGACTATACCCCCACTCTACACGCCCTACGGCACCATTCGGACGACTTCCAACAACTCATCTCTAACCACCTAAACAGCCGATATCACCTAAAGCTCGGTTCACACTTGGTAATTCGGAGCGTCAATCATTCGTAAAATGAACGGATATCGAACGTTAAACAGACGATAGACGTGGTAAAACGAGCGGAAATACACCGGGAATAACACACGCTGTGTCCCCGAATGAAAACGTTCATTTTACGCTTCCCTGCGAATCGATTAGGACCATTCTGATGCGACGCCAATGAGACCATTCTGACGCGACTGCCGCCGATTCAAGTCGTGTGGAAATCCTGAGTACTTGTACCAATGCAAGCTGAGATATATCGCGCGTTATATTCTGACATTTTTGCAGACATAAAGACATAATGTAGAAGTGCAACAATGAGCCACGGGGGCTCTTCCTGGTTGCATTTTGTGGACACCATCAGCTAGTTGCCCATGCTGAACCATGAGTCCCAACATGCTGAACTATGAGTCTGCAGACGAAACAGATGGGTTAACTTTGCAGCCTAGCTTGGGACATGAACTTACGTGTACATTAACAGCGTGAGGACCAAAATTATCATGTACATATTTCAATATGCATATCATGCACACATCAGAAAAGAGAGCAGCTGTAGTTGGCACTGGGCATGGCGACCAATGCTTTTGGCTCTGAAAAATCCAATGAATTGGCATTTACAGCAATGGAAATTATGAATATGTTTTTCACCATCATGCATAACTTGGCAGTGCCAAGTTGTGTTTGGATTATCAGGAATTGTCAAGAGTTTTTCATTGCTTACAATAGGCACTTAGAACTCACTGGGCCAATTATTTCCTGCATGGCTATGTTCTCTAGAGATACTTGCAAGATTTTGTCAGGGCTGCATGTACAGCCCCAAGATATTATTTCCCACCTTTCCATCTTGGGTGAACAAGCATGCTTTTTTAGTGCAAATGAAGCACATTTGAAGGTGCCATTATTTGCCAATTGAATAAATAATGTTGAATGCTGTGATAGATAGCTTTCTCAGCTCAACTGGATCACAAAAGTTGCAAAATATTACATGTTTCACTTTTTTTCTTTTAGCATAAGGACTCTCAACAAAAATAGTTGGATAAGCATGTGAAGTGGTCAAAAAGTGGTAAATAAAATGTAACTTTGATTAGTACAAGACCATGCATGTAGGTAGACAGCATACCAGGGATGCATACTTGACGGGTGACCAATTACGAGTTGTGACTTAACAAAAGAAGGAGTTGGGTGTTGTTGCAGAATATGCCAGACATAAAGACATAATGCAGAAGTGCAGCAATGAGCCAAAGGGGCTCTTCCTGGTTGCATTTTGTGGACACCATCAGCTAGTTGCCCATGCTGAACCATGACTCCCAACATGCTGAACCATGGGTCTGCAGACAAAACAGATGGGTTAACTTTGCAGCCTAGCTTGAGACATTAGCTTGTGTGTACCTTGACAGCATGAGGACCAAAATTAGCATGTACATATTTAAATATGTATATCATGCACACATCAGAAAAGAGAGCATCTGTAGTTGGCACTGGGCGTGAACAACCAATGCTTTTGGCTCTGAAAATTCCAATGAATTGGCATTTACAGCAATGGAAATTATGAATGTTTTTCACCACCATGCACAACTTGGCAGTGCCAAGTTGTGTTTGGAGTATCAGGAATTGTCAGGGGTTTTTCATTGCTTACAATAGGCACTGGGCCAATGATTTCCTACATGGCTATGCTCTTCAGAGATACTTGCAAGACTAGATTTTGTCAGGGCTGCATGCACAACCCAAAAATATTATGTCCCACCTTTCCATCTTGGGTGAACAAGCATGCTTCTTCAGTGCCAATAAAACACAAACACAACACAACATTGCATGCAATTCCGCCTGCGACTATTTTCCAGGGCTACCTCTCTACCACGTGGTCAAGAGGTGTGCTAGGAAATGCAATATTCTAGCCAGAGGCAAATCAATGCTTCCAACCTGGTTATAGACAGCCAACAAAACTTCGAATATCTCGCGACCACTCAATCACACCAACAGAACGTTAACATGCGCACTGGAGGGGGCGAAATCTGCTCACCCCTCCGGTTTTTCGTACATAACTCCAGATTGTACCGGTCGATATACGCTATTGTTTGCGTACCTGCTTAGAAATGACCGGCGTGTCGCTTAAAGCAAGAAAAATGGAAATCAGCCGAACATTTATCGAGTTAGGGGCCGTTAAAGTTAAAAAAAATTCGTAGCGCCAGACCACAGACATCGGCGCTGATGCGCTTCCCGTATATCCGAAAAAGGGAAGTGTTCTTGACAACACTAGCGACTGATTTGATGTATATTGATATGCTATATAGTTTCAAGGTCATGTTAGGTCATCGAGGTCAAGTTAGGTCAAGTTCATGACAGGTTAATGGAACCAAACTTTTTCAACTGGAATGTTGTCATAAATGCACTACTGTTTGTCATTGTGTACCTAAGCGTTTCCATACTTTATTCATGTACCTCACTCCTTTCTTCGCGAAGCCGATTGCGCCGAGCTGCCCGACGGAGCAGTCGAGCGGGTAGCCAGGTCCGGTAACTGGAACAGGTAACTGACCTGATAAAGTGCTGCTATATAGGTGACCTGAGGTCAAATGTCGGGTCTAGCATCTGTATTGCATCATTAGTAAAGTCCAAAACATCATTGATGCCCATTTTGGAGCATTTAAACACAATCACAGCGATCCATAACAATAACAAGCCAAGCCACGCAAAACAAAATTTTGACAAATGTGACCTCATTTGACCTTGAAGATATTAACCTAAGGTCACGACATTTGCACACAATAGAGATCACCACCGTACCCATCTACCCTGCGAATTTCGTTCTTCCAGCCTTAATAGGAGCCGAGATCTTAGGGGGGCGGAATCCGTCCCCCCCCCCCTCCAGTGCGCGTAATTTTCAGAGGCCCTCCAGGGCGCGTGTTAAACGCCGAGTCGGCGTTGAAAAGATAAACTAAATCTATCTTTTGGACGCCAGATAGACGTTCATTATCCGGTCGTGACATACCCCGGTGCACACTATGCGACGCTCCGATAGACGTTCATTATCCGGTCGTGACATACCCCGGTGCACACTATGCGACGCTCCGATTGCGTTAAACGTTCGTAAAACGCAGTTTTGACGGGCGTCTGAAATATGTTCGATTGTCGTTTGTTTGGCGAAACGGCCTAAAACGATGAATAAACGCTCGGAAAGCGTCAAAAGACCATATTGTGAACCGAGCTTAACGGTGGCAGCCTGGTAAAACCCAGCGTACACACACGCACACACACACACCGGCCGCCCATAGGAATAGCATGTAAAACTGAGATTTTTCGTTCGGAAAATCACCAATTTTTGCGCTCCCCATGGACCCGATTCAGACCGCCATATCTCGAGAACCAATGGACAAATCGACACCAAACCAACACCTCAGTATTACCACGACAATTGTCAACATCACCGTAGCAACCGTTTCAGACTCACGCGCCACGCGCATGCGAAGGGGAGGTGGAAAGCGGAAGCGACGTTTTTTTTTAGCGTTTTTCACGATTGGTCTGGTTCTCGGAAACGGCTAAACTTGGCGACTTGCCGTCACTTTCAACTCACGACCCCGTGTACCGGCTACAATTTTCTAATTGGCGATCAGTGCCTGCAGTGTGTGCAGGCGCCGTCATCGTGACACGGACTGCGGGTGTTTCGGTCCGTGAAAAAGGATCCGCTTTCCACTGTCTCCACACCACTGTCGAATGACGTTTCACGGAGAAAGAGAAAGAGAAGCATGCACGGATAGCCACACTCTTTGTGATGCTCACAGTTCGTTCGGATTTTACCGATCGTAAATAGTTTGGTTGCAATCGTCGATGCTCACAACCGTTACCAGACGTCACTTTCGGCAATCTCAAACGGCAGACGAGGACGGGACAGTGTCCCGTGCCCGTCCAGAGATTGAACCCGCGCAACAGTTCCGCGTTGGGCGTCATGAGCGGACATAATACCGGTGGCGCAGCTCCGGTGGTGGGTTTGTGAATGAACACCACCAGGGTGTGCTTGCTATGATTAATGCTATATTCTAGTTTCTAGAGGAAGTGCAAGTAATTTCCAATGGTCAAATTTAAACAACATTGAAGCAAACTCTCTTATGATGTGTAGTTCGTTTTATTATCAAATCATTTCACCCTGTCACTTTGCCCTTAAAGTGAAATGGGAGCAATTGGCCACTCAACATCTTGTACTAAAAACGTGTCATACATCTCTTGTGTGATGTGCTGACAACTTCCAATGTTCTTAACTAAACGAAAATCGAACGTGCTACATTTGATAGCATCTTGAATAGCTACCATGAAGGTTTAACCCTGTCATTTCTGCACACAAATCCTGATTATTATCAAAAGCAATGCCAAATGGCATTACTTTTAACTGTATATCAGATGTTCTACATTAGCGAATTTATTTCCAATGGTCTCAAAATATCCGGAATAAAATCAGCTGCCTTATGATGCCATACTCGATCACTTTCGTACATATCTAACCCTGTCATTTTTCACCATTTGACATGAGGCTTTCTGGCATGATTGAGGTTCTGGCATGGCTCGATGCACGTCAAGTGCCAGCAGTAGTTGCCCAGAGGATCTGTGGGGCCGCCGAGCGGCGGCACGACAAAGAACATAGTTCCAGCCTTGATCAATATATACTAAGCAACATCGTCTCTCCCACACCAGAATTGTGTAGGAGAAATGCACGGTTGTAGATGCATACTTTCCATTAAACGCCCATATGTGTAATATCGAGGAAACCTGTCGGCATCATCTCCAATGGTGGCGAAATCATGTTAGGCACATCGCCTATCGTTTGTAGTGTGAAAATATGCCTGTAATTTTGGCGTTGGGGCCCATTAACGTTAAGGGGATGGTTCCGCGCCACGCCATATCCCTGAATGGCGGGTGGTCAGCGGCGAGCCGCGGGCCCCGCCGGCAGCGTCGCCGGCAGCCCGCCGTCTATGGTGGAAAATAGTTCCAGAAGACAATACGCAAAGTAACAATATGCGCAATGCAACACTGTAAGTGGCGATGAAATTGACGTCTGATGGCAAGCTAACTTTCATAAATGCACTTCGCATCATATTTTATGGAGACAGAATATCCTAAATTGGAACTATGTTCTTCCCACACACACAAAGTGAGCATCCGGGCGCGCTTGTCGCGGGCGTATATTTCAGAGTTCTTGAATGACATCAGGAACCTACCTGTTTTCTTTCTTTACTGGAGATCCCCCGATGCCCGCATTAACATTGTGGCTGACGCCTAACGGTTTTCCGGCGCAGTTTGTTTTCAAAGCTAGTTTTAGTGTGTACGTATCTACCTAATAAGTATCAAGGCGCTGCTGAAGCTGAACTTGTGTATGTTTGCGTAAGTGGTGTTTCGTCTCTGTGAGTCAGGACAAGTATTGGAAACATGGCCTTGTATTTGATGTTGGCCGCCCAGGATATTATTATTTCCCGGAAGTTATCCACTCCTTTTTTTCAAAAGAGGAATTGAGTTTGACAATGACTGTCATCTCCTTGCTGTTTGGTCATGATCATTGGAACATGGAAACACGAAAAATGACCGTGAAAAGTACAAAAAGAGCTTTTGATGACAGAAACAAATCACATCTTGCTCCAACTTGGAATGCTACATAATTTTCCGCTCATAATCCAGGATTCAGATTAAAAGAAAAGTCCTCAAAGTCCTGTGCTCCATATCAACCTGTAATGCCACATAATTTTCCTCTCCAATTCCAGAATTCTAAGACATAAATACAACCTTGGTCATACCTTACTGAAGTGACACTTGGAAGAAATCGTAGTGAAATACATGCCCAAGGTGTGAGTGCTAATATGACACCACCATCACGAGAAAAGGTGTTTTGTGACTATCCTGGCTGGAAATTTAATGGCGAGTCAAGATCGTTGAAAAGGCATATGAAGGCAAAGCATGCCGGTTTACCTATCCGACTGAAAAAAAACACTGCCATTGGAGAAGGAGGCCGGTGGCAGTCATCGCACATTGCTGCAGGAAGTGCAGGTAAGATCTAATGTATTCCTACTAACCAACATCATGTCTGGAAAATATGGCAATCTTCAGGGTGTTTTATTCATGTGCAAGCAAAAATACTATGACACCTTGTGCAATTTTTGGTGCTGATTTTCTTATCTGATATTGTACTGGAAGAACACTCGCAGTGGATGCTGTCGGATACTGGTAGCACAGCTGTAGTATAAATGTACTGGAAGCACACCCGCAGTGGATGCTGCCGGATACTGGTAGCACAGCTGTAGTATAATTGTACTGGAAGTACACTCGCAGTGGATGCTGTCGGATACTGGTAGCACAGCTGTAGTATAAATGTACTGGAAGCACACCCGCAGTGGATGCTGCCGGATGTTGGTAGCACAGCTGTAGTATAATTGTACTGGAAGTACACTCGCAGCGGATGCTGTCGGATACTGGTAGCACAGCTGTAGTATAAATGTACTGGAAGCACACCCGCAGTGGATGCTGCCGGATACTGGTAGCACAGCTGTAGTATAATTTTACTGGAAGTACACTCGCAGTGGATGCTGCCGGATACTGGTAGTAGAGCTGTAGTATAATTATCGTACTGCGCCGAATGAGTTCGCTAGGGAAAGACACATATCTCTCGAAATTTATCTCTTGAAAAAATAATCCTTTTGGCAGAATGGAATAAGGCAGGTCATTTATATCTGGCAGGCTTGCTCTTCAGCCTGCATGCTGTACACACATGCAATTAGTGATGACATCAATGGCACCCGGCGAGAGCCATGTGTGGATTAAAATTGATATTTAATCAAGGTTTACTTCAATGGCACAAAGAAGTGCAAAAGCCACATGGCGAAAAAGCACTCGAATTTTGCAGCCTCGTGATCTATTGTTGCAATCAACCTGAAAACCTGAAAACTGTGCTGCCATCGATAAGAATTTTCACCACCTAGAAAAACCTACACTCAAGAAATGAAACAGCGCAATAGAAATTTGGTTCAGTATGATACGAAGAGAGTGAACCAGCAATCAAGACAACGCACGAACGAATCCGAACAAGCACATCACTATTCATCATTGCTTTTTATTGTATAATTTATGTGGACGAACCTTGCCCTTGATTTCTCAGCACCCTTCCATTCCTTGACCTGATACCTGCCCTTGTCCTTGTTTCAGTCTATTGAGCCGGCGCCGACTGGCTGCAGTGCTCTAGAATGCAACGTCCTTAATCCCTACGTCCTTTGCCATTCAGCTGACTTATTTATTCACCTCCATCCTGTGCAGTAATAGCCACCAGCTGCGTGGATGTAATTGTAAGTAAATACAAATACAATACAATACAATAATTACACTGGAAGTACACTCGCAGTGGATGCTACCGGATACTGGTATAGATACAGACTTGTATTGTGGTAATCCACAATGAACTGATGACTATTAAAATCTCGCGTTAATATGATAAAACAGCAAAGCAGAAAAGGTCAAAATCACATAACAGTTTCACTGGTGTTCATGCATGCTATAATACAATAAAGCAGGGTAAGCAGCAAATCAGTCCGGCTCGGGCGGCGCGTCAAACAGGTGCCGCCGCAGATGGCGACCGAAGATCGACACGGGAAGCCGCAGTAGCTCGGGTGGTAACGAGTTGTACAGCAGTGGTGCTCTGCAGTCAAATCGCCTCTTCCCCATCTCAGTGCGGGATCGGGGGACACACAGGTGATGGTCCTGACGGGTGGTTCTATTGCGAGTTTCTGTCACGGTGGTGAGACCAAGTGCCAGTCATTCCGGCTCCTCAATGATGGCGCACCCTGTGCGTGAGGCACAGGGTGTGGCTAAGTACTCCTGGCTAGGTTCTCCGCACTGCGCTAACCCATTCTCCTCAGCCGATCAGAAACATGGTCGAACTTTTTGCGGCCGAAAATTACTGATGTTGAGTAGTTAATCATTTATGGAATGCGAGATAGGTTCTTTTTGGCTCCGTTACCGTACACAGAAGTACAGAAGCGGATCTGCGAGAAGACCAGGGCATTGACCACCGCGGAGATGACAGTAGGTGGAAGATGGCACCCCAGATACGATAGACCACCCAGAACTCCAAAACAACGCTGATTCACTTCTGAGACCTGCGAGTCCCAGCTGAGCGAGCGATCGAAAATAAGTCCTAGGTTTTTTGCATTTCGAAATGGCGGGTAGATCGTAATCGCGAAATTCCACCGTGATAGGCCGGAAGGTACGCATATTTTGTGAACTGCCCAAGAGCATCAGCTGAGTCTTAGCAGTGATAATTTTCATTAACTGCAGTGTAATTGTACTGGGAGCGCAATTGCAGTGGATTCAACCTGTACTAGTAGCGTAGCTACTGTATTATAATTGACATGGTAGCGCAATTGTAGTCTGTTCTTCCTGGTGGTAGTAGTGTAATTGTAGTGGATTCTACGTGGTACTGATTCAAACGTGGATGGGCGCAATATGACCATAGCAGTCGACCCGCCCTAAGGCCCAAATAACTAACCACGTGGTACTGATGGTAAAAGTAGAGGGGCACGCCAGGCGTGTCCCGGAGCCCCACTGTGCAAACACATGGTGATGCTCTACTCTTGAGCATCACCGCAATATTTCGCCCCGTCCCCAACGAGCAAATGTTGGGTGAACTCAATTGCCACATACCAATCGGTCCGATGTGACGCGACTGCGACTCACCAGGTTCTCCTCCTGCGAGGCACTCAGGTGCCATGAAAGTCGGTATGATGTGACGCGACTGCGACTCACCAGGTTCTCCTCCTGCGAGGCGCTCAGGTGCCATGAAAGTCGGTCCGATGTGACGCGACTGCGACTCACCAGGTTCTCCTCCTGCGAGGCACTCAGGTGCCATGAAAGTCGGTATGATGTGACGCGACTGCGACTCACCAGGTTCTCCTCCTGCGAGGCGCTCAGGTGCCATGAAAGTCGGTATGATGTGACGCGACTGCGACTCACCAGGTTCTCCTCCTGCGAGGCGCTCAGGTGCCATGAAAGTCGGTATGATGTGACGCGACTGCGACTCACCAGGTTCTCCTCCTGCGAGGCACTCAGGTGCCATGAAAGTCGGTATGATGTGACGCGACTGCGACTCACCAGGTTCTCCTCCTGCGAGGCACTCAGGTGCCATGAAAGTCGGTATGATGTGACGCGACTGCGACTCACCAGGTTCTCCTCCTGCGAGGCACTCAGGTGCCATGAAAGTCGGTTTTTCAGCTGCTCCTTCCTCCTGCGCAGCTCGGACGCCATTTTAGTGAGGAGAGCGGCTGCTTTGCGACACTGGGGAGCGCCTCTGCGCCGGAAGTGATGGTGGAGCAACCCAGTCCGTACGTCTGCAATTGTACGGCCGGTGTCAGTGGCAGATGAGCTACCCAAGGGGCGCCTTCGAAGCACCACTTATCGGGTTTGCTGCGTGTCTGTTGATTCAAAGTACCTGCACTCCTCTGATTCATTTTTGGTATGTACCAGTATGTATGCATAACAATATATATATATATATATATATATATATATATATATATATATATATATCTATATACTTTTCGGCTAATTCATACTGCGTTGTGGTGACATATTTCACAACGATTCAGGTAACTACATTATTTCGCCAACGATACTAGCATTTCCCGACGCCGCTCACCTGATCTTTCTTGACAATGTATGCCATCATTTACTGGATGGTGTCAACATCTTGCTAGTTTTTAAAGCAAACAATTATATCTTTCGAACTTTTTGGGCAATCTAATTTTCCAGCTTAATCTCAACCGATACATACATGCATATATACATATATGTTGAATACTACTTGGACAAGTTATGCATAAGTGGCACAGTTATGTGTCACCCTGAAGGAGGCCTGTGGCCGAAACGTTGGTGAAAATATAGTTTTTTCTCACTGTGCCACTGATTATATATATATATATATATATATATATATATATATATATATATATATATATCTATATATATATATATATATATATGTATGTGTGTGTGTGTGTGTGTGTATCGGTTGAGATTAAGCTGGAAAATTAGGTTGCCCAAAAAGTTAATAAAAAAAGATAATTGTTTGCTTTAAAAACTAGCAAGATGTTGACACTATCCAGTAAGTGATGGCATACATTGTCAAGAAAGATCAGGTGAGCGGCGTCAGGAAATGCTAGTATAGTTGGCGAAATAATGTAGTTACCTGAATCGTTGTGAAATACGTCGCCACAACGCAGTATGAATTCACCAAGAAGTAACTATTAAAATGAGGGTACATCAAGGAATCGCATTAACCTGCACCGCAGTCCAATGAGAAGCGAGGGCGTCATACCACGACAGACTCCAATGAGAAGCGAGGGCGTCATACCACGACAGACTCCAATGAGAAGCGAGGGCGTCATACCACGACAGACTCCAATGAGAAGCGAGGGCGTCATACCACGACAGACTCCAATGAGAAGCGAGGGCGTCATACCACGACAGACTCCAATGAGAAGCGAGGGCGTCATACCACGACAGACTCCAATGAGAAGCGGGGGCGTCATACCACGACAGACTCCAATGAGAAGCGAGGGCGTCATACCACGACAGACTCCAATGAGAAGCGAGGGCGTCATACCACGACAGACTAAGCACTTGTACTATGATGTACTAGGATGTAGTTGCGCGATGCTAACTTAGCTGCGATCTGTGCTTGATGCAGATAACTGGGAAGCCCGATGTATGTTCTTTCGGACAATAATGTCAGACGTTATCACCTGTCAGCGACCACCAGTATTTCTTTTATGGTTGGTTGTATTTGTCGCAGCACTTAATCCACTTTTCCAACACGTTTTTCTCATCACTCTTTTAACTAATATCACCTTTTCAACCTAACAGCCCTACCTTCCAGCCGAAGCAGCGCAGCTTGCTTCGCTCGCCTGGCCACAGAGCGCCACAGTGCTGACACTACTGTACCCCACAGCGACATCGTGAGTAGGAACCCCCTGCGCTCTCGCAAGAACGCCTCCTGAGTTATAGGCGGTAAGGCTAGAGTCAACAGCTGGCCGCGACCTTCCACAAATCAGGGAAACACGCATGGCAATCGTTACAGAAGCCGCACTTACATCAGACTCGGCTGATAATGACGTCGTCAAAACTTCGAGATATCCAAGATGTGCACCACGTTCGATTATAGGTTACAATTTTAAACACACCTAGTGGAAACGAACTGCAATTGACCCGATCGAAGACGTGACGTCACATATTGCAAGGAATGACTACATTAACGTGATATGATATCAGTGGTTTGAGATCAACAGACCTAACTGAGAGCTATCCCCTTGCCTGTTCTCTTAACGAATCAACATGTATTGTATCAACTGAAAAACTGGAGCTTTTCGCGAATGTTCAGCTTGTTCAATTTCCTAACCACAGTTAGCACAACACGTGCTAATATTTGCATACATTGGATCGTCTCCTCATACTAACCTACGGGAAACGTTTTCTCATGTCATGTGTTTCCTCTCATCTCAGGATCACCACAGCTTGCCAAAGCCTAAGTCCCCACACGTCTGATGTGTGAATACATCGCTGTCATGACTCTTCTCGTTAGCGCTCAGCGTCTTGGCAACGGTTGACAGACAGATGCCAACTTTTGTTAGATCATGTATATTAGGATATAAGTATATAACGCAAATTATTGTTCCGGATTTCCCAAAATTTCTTGGCATGATGGTGCTAGGTTTTAGATCGATGGCCTAATATTGCAGAAGCTTTTGAGATATGTAGGGGAGGTATCAAAATATTCAACCGTGGTGACAATTTATTGAAAACACTCCGTCTTCTGCAGCTACAAATTGGAGGAAACGTAGGGCAGCCTTATGAATACAATCGCCAGGGAATGAACAAATATACAAACACGCGAACCAGCATACATATCTGATGACAGTTCTGTAGCAAGCTAAATACGCGTGCGTGATCAGCGCATTTTGTCCACAAAGTTGCAGGTCTGATGCCGTTGAACGACAATCGTCCGCCAGCTTCCCTTGAATCGTAGACTGCACGCGCTTGCAACGCACTTGCCAGAAGGGTTCCCTTGTAAAACACGCCAGCGCGCGGCTCGGCAAGGGAACCCCAGAAGGGTTCCCTTGTAGAACACGCCAGCGCGCGGCTCGCCATTAAAATGCTACTGGCGGCGTGCCAAGCCAGCTGGACGGCACACTGAGCAGTGGCAGAGCGATATGAGGAGAGGAAGGGACAAAGGGAGGGGAGACGGGAAACCGAGAAAAGAGAGAGAGAGAGAGGAGAGAGAGAGAGAGAGAGAGAGAGAGAGAGAGAGAGAGAGAGAGAGAGAGAGAGAGAGAGAGAGAGAGAGAGAGAGAGAGAGAGCATGTGTTAAATTTCATCCGACCTTGGGACCTGAACTGAGGTTGCATGCTGCATTAGTTTTCATTTTGCTTCGATCCTTGGTCTATGTACCCATACCTCACATTCGCCGTATCCGGTATGGTTTGCTTATGACAAAAATATCCCAACGTACATTTAGAAAAGGTATTGAGCCGGATTGTGGCCTGACTTTCAGCCGCCTCAGCTACGGTACCTTAGGAGCGCAGAACGCGGTTTTTTACACCATGTCCGAAAGTCAAGTGTCTGAGCATAGGAAAATGTCTGAGCATAGGAAAATGTTCAGAGCGACAGCGTGACATGTCAAGAATTACCTCAGACAAGCATCAGGGGAGGGCGTCAAATTGACCCCTTCGCATTGCGAGGGTTGCGCGTTTCCGATTGCCCTTTAGTGCTCAAGTGCCCTACAGTGTCTGGAGAGCCAAGGCAAGTTCTCAAACAATTCCATTCGTTGTTAAAATGTCACGGTGGCGAAGGCGCATGTTCACCCAACACAAGCAACAATTACTCAGATACGAATTACTTCTCTAGTGGCACGATGCCAAGTAATTTGTACACATATATGTATTTTCAGGCTTGTAAATTGGACACTCAGTCACTTGCACTGGCCATTTCATGCAAATACACACCTCTGCTACACCAATATGTCGTGTGCAAGTAGCTAACTATGCTAGTGGTCTGTGAAACCCAATGGCGACACTGGCATGCCATCAGCTTCTGGAATTTGTCATCAGATCAAACATATGCATATGGTGTACACGTGTGTAACAAATATAACTGTTGCGCTTTCCTGAGGTTTAATAGGTTTTCAGGAAACCCTTCAGTGGTATCTACCCTAGGCGGTAGAGCGATATGTAAGGTGTCAGCTGCTAAGTGCTCGTGATGCACTTCGAAGGTGTACAAGTGATCAAGGGCGTCGCTGCCGCTGGGGTCCCTGGGGTCCGGACCCCACTTGATGTTTCTTAATGGGGTCCGACCTCCCCCTGGAAAACCCCCTAGGCAGCTGCCTAGGTTCTGCATCATGCGACATATGAATCGGATGGATGGAACTCGCCCGACTGTTCTGCTAACGGGTCGGCCGGGCTGGTCTCCGTCACTGGCTATGCTACCATGGCCCGCAGCGTGTCCGACGTGTCGGTCCCACTGTGCTACCATGGCCCGCAGCGTGTCCGACGTGTCGGACCCACTGTGCTACCATGGCTCGCAGCGTGTCCGACGTGTCGGTCCCACTGTGCTGCCATGGCCCGCAGCGTGTCCGACGTGTCGGTCCCACTGTGCTACCATGGCCCGCAGCGTGTCCGACGTGTCGGACCCACTGTGCTACCATGGCTCGCAGCGTGTCCGACGTGTCGGTCCCACTGTGCTGCCATGGCCCGCAGCGTGTCCGACGTGTGGGTCCCACTGTGCTGCCATGGCCCGCAGCGTGTCCGACGTATCGGTCCCACTGTGCTACCATGGCCCGCAGTGTGTCCGACGTGTGGGTCCGACTGTGCTACCATGGCCCGCAGCGTGTCCGACGTATCGGTCCCACTGTACTACCATGGCCCGCAGCGTGTCCGACGTGTGGGTCCGACTGTGCTACCATGGCCGCCCGCAGCGTGTCCGACGTGTCAGTCCGACTGTGCTACCATGGCCAGCAGCGTGTCCGACGTGTCGGTCCCACTGTGCTACCATGGCCCGCAGCGTGTCCGACCTGTCGGTCCCACTGTGCTACCATGGCCCGCAGCGTGTCCGACGTATCGGTCCGACTGTGCTACCATGGCCCGCAGCGTGTCCGACGTGTGGGTCCGACTGTGCTACCATGGCCCGCAGCGTGTCCGACGTGTCGGTCCCACTGTGCTACCATGGCCCGCAGCGTGTCCGACGTGTGGGTCCAACTGTGCTACCATGGCCCGCAGCGTGTCCGACGTGTGGGTCCAACTGTGCTACCATGGCCCGCAGCGTGTCCGACGTATCGGTCCCACTGTACTACCATGGCCCGCAGCGTGTCCGACGTGTCGGTCCCACTGTGCTACCATGGCCCGCAGCGTGTCCGACGTGTCGGTCCGACTGTGCTACCATGGCCCGCAGCGTGTTCGACGTGTCGGTCCCACTGTGCTACCATGGCCCGCAGCGTGTCCGACGTGTCGGTCCCACTGTGCTACCATGGCCCGCAGCGTGTCCGACGTGTGGGTCCAACTGTGCTACCATGGCCCGCAGCGTGTCCGACGTATCGGTCCCACTGTACTACCATGGCCCGCAGCGTATCCGACGTGTCGGTCCCACTGTGCTACCATGGCCCGCAGCGTGTCCGACGTGTGGGTCCGACTGTCTGTCTGACATATTCCAGACCTTTGAAAGCGTTGTGCAGTTATTGCATAACATTGTGCATTGCAAAACAACAAACATGACTGTCCTTTCCTTCATGCTAGTGCTGGAACAATCATCTTCATTGTGCCTTTGGTTGCCAGCGCTGAATGAAATGTAGTCTGTATAGGGAAATGAAATGTAGCGGCAGTACAGGCGACAGCAGCAGCAGAGCCGAAGGTGGCAACGGGAGCTGCGGTAGCGGCGGCAGTCGGCTGCAGTGCGGACAGTCAGTGTTTTCCTGCCCTGTGAATTAAATTTATAGCCAAAACCAATGTTTTTATTTTCTGATGTGTTAGGAAAACCTGTGCATGTTTCTGTCTGAGGATTCAAATCTGGCAGCTTAAATTGTTCAGGTCACGAAATGTCATGAAATAAAATTCACGGTTATTTTCTGAAAATCACATATTTTGGCAGATACTATCATGGATGCATTCCTCGGACTTCTGTGATCTGAAAAAAAGTATAAGAAAGTGAATTTACGTCTTACGGTGCATGAGATACAGGCTGTTGAAAAGAACAACTGATCATGACCTCTCAAAATTTCCCGAGGAAATAATTCAAAACGCGTTGGTCTGATTGCCCCACGAACTGCGCAGGCGGATTCGCAGCACCTGATTACCCGATAAGCCAGTCCTCAAGGAAATCGGAGAGATGAGAGTGTCATTTCGGCAACTTCACTGGTCGATCTGTCGCGGAATGACCAGGCTCTATGACTGGCGAATATTCTCAATATATAAGTTCTCACAATATTCGTGGCTAAATTCCTTTAAATAAAAAGGTCAAGAGGCTTATTACATGGTGAGTGCGTGATATAGTGTAAAACTGATATATTATAAAGCACTTCAGCAAGTTTTCACCCTTAGCACACCACCAAAGCGTAGTGAAAGAGCTGGCAAATAGAAAGCCGCAAACCATCATCTAATTGTTTCCATTGTCAGAGTCGGATGCGGATGAAGGGCATCATTGGCCATCCTGCCAGGCTTTTCCCAACCGTTCTCAAATCCACCAGGTCGGCAGCGCCTATCCTGGCCTATACAGTGATGCAATGACGTGACTGTCTGGCACCAGTGCTTCAGAAAGGTCTCAAACCTGCCAACAGCGCACGCGCCAAGCAGCCAACTTTTAACCTTGACGTTTGCATGATAGGTATGATGGGGACTCTATTGTTAAATTTGATAGAAAGATACACAGCAGAGAATGTCACCATCCATACGCAACAAGCCATGCAAGGTAGAGGAGCTACAACTGTTGCTAAATACGCACGAAACCGTATCGGCGGGGAAGGGAGGGACGATTACCCCCCCTCCCCCCAGCAACGGCAAAGATGCACGCCGACGCAAAGCCACATCAAGGAACACTAGACGTAGCCGACCTGATTGGCCGGTAGTAGGGTGCACTATTGTGCGACGGCGTGCTCACCTGACCGCACCCTTCCCGCTGGCACACCTCGCCGCCTCCGACTGCACCGGCGCGGCACTACCCGCCGCCAACACCGACGACTCCACATACAGTCACACACACCGACACACACACACACACACACAGCGTCGGCCGCGTGGCCGCCCCAGGGCGGCCGGGCACGTGCCTTCGACGTCAACGCGACACAAACACGCGCAGGAAGCGGCCAACATTCAGGGGCGGGGGGGGGGGGGGAGGAGGCGGCGCGCGCTCCGGCCACGTGGCACCGGTTAGCCTTCACCTGTCGCTTTTATCATACGCCGTTCGATAAGTTGCTTGACCCTGTCGGGTTCATTGTAATGGACAAGTTTCACGTAATGGGCTTTTGGTTGCAAAACAAACGGTAATAATACTTCGTAAACAAAGTTGACATATTTTTATCACAGGAGAAGCATTTACAGCATAATTTAATTTTTCCCATCTTTAGCAGAGGCAAAGTGCCATCCGCTAGCAATATGCTACGTTAAGGAAAGGGTTACGTTAATCCGGCTTATGTGGCATCCGGTTATATCAAATAAGAAAGAGAGGAGAGATGAGACGCCGGCAAGCAAGGAACGTGGCGTAAGGGCCGATACATACACACTCATGTGAAACATACACATACATACATACATACATACACGACACTTAGAAGGACACTTGGAGGGTGGGCAGCATCGTAACCTGCAGAGAGGCTCCACTGCCCACCTGCGACCAGAAAAGCGAAGCGGCCGGCGTCCACCCTCCGGGGAGGGCGGGGGTCCCCGGGCATACCGGTGCGGGGTTGGACCCCTGAGGAGAGAGGGGAGGGGCGA
This sequence comes from Ashinkailepas kermadecensis, assembly GCA_034440615.1. Classification (NCBI taxonomy): domain Eukaryota; kingdom Metazoa; phylum Arthropoda; class Thecostraca; family Neolepadidae; genus Ashinkailepas; species Ashinkailepas kermadecensis. The sequence continues at coordinate 754,784 of JAOTOM010005061.1, forward strand.
GTGAGCGTGGTAAGGACGCCCTGAAGGGATGCTGACAAGAGAGGCACCCTGAAGGGGTGCTGCAAGGAAAAATGTGAAGAGAACTGTCGTGCGAAAGGGGGGAGAGACACAGTGTTTGAAGGGATGGGAGTAGCCGAACAGAGGCGGGCGCAGTCACGGTCAAAGACCGCTAGCCCGATCCATTAAACCAGAAAGGTACCTCTGTCGGCTCTAACCTATTGGGTGGGGTGGGACAAAAACAATCAAAACTGACCGCTGATACAAGTCGGTTTCCCGACGGCGCTCGAGAGCACCGCTGGGCCGAAGGGTAGTGGGATGGGGGGGGGCTACGCCGGCTATTCCGGCGAGCAACCGACTAGTGGCGTCGGCCGGCTAATCCGGCTAACAACCAACTAGTGGTCTGTGTGGCTGACGTCACCCGGTGGGGCTGAGCTTCCCGTAGATGCCCTAATAAGGACACCTACGAGACAGCAGGGAGAGGGTGGGCGGGGTCTTGGGACAGCGGGCAGCTTCTTTGCTCGATTACTAGTGAATCTGCGAGACACCAGGTCTTCTCGAGCCCCCCATAATTTAATAATTTCACTTACGGGTTGCCATCGATTTAAAAACCTTCTCGTAGCAATGACGTCACATATGTGGAGTCTCGAAGCGGCCAAACCCGAAACGCACAAGGAATCGTGCGTTGAATTGTTCCATCCAGTGTGTTCAACCGACTCTCGTCATGGATACTAAGGCGAGGGCTTATGATACTGAAATGTTATCAATTTTAACGAAAATATGAAGCATGGAAGGGTAGGTAATCTATTATGGTAATAATACTGTAACTAACATTTTTGTTTCAAATCCGGCGCAATGCGATGCATACAAGCAGCAAAAGCTTGTACTATGTTTATGGGTAAAATAAGTAAATAATGGAAAAGATAATGACATGAATTGTGTGTGGCTTTGCTGAACAAACACTATAGCTCCCCCTTCAGCAAAACAGAAGCTGTTTATACCTAGTTCCATAATTGGCACTCCATAGTGAGGTAAGATGCAAGCTGCATCCCAGTGTAAGTACTTTATAAATGATCAATGAATAGCATGCCAAGTTTATTTTTATTAGTGAATATTGCACATTTCACATCACATGATTGGTAAAATATGTGGGCAAATACATAGAGATGCAGTTGAAATGCACATGTGTATTATGCTAGTTTGGCAGATGTCATAGCATGCCTTCAAGCAGTATTGTGATTGAACAGTGGGTAAAATCGGCTCCAGAGTGGCTCCAATTACTGCAATATATTGATGATGTTCATGGAGATGTTGCAAAAAGGGACGGCTATGACACGACAAATTGTAGGGATGGTTTGGCCATACGCTATGGATTTTAGGCAAGGTACACATATTTTCAGGTTGATCTTTACATGGAATGCCAGGCATGTTGTGAAATTTTAATTAGCTTACTTGCATGGAGACATACATCGTGCATGCGTAGCAGTTCATGCAATCAACTATCAATAGGTGTAGGCTAACGTGATCAATAATATGTAGGTAGGTATAGAACAACATAATCAGTGATCAGCAGGTGAAGGCCAATGTCATCCAACATCTTCAAGCAACATTTCGACGATGCAAATTGAGTAAGATGCCCTCTGCAACTGCTGTCATATTGTATGATGTTGATGGAGATAATGTGAAAAGGGATGACTATCAAATGCAAAATTGAAGTGATTCATAAGCTAGAACTGCTATGGTTTTAGATGTAGGACAAGGTTTGTTGGCTTAATTTGTACATGGAATGTCAGACATATTGTGGAATTTCACTCAGCTTGAGACAAGCATTACAAATATACTACTGCTTGGGTTTCTGCAGTTTTTTTGGTGCAAAATGTAATGGCAGTCTGGCATTATTGTGCTGGTATTCACTAGACAAATTTTGCGTACATTTTACCTGCATGAAGCAAAGTGGTTAGGCTTGGCTATGTCAGGATTGGTTAGGTTTCTATCTTGGAAATTTTGTTATTTTATTTTTTTGTTTTTTGTAAAAGAAAGGTTAGACCGTGTTACATTAGGTTTGGTTTTTCGAGAACATTTTTTTTAGAGCAAAAATTACTTGAATTTTGTGCTATTTTCCGATTCCATTTTTTCAAACCGAGGTTATGTTATGTTAGGTTAGGCCAGGGGGGGTGTGCTCCAGCATTTTAGTCCAATAAAAAAAGGGAGACGCTTGAGCCGACCGATCAGCGTTTGACGACCTCCGTCGATCGTGATAATGGTAAACAAACAAATTTTGTCTTTAGTGCGGCGAAACCGGTAACATCCACACAAATATCACATTTTTCCCCTGTTAGCGGTGACATTGTGATAAAGTAGTATTAAAGATCAAGATTATAGTAGTAAGAATGCCTTTGTAGAAAATTAGCACGAAAAATTTAACAATATATGAATAATAGCTTCCACTAGTTTTGCCCTGCGGCCTTTACTATTGCCACGATCGGCGGAGGTCGTCAAATGCTGATTGGTCGGCTCAAGTTTATATAATTGATGGTCGGCTCAAGCGTCTCCCTTTTTGAGAAGCGGAGCGCTCTACCTGGTGTTCTATAGCCTTGGGTTAGGCTACGCTATGCTACGCTTTCTTCTTTGCATTATTTTTCTGCTATATTACCCATCTCCAAGCCAAATGTTGGTGTTATTTTGTCAGCCAACCGAAAAGTATGCATTTGCAGAGAAAACGAGTGGCCACACCATGTTGACCACATTCATGAATGTTGCGCTGGAAAAAGGAATTTGAGGAATACAAAATTACCTTAAAGCACAAATTTGCCAAATGTCTTGCCATGTTCAGCATGCTGCAGTCAGCTAGAAAATGTCAATTATCTTCACTTAATGCTAATATGAAGGGGTTGAGGGCATCCATGTTTCCAACAAGATGGATACTAAGAAGTCACAATTCCGAAAGGCATTTCTATTCCAAATGGTGTTATCGGCTGAACATAAAACTCGTTCAGCAGCCGCAGTGGCGTACCAAAGAGGCAAATTCCCCCCCCCTTCTGTAACCCCTAACCCCTTTGTATGCTTCATGGAAATAAAATGGGTGTGAAACTTGTTTCGTGATTACCTTAAACTGCAATGATACCACCCAAGGTGTGGGTGCTAATATGGCACTGACGTCATGAGAAAAGGTGCTTTATGGGTACCCTGACTGCAAATTCAGTGGTGAGTCAAGATTGTTGAGAATAAAAACATATGAAGCAAAGCATGCCGGTCTATCTATCCTGCTACAAAGCACAGCCTTTGGAGAAAGAGGCTGGCGGCAGTCAGAGTGCACTGCTGCGGGAGGTGCAGGTAAGACTTAATGTATTTCTACTAACCAACATCATGTCCGCGAAATATGACAATCTTGAGTGTTTTGTCCATGTGCAAGCAAAAATACTATGACACTTTGTGCAATTTTTGGTGCTCATTTATTTTATTTGGAGGGGGATGGGGTGGGGTGTCAATTACTCAGGTGTATAAAGCTGTTTGGTGCAGTATTTGTATGCACACTATTTCTCAGACCAGCATATCAGGTCAGCCATTTTGCCACACTGTAGACATGTGCAATCCTTATCATGAAGTATGCTTTAGTTCTTCCAATCTGAACCTTTGTTAGTTTAATAATTTAATTCGGTCACCTCCATGGCTTTGATTTTTTGGGTCATGGTATTTACCATAAGTAGAACTTGGTGCATTGACCAAAAGTGTAATCAATTCCTTGAAACCAATGCAACACATGTCCTATGATACTCTGTACTTGATATTGGTGCTATAGTATAAGGGAAATAATTTGTATTGGTAATTTTTTATTTTCAAGAAGTCATTAGATTTTGAGAACAAGATGTTTCAATACCATGTTGGCCAGCGTAATTAAGATGATGTAACCACCGATTTCGGTAAAGTTGTGCTTTTAGGTGTTCTATGATTTCTTGGAAACATATTGTAAAATGTTGTTTTAAAAAATCAAATAAAATGCCACATAACATAACCTAACCTAGGTTAACCTACCTTGAGAGCGAACAAAATATAATTTGAGGAATACATTTTAAAAATGCATAGATACAAAACCTAGGCTAGCCTTACTTAACGTAACATAACCTGCTTTTGTAGAACAAGTTCGAATTTTTGCCTCAAATGTTTTTAATTTATTTTTGAAAATAACAAATCCAAGTTAAAAAATGAAACTAATCTAACCTAACCAAGCCTCACCCATTTGTGTACTTTAAAACGCAAAACGTGTGTAAAACTTGTCATGTGAACACCTAAAGCACAATAATACCCCGATTTCCATCATAAATGCATATTTTTCAGTTGGAAAGCAAATATTACGGATAAGATGGCCTTGAATGAGGTAATATATAATGATAAATAATGTGAGACTTAATTTTTTGGGGGGAAATTTGCAGTTCAAGGTAATTTTGAATTGCTGGAATTTGTTGTTCGAATGTAATGTTTATGAATGTGGTTAAGGTAATGCGACGACTTATTTCCTCTGCAAATTCATACTTTTCAGGATGCATGCAAAATAGCACAAAAATGCTTAGAGTGCATGAAGCATGAAATTAATGTTCAAAGGAAAGAAAAAACATGTTGCATCCTAATCTAACCTAGCCTTACCTTCCATACAAGGAAACAAATAATTTTTAGCGGACAATTTTCAAACAGTTTCTTTCTTGAAAAAAAAAGTGAAAGGAAAAAATATAATCTATCTTAACCTAGTCTAACCTCTTTGTGAAGAAAACATTTCATTTCTCATTTATATTTTTGGTAATTTTTATTTTACTGAAAAGAAAAGCCTAACCTAACCTAACATCATTGAAAAGAAGTATGACTAAGCAAGCAGCCCAGACATTTTTTAACATCAATTTTGAAGTAAAGCCATGTTGTTTCCAACACAAGCTGATATATGCTCTTTGTAAATTGCTCAGCTTTTGACGTCGTGATATGACCTTAGATTACGCTGGGATAATAACGAACACTTCACACTGATAAAACAATTACCAGGGCTACCTCGTTTTGCATTAGAGTCAATTTTTACCACGGGTTACCACCCTCCCCTTGTCATCAAAACGACCCAAGTACTAGTGCTTTACTATGGTAAGCTGGTAACATTTACCATCAAACTACCACGGCTTCTGGTAATGCTTACCACAGTAAGACTATCTAACCTGGTACAGCCTTCCACCCCAATACCACTTATCCTAGTAAACCAAAGCACCCCAGTACTTGTCCAAGTATTAGTTACCAATGTAGCAACACCTCTCCTAGTACCGTCTACCACCCTTTTACTGCCAACTCTCATCAATCATACCACCCAATTGCTGGCCCTAGTATTTTTGTCATGGTAGTACCATCGCTCTTGATACTGTCTACCACCATTTTGACACCAAACCCAGTCAGCTATGCCACCCTATTAACAATATCTAGAACTTATTAGCACAGTGTTACCTCACCTGGTGCACCTTACCACCATAATACCATCTACACCGATTAGCTGATTAGCTGTACCACTGCATTACCGGCCCCCGAAACTTTAGCGTTAACCCTGAGGCTTCTGTGTACCTGGAGCGTACATTCCATTCCAGGATCAGACCTGGTACACAATATCAGCGCAGTACCTCGCACCATCTGAATGCCGATTGATGGTTGTGGCTTTACGACGCACTCAGCAGCTGAGGTCATTTGCATGTCGCCTGCCTTCCACCCTGGCAGGAAGGGCGGGCACCGCGAGGAGTTTAGCCCAGTATCTCTGGTTTCCCAGACGCCCAGTTTAACCACTGGACTACCGGCACCCCTAAATGAGGATTTAGGGGTGCACACCCTGCAAAAAGGTCTAAACAGGTCTAAGGACAGTCGTTTTCATTTTCTACGGGCACTTACATGAGCACTCTCAATTGAATAACTCACTGCTACCGTACTTCTACTTCTACTTTCCCCTTCTACTAGTACTTCCTAACACCACTTCCGTCCGCGCGATTAGTTGCTATATCACGCATACTGGGCGCAGGTGTCATGATGCACTCGGACGATGTACAAATAATGCAATACCCAAGAGCATTGCAGATAACTATAGGACAACTTACAATGCTAAAAGGTATATTGAACATTTTAGAAGAACGTTACGGGAACGTCATATCCTGATCGTGGCGTCGGCATGTCAACCGAGACGGAGGGCACTCCGATCTACAGATCCTGGATGCTTCTCATGGCTTCTTGGTCCGCCCTGGCCTCCACCGGCAGGTCGAGGATGTTAGTGGTGAGGAACTACATGATGTTCTTCATGGAGGACTTCATTTTTATGTTGAATGTATACATGGATATGCCCAGGAGTACAGTTGCCGATGACAAGCGGCTACTCCGATTATGAAATCTGCCGTGGATGCTTCGCTCTCATCTCCCTAACATTCAGCGTGTTTCTCAGGAATCCGAGTAACAGTGTCGTTTGAAGTGCTTGCTGAAGTGCCCGAGCTGCTGGGATGTTGGGGGGGGGGGGGACCCCAACATCACTGACAGGTGCTGACGTCCATAGTCAAATGCGGAGAGCTGATCGATAAGCGATGAACTGCATCTGATTGCCGGGAAACATGTACCTGTACGTGACGCTGCCAACTTCTGGATGTGTTGAAGAATTTATTGCAGAAATGACACCCGACATTTAAATATGGATCCTCTTCGTGCTGATGCCGCAAATGTTTTTGGCAAATGATATCAGGTCGTTGGAGCAATGCTTGCACATGGCACATTTTAACGTAACATCTGACATAGTTCTGAAAAGTACAGAGAAATATGGTAGAGGTGTGTGCATTAACGCTCAACATCGGCTTTGAAGCATGTCCTTATTGCCACGCACGTACGCATTCATCCATAACCTTATGCACTTGCACAGCTCAATGTTAGGTAAGACTTGTGTGAAAACATCAAAATAATACAGTGCATAAAATCGCCAACTCGTCAGTGCTTATTTACACCAGTCGTATTTATATTCAGGTCATAGTGGTGGGCCCCTAAGAATCGCGCCGGGTTCCGTAAAATTGTGCCGCGCCTCCTAAAAACACTCCCGCTGGGCCCCCCAGAAATCGCACCGGGCCCCTAAAAATGACATTGAGAACCCCAAAAATCGCCTAGGGGAATGGAGTGGCAAAAATGGCTGGAGCCCTAAAACAAAACAAAAACGAAATGGGTCCGAAAAAAGACCAAACATTGCCTCGGTTCGGTAGCTAATCTGGGAGCACATTTAACCAAAGAGATGAGGTGCATCAAAGCTAAGTATGTATCCGAATTTATCGGGCTCACGGTTGTATTTATATGTTGTCTTTATATCTTTTATTTTTACCACAGGGAGTTAGGTATATGATTATGTTTTTAGAGTGATGGAGTTCACTCCTTTCAGAAGAAGCATATTACGCCCCATCAGAGCAACCAGAATAAATATATTAAACATCAGACGAATTCTACCATCCAACAGATTGCTGTACAGCGATGTGAGCAGTGGTGTACCGAAGGGGGCATTGGGGACAGTTGCCCCCCCCCCTGAGAGGTTGTGGGCCCCCAAGAATCGCGCCGGGCTTCAGTAAAAATTGCGACGGGTTCCATAAAAATCCCGCTGGGGCCCCAAACAACCGCACCAGGGACCCTAAAGATCATATTGGGGCCGCCCCCCCGAAACCACGCGCCTAGGCCCGAAAGATCGAGCCGGGACCCCGCTAAATTATACCGGAACCCATAAAATCGTGCTGGCGTCCCACAAATGTGCGATCAGGAGCCTCCAATATACGCAGCGGGACCCTAAGAGCACAACGGGAGGCCTAAAATGCGCCAGGCCCCCCAAAGCGTACCGTGTCTCGCAAAAAGTAGCTGAGCCTTAAAAGATGCGTTGCTGCTCTAAATACACACACTGGGAGCTCTAAAAAAACACACACAACGAAGGCCCTCAAAGCACACCGGGGTCATGGGACCGCATTGGGGTCTCGAAAACAGGCTGGGACCCTCAAAATGCGACATGGTCCTAATGAACGAACAAAAAGACCGGGCACTAAATAAACACATCGGGGTCTTCGAAAACGCGCCATTCCGCAAAAATATCGTCGGTGCAAAACAAAGCAACAAAGCTCTAAAAAAGAACCTGGGTCTCAAAAATGTGTCGGGCCCCTAGCAAAAATTAGCTGAAGCCCTAAAACACATTCGTACACGAAGAAAACGCAACGGGTCCAAAAAAGAATACCTAGCTAGGGCCTCGGTTCGGTAGCCAATCTGGGAGCAAATTTAACAAAAGAGATGAGGTGCATGAAAGCTCAGCGGGTCTCCGGATTTCTTAGCCACCAGAAAATGTGGAAAGAAGAGAACTAATCATCGAATTGAACTAATCGAATTTTCCCAGCGAACCCCCATACGAAGCATTCCACACGTTAAATATGGCAAAAGACTATCGTGTAGCAGCAATTAGCAAAAGGAGGGATGCATACAAATAATCCAATATTGGGTAAACTTGCAGTTTAAGGTAATTTTTAAATTCTTGGATTTTTTTAAATGCAATGTTTATTAATGTGGTTAACATAATACAACCACCCACTTCCCCAGCAAATGCATACATTTCGGTTGGGAGACAAAATAACACTCAAAAGGGGTTTGGAGTTGGGTAATATAGCATAAAGAGTAAAGTACAAAATAACCTAACTTTCCATGCAAGAAAACAAGTATTTTTTAAAAAAATGGACAGGAATCAAACAATTTTCTTTTGTAAAAAAAATCAACTTCAAAACATAAGCGAACCTAAGCCTAGCCCTATCTGATGTTGAAGAAAAATAAATGTTTTTCACCTTTTCAAAAAAAAGGTTGAAAATTATGCGGCAACTACACACATTGACAAGTTTAGTTTTATTTTTAATGCGTCGCTGGAGCCTTGCAGCTGTGGACATGGGCCACTGGCACTTCATTACGTGGCGCCGCCGCTCTCAAGGTGGCGCCGGGGGCAAACGTTTGGGGGACAGCCGGGCTTTTAATGCGTTTCTTTTCATGCGATGTCCATGTACATATAATGTTGCATGCCATAAAACTTCTGGGAGCCCCTCCCTCAAGCTGCCCCTGTTGGTCCCGCTGGCGCCGCGCAGGCACATCTACATTTTCGAGCGGTAACTACCTGAGAAGGCGATCACTTAAACGTGGCAAAATGTCCTGCCCTCATTCAGCGTAAAGTATTTCGAATCAGAAGACATCAGGTATCCACTGTAGTCAAGCACTGTCACGCAAAAGGTGACTACACAGTTGGGCCGCACCGAGCTGCATCCTATCTTACCTTTCTCGTTAGACGCCGTCTTTGCACCTCACTCCGACGCTTTAATCATCTGAAATCAAGATGGCGTTCTGTCGGCGTCACTGTGACCAGGGTACACTGGCTTTGGGTTGGTGCGCCACTGCGCACCAACCAATGCGCGGGAGAAATACCAGAGTTTACTGGTATGTGGGTAGTGACGATTACGAACGTGTAGGGCCATACCTGTGTCGAACTAGCACTCCATGGTACATGAGGGTGGTAAGACCTTGGTAAATGATGCTGATATAACACTAGTATCCACTTTGGTACGATTGACCACCTTTGTGTTGAGTTTGTTTTTGGTGTAGGTGTCGTAATTGTTAAAACATCGTAGAACTTACCAATGAACAACGAACGTGGGTGGTTTTGTGGGATCGTTACTATGGTAACACCAGTGTCCCATCCTAGTCAAGCCCTGGTAACAGCCCGGAAGGTGGTATTGCATTCGTAAACATTTATCTCAGTGCAGCTTTCCCCTATGTGCACGCTGGCTATTGGCGCAGCTGCGAGATCGCAGTGTTCTGTATCTGTCGCCCCACCGAGGTGAATTGGCTGCGCAGAGGTAGCCGCCGCCAGTCGGGCGCCGCGCCTCGTCGACTGACCCACGTGTAAATGTACGTGCATACGCGATAACTGGCTGTGGTAGGATGGAATAGACAAGAGAACGTACGATAAGCGGTCGCTGCCAGCGACGAAAGTTCCGTATGCTGATTACGGATATGATATGGGAACTTGTTGACATCTTTTGTTCCCGAATTTTAGCCAAATTTCTTCTCGCTTGATCAGAGACAAGTTGAGCAATTCATGAGCACATTGCCAATGTTAATATTTATTATACGCTTCTCTGTTGACCTGTCATAAGTGTAGGTTTCTAAAAATTATCGGGAGGGTACAATACATGAAGGCATGGTCAGGCTCAAATAGATTGGGGTCGGTGGGGGGTAGAATACGACATAGGGTCCTATTTTAAAAGTTAAAATTATTGATGGTGGTGTGGGGGTGGGGGGGGGGGGGGCGGCATGCAGAGCCAACATTGGACGGAGGCAAGTGTCATCCCAAAAGTATATAAAGCTATAAAGCAGTATGTGGTTCATCTTATTCATCGGAAGTGTGTATGCCATGAGCATGTAGCATAAACAGCGTAGATATCATGCTCACTTTACCACTTTTATATTTCGCTACCGTTCGGATCACTATTTATCACCAAATCAGTGTCTTGTTCAGCCTGTATCAGTGTAGTGAGCAGTGAGTTCGTCACTTCAGCCTGCAGTTACACATGCTGCTGAATTGTGAGATATAGGTGACTGGATGCCAAATTGAAGATCATTTAATGACTAAAGCATTCTTCTTTGTTCCATTTTAGCATCCATCGGGGCTAATTCGCTTCCGCACTCTGGTGTACGGGTCTTACTGTGAGCCGTCAACATGTGACAGCCTACGGTGTGTGATATTGTGTAGGTGACAGGTTGAACACCCTTTTTCGCTCTCTGCTTCCAAGAACCGCGCCGGGTCCCCAAAAATCAGACTGGGGTCACATAAATTCGCGTCGGGCCCCCCCATAATTCTTGTAGGGGCTCTAAATAAATACAGCGGTCACCAAAATTCGTACAGTGCCCGAAAATGTGCGCCAAAATTATGCTGGGGCCCAGCTAAATACCACGGACCATGCGAACTAGCGCGGAGCGCCCCAAATATCGCGCTCGGGATCCGAAATTTCCTTTCGGTAGTCCCAAAAATTCGGACTGCGTATAAAAATTCTTAAAAAAATTGTATCGTGAGCCAACGAAAAGCAAGCCGGAGCCCTCCAAATCAGGAGAGATTACGAAAAATAAATATCCGAACGAGGGAAATCACTCCGGAGCCTTAAACATACCACTAGAGGCCTTAAAAATTGCATACTGCCCCGAAAAATGTAACCGAGCTCGAAAAATTGCAATGGGACACAAGAGTATGGCGCCGGGCCGAAAAATCAGGCCGGAATTCGGACTTGAAGAAATTCAGAAGAAGTCGCCAAAAATTGCATCGAGCTCAGAAAACTGGCGTCGGTTCCCTTCGAAACCGGGCGCCCGGGCCTGAAAAGTTGCGCCGGGGCCCAGATAAATCATGCCGGAGCCACCAAAATCCTGCTGGTGTTCCGCAAATGTGCGTCAGGGTCCTAAAATAAACACAGCGGGACCCTAAGAACAGGGTTCCGACAGATGAACCCTAAGAACGCGAAGAAGAGTCGGAAAATGCCCTGGGCCTTCCAAAGTGTACCGAGTTTTGCAAAAAGCGACAGGGCCATAAAACATGAGTTGCAGCCCTAAATAAACACACTTGGGAGCTCTAAAAAAAACACAACATGGGCCCCCAAAGCACACCGGGGCCATGAGACCGCATGGAGGCCTTACAAACTTAAAACCATGATAGGGCCCTCAAAAAGCGACATGGTTCTAAGAAAGAACAAAAAGACCGGACGCTAAATAAGCACATCGGGGACCTCGAAAATGCGCCGATACTTAAAAAATATCGCCGGTGCACAAAAAAAAACAATAAAACTCTAAACAGAAAGAGAGCCGGTGTCACATAAATCTGCTGGACCCTAATAAACATTGGCTAGAGCCCTAACAGCACCCGAAGACGACATACAAACGCAACTGGTCCAAAACTTGAGCACTAGGGCATCTGTTCGGTAGCCAATCTGGGAGGATATTTAACGAAAGAGATTATGTGCATCAAAGATCAGCGGGTATCCGGAGTTCCTAACCACCAGAAAATGTGGGAAGAAGCGAACTGATAATCGTATTAAATTCATCTAATTTTCCTAGCGAATCCCAATACGAAGCGTTCCACACGTCAAATATGGCACCAGACTATCATGTGGGAGCAATTAGCAAAACATAGGAGGCCTAGCAGAATTTTGAGAATCGCACAAAGTGTGGCGAATGCGCCGAATGCGCAAGGCGGGTATAAACGTGCACGAACGTTTGCGTTTTGGCGACCGGGCGTTAATAACCGGAATGCCTGAAACTGAAAAAAAACATTTGCAAGTGTCATTGGCGTCATTTCAGCAGTATGAGGTGACTTATCAAGCGAAACCAAAAGAAAATCCTTCGACCAGTATGGGAGAAGTAAGGGTTCAAATCCGGTAAGTCAGGAACGATTATGGTATATTGGACCCCTCCACAGGGGAAATGATAGCAGGTTTGGATATTTTGTGTTTAAATACTATTGGGATCACTACCTGGATGTTTATACATTGCAAATAGGTAAATAAACATACAAACATATGGCATATGCAGAAGACAGGACATATGCACAACATTTAGGTTCTCGACACCCTTGTGAGATCTATGCGCGTGTGAAACATCCATGCGTTTATTCGGACAGGTAGGGAAGGGTCTTACAGCTAGATCTTGATGTCGCGGAGACCTGGGACATCTCCATGCCTCCAGCTACCCGACATGGTGTGACCTCAGTTCCCGCTGCTTCTGTGTCTCCCGGAGCCACATTCAAGAGGGTCGGTGGTCGGTGTGACCTCAGTTCCCGCTGCTTATGTGTGTCCCGGATCCACATTCCAGAGGACGATGTAACCTCAGTGCCTGTTGCTTCTGTGTGTCGCGAAGCCAACTTCCAGGGAGTCTGAGGCCGGAGGTAAAAGAAATTGGATAAGGAACTTCTGACGGTTCTGCATGCATACCAAGATAAAAGCAACGTTGGAAGAACATGCATTTTGCAATAGTATGGAAATTGGCCCAAAATGGGCCAAAATTAGCTGTAACCTCAGGTCACTGACCTGACTTCAAGACATAAATCCGAGATGTATGCTTTGGAGGCACTGTCCAATTGGACTCGCGTAGCAAGCAAAAAAATCGCAGCGGGTTAATCATCCCTCCGACAAATGCTGCCGCTAAATATATGTAAAAAATGTGTAGCTTATTGTTTAACGGGAAACAAAGATCTTACTCAGATCTTATGTTCGATTCGATCTTACTGTAAATTAGTTTGTCTACAGGCTTTCTCCTGTCAACGGACACTTGGTGATGATATCCATCTATGTTTAGGATGTGTAACGGTTTTATGCTTTAAAAAGTCGTGTGAAAACGCACACCTCGTTTTGCCCCTGGATTAAAACGCACACCTCGTTTTGCCCCTGGACTCGAAATGCGCTTGCCATAACGTCACCAACATCCGCATGATTTCAAAACAAGACCTGCGTTCTCTACTTCAACAACCTTACAAATCTCCAACAGCATATTTCCTGTGAGCGCTTGCAATCTTTGCTCAGTATTCGGTCGGAGCTTTTGGCGATATGGTCACTCCAGTAGGGCTTATAATGGATCTCACGTCACAGCAGATTGCCGTTCAACCAGTTAACTCACTCATAAATTAGTCGTGATTGTAATCAGGAGTCATTGTATTTCAGCCCATGGAAGGCGGAAGTGCTCTGAGTGCTCTTAGTGATGCAAATTGGTACATATATTACATATAAAGCTACATTAGGTCCTCAGGCATGTGTGAAGCTGTACGACCATATACTACGAAAGGCAGTGTTACCACGGCTAACACACGGAAACGAATTCGACCTCACTGTGTTTTTAGCACTTGCTGTCGCTCGTCCAGCACCGCCAATCGCGTCGTATACTAGATTACATTGCACTCTAAAATGCATGCATGTTCCGATCAGGTCACGCCAGGTCAGCCCATATGGGAATGCATACTTAGCGCACTTAAATTCAGGCAACACATAGCATTTCCTAATTTCGCCCATCAGCAAGGGCCGAATTCCGCCAGTCGTGCACGGTCGTCATATTCGCTTTGATCACGCGTCACGTGTCATTGCAATTCCATGAAAGCCGTGCTCAACGGCTAGCAAGTTCACGTTCACGTCCAGGTCTGCGGTTTCCACGTGGTACCGAAGTGACATCGCTGGTGTACACGAAAGCCAAGGCTGACGGAAGTACTTGCGTCACCTTTTTAACCTGTGTAGGGGAACACCTCGCCCGATAGCGAGGTGTTCCTGATCTTGACTATATCCTTAGCGGAGCTATGCTCATTTGCTCAGGGTTACCCTTTATCTGCACAACAAGCGGCTGTCACATCGACACCCAAAACGGGCTGGCTCGTGGGTCTTCCACTAGCTGATGTGGAGGTCATCATGTATATATGCTATTGCCTCTCCGAAACCTGATGATTTTAATAGAATTGGCATTAGTAAATATTTTTAAACCGTTGCAAAATGTATGTTGAAAAATGTATGAGTTCCTTTTGAATGGGGATACAGCTTCCAGTTTCATGTCCTGGGTAGGTCATTGGGGTCAACAAGAAAGTTCAAATCCAATCTATGGATAAATGCTTGTTCATGCCGCTAGATCACAATGCGATTTGACCCCTGCCACAGTGATAGCCAATAAGAGACCTACATTTCCATGCAAATATATCTTAGGCCGCCTGCGATGCATCGCTAAATACATGGTCCTCTGTAAGCCATATCTGTGAGATCTTTCTGTGAACTCGGTGACTTTGGAGTGGTATCGTGACGAATTGGAATTATTGAATGGGTTGGTTGACCCCACTTAGCCGAATATGTTGCACTTTTCTGATGTCATTGTGCGGCATGTTAACGTCAATATGGTCATCAAAGCTTAACTTGTTGGTTGACGGTGCCTGATAAAACTCCTGGCACCAGTTTTACCTGCAGACGTCTCAGAGCCACTGACCACTACAATGCTCCAAAGGAATCAGTTGCGCACTCACCTGGCATATCGTCACGGCGGTTTTCACAGATGTCCGGGACGAGTATGGTGTGTACGTGGCTGGGAAGTGAAGCTAAGAAGACCAGAGCGTTGGCGAGAACCATCCATCTGCCGGAGTGGTGGTGAGCCGGCAATGTTCCGAGCAGGCCCTTCACGGTCGTACCACGTCAACGTAGACTGGCCACCGGCAGCCGCCGGACCGAGCGGACGGTGCCCGTCCCTACGGACAGTGCCCGTCCCCAGCGGACAGTGCCCGTCTGGCCACCGGCAGCCGCCGGACCGAGCGGACGGTGCCCGTCCCTACGGACAGTGCCCGTCCCCAGCGGACAGTGCCCGTCTGGCCACCGGCAGCCGCCGGACCGAGCGGACGGTGCCCGTCCCTACGCGCGAACGCGGCATGCCAAGCTGCCGCTGTCGTCGCCTACGATGCCGACCGTATGAACGCGTACCAGATGATGCACGTCACCACGCATATGAAGATGAAAATGAAGAACACGACCAGGAACACCCGCCATGGCGCCATCAGAGCGCGTGGTGTGTGCCGCGCACCGCCAGTTACGAGAAGCACAGGGAGGGCCGCTCACTTGAAGTGTGGTCGGCTCGTTGAGGTGCCATTGCAGGCGGACCAGGGCACGCCGGACATTGCCGGTCGGAGAATGCGGCGCCACGCGTCAACGGAAACGCTCAGCACCGGGCGGGCCTCGGGGGAGGGCGACCGGACGTCGGTGGGTGTCAGGCCGGCTCCGAGGTAGGCACGCCGGCGGGTGTCAGGCCGGCTCCGAGGTAGGCACGCCGGCGGGTGTCAGGCCGGCTGCGAGGTAGGCACGCCGGCGGGTGTCAGGCCGGCTGCGAGGTAGGCACGTCGGCGGGTGTCAGGCCGGCTCCGAGGCGGGTGTCAGGCCGGCTCCGAGGCGGGTGTCAGGCCGACTTCGAGGCGGGTTTCAGGCCGGCTCCGAGGCGGGTGTCAGGCCGGCTCCGAGGCGGGTGTCAGGCCGGCTCCGAGGCGGGTGTCAGGCCGGCTCCGAGGCGGGTGTCAGGCCGACTTCGAGGCGGGTTTCAGGCCGGCTCCGAGGCGGGTGTCAGGCCGGCTCCGAGGCGGGTGTCAGGCCGGCTCCGAGGCGGGTGTCAGGCCGGCTCCGAGGCGGGCGCGCCGGCGGGTGTCAGGCCGGCTCGATGGCCGGGCCTCGCTCGCAGCAGCTCCGTCTGCCGGCCATGGCGCCGTGCTGAGCGCTCGCAGCGCCGGCTGCGACTGCCGCCCCAGCCTGCGCTGCTCCGATCCCGCCGCTCGCCACTCCGACCGCCAAATCGATCCTTTTGAGGGGATGAATCCAGTTAGTGCTGGAAATTCGACGAGTTCACCTACTTCGGAAGGATCGCCACTCTTTCCAGTGCCCCAGAGCAGAAGCGTGACCTGGGCTTTGTGATGGACCACGGAACCAGCGTCGCTTTGTGATGGACCACAGAACCAGCGTCGCTTTGTGATGGACCACGGAGCCAGCGTCGCTTTGTGATGGACCACGGAACCAGCGTCGCTTTGTGATGGACCACGGAACCAGCGTCGCTTTGTGATGGACCACGGAACCAGCGTCGCTTTGTGATGGACCATGGAACCAGCATCGCTTTGTGATGGACCACGGAACCAGCGTCGCTTTTACAACCATTTGCATGGTGTGTATGAAATTCACCACTACCACACTTGAAAGGTTAGAACTAAATAATTTCTACAAGTATAACGTTACAAATGTATGCGAACGATTCCGCCGACAACATACCATTAGGCTATGTCATGTTTGTCTGCCACAGCTAGCCGTTCCAGAGAAAACAAACACATAACAAATAATTTCGTCGCCTGTGTCAAACACTCCCAGTGTTGTTGGTTTGTCGGGCTCCATCTCATGCTCTACGTAAAGTCAAAAGTGAATAAATGCAGTAAGGTTAGACGGAACACGTGGATATTGGCATGATGTGTGCTTGCATGCTTTGCTTCGTTGTAGATTGAGTCTCCAATAAAAGGTCTTCATATTCAAGGAACTTTTTATGCGCTCCTCGCACAGATCATTTACGCATCGCACGTGAAGAAAAACCTGTTGTTGAGTACTTGGCTCAAGAGAGGGCTGGAGTCGAAATTTAATTACGGGCCAATAGAGGGTCCAAGCGGGGGGGAGGGAGGAGGCAGCAGAAGATATGTGCCCTCCTCCTTGAAGATGCGGCGTCCCTCTGACTGGAAAAAGTGCCCGTCCAGACCTCTCAAGGGCACAGCAACTCCTGATTTTTTTTTCAGCCGAACGCACACCTCTGAATAAAGGAGGCGCCCCTTCAGAAACACTCGAGTGCACCCTTGTGCACCCCACAACCCTTGTCTTAAGTTGTTTTTAATATGTGGCGCCTTTCGAGGAAATTTTGCCCCTACAAGGGAGTGCCGTGCCACATCATAATTTCTGGGTCTGCCCCTGCTACAGATCTAGCGTAGCACAGACCAACATCGATCACAAAGAACAGGACAACAAAGGACATCTGGTGTATCATGTCTGAAATACCCGCATTTGTGTCGGTCCTCCGCGTATGCCTTTGTGACATTGATCCTCACGGCACAACAGATCAGTACTCCGTGTTTCGTGGTGACTTGACGGATCCTTGGTTACTCGAACAAGATGGTTCCCCGTTTCTCGCCTTTCCGATCATATTTTATGTGTTTTGTCTGCTGAAATTTTACTTCATTCACCATCATTTTATTCACGTTTTTATTAATTTGTCATTTTTCGTCAACCACCAAATTCCTTTGGATAGTTTTTTATTCTGCACTTTTGGGAAAGGTTGGCGTTTCTGTGGTTAAAAACACACTTTTTGTTTCCTATCACTTCAGTGCTTGTTATCCATCACTAATCACTTACAATATCAATTGTCGGTGCCCACAGTAATACTTTTGAAGAAAGGCAAAACAACTTTGAATCTGACGAAATTTGATAGTGACTTGCAAACAAATGAAATCACAGGCCAGTGACCTAGCGTGACGTGGGCAAAGATGCATCTCGGATTGCGAAATGAGTGCTCACCAGTCAGCAATTTCCTCGGGCAGAGCTAAGTTTCGCTTGGGCACCTCGGGCATGCCGTAGTTCAGCCCAATCTAAATATATTTTCCCTTATCGTAACTGTCCCAGTATGCCCAAGTCCAACCCGATCGGGGCCGAACCGCACCTGCTACGGCATTGCTTTGGCTGAACTCGGGCTGAAATTGGGTTTGCCGTACCAGTTGCCCGAATTCGTCCAAGTATAGTCTGATCGGGGCCACAACATCGATAAAAAGGCGTTGCTCGGGTTCAACTCGGGCATTATCTGGCATGCGTGGGCTGAGTTTGGGCAATAGTTGGACTCGTTTAACTGGGCTGAACTTGGGCTTTGGTACCGAGACGCTTGGGATTTCTGTGTCAACTCCCATCGTGAACCAGAGAAAAACCTAATCTAGCCCAAGCATGCCGTAGTTCAGCCCGAGCTTGCCCAACCAAGGCCTGATCTGGCCCGGAGTAAAAATGCTGGCTGGGACAGGTATGCCTGAACAAAAATTGAAGAATCTGCATCCAGCTCATTTTCGCGTTCTCGGAAAGCACCAGGGGGCTGCGTCACCCTCGCCTTCCATCGGGGAGGGGAAAATAGCCAAATTTTAGCTAATTGACCTCATAGCTGCACAACAGCTGTGATCCTTGCTGAAATGTCTAGCATATGCTAGATACTAGAACATATTCATTGTGTCAGGACGACCATCAAACAGGACACATTTTGCTGACATATGTTCCCTCACGAAGGAGTATGCCAACCAAGAATCTTTCCGTCATAGCGGGTTTAACGGAGTTCGGGCAGTGACTTAACCTGACCTGAGGTCATAATTTTCACAAAAGTCGTATAAGTGATCTGAGAATGCGTGGAGAAAATGGCTGATAAAAGACAACGAATTGTTCTGGTGTCCAAACAAACAAAAAAGTTCGCAACAAAAAAACATTTCACATTGCTGAGCTGGCAGCTCGCCCACTACGTTACAGAAGGCATGTTCAGAATGTCACCATTTCCAATATGAACATGAAGCTTTTGATCTGACATCAGATTAAACGTCGTATTACGTAAGGCGGTCTTCGGTGCGTTGCTTTCACCGGTGGAGCTGGCCAGGGCAAAAAAAGTGCCATCCTAGCGATAGCTTCGGCGCCCGGATGCAGAATCACCGGGCTGCAGTGGCGACCGAAACCAGACACTTGTTTTGATAGGTCAGTCAAGGTTTTAGCCATAATGGGTTGAAATCGTCGATGTATCGGATATTTTTGTTTAGCAACATTGATTTTTTTTCCAGATCAAAAGTATACTAGGACCGTACCGCTAATTCTACCAAATATCTCGTTCCTTTTACCTATCATGTTTATACTAAAACCTCCCGTCGGCAGAGGACGGCGCTTTTCCGACAACTACAATGCTAAACCAATGGCATACCGTGGTCGCTAAAAGCGCCGCGAGGCGCCGACCAATGGTTATCGTGGCCGTCGCTTAGAAATATAGTTGTAAATGAGGAATTGGAAATCAGGCAACTGTTGGTGGCTTGTTCAGTCGTTAATTGGAAAAATTGTTTGTTTGTTTTTGGTACTTGTACCTAATCGTGTTGGTGAATTCATGTCGTGTTTTCGTGAACTGATTGCTGAACTGTCTGGATTAATATTGGCACTTCTGAAGTAGGTGTCGAGTTAGCTTTCCAGGCACTTCTGAAGTAGGTGTCGAGTTAGCTTTCCAGGCACTTCTGAAGTAGGTGTCGAGTTAGCTTTCCAGGCACTTCTGAAGTAGGTGTCGAGTTAGCTTTCCAGGCACTTCTGAAGTAGGTGTCGAGTTAGCTTTCCAGGCACTTCTGAAGTAGGTGTCGAGTTAGCTTTCCAGGCACTTCTGAAGTAGGTGTCGAGTTAGCTTTCCAGGCACTTCTGAAGTAGGTGTCGAGTTAGCTTTCCAGGCACTTCTGAAGTAGGTGTCGAGTTAGCTTTCCAGGCACTTCTGAAGTAGGTGTCGAGTTAGCTTTCCAGGCACTTCTGAAGTAGGTGTCGAGTTAGCTTTCCAGGCACTTCTGAAGTAGGTGTCGAGTTAGCTTTCCAGGCACTTCTGAAGTAGGTGTCGAGTTAGCTTTCCAGGCACTTCTGAAGTAGGTGTCGAGTTAGCTTTCCAGGCACTTCTGAAGTAGGTGTCGAGTTAGCTTTCCAGGCACTTCTGAAGTAGGTGTCGAGTTAGCTTTCCAGGCACTTCTGAAGTAGGTGTCGAGTTAGCTTTCCAGGCGTGAACTATTTGTAGAGGTGAAAGCCAGCAAAAGATTACGAAATGACAGGAGAATGCTTGCAAGTCGAAGAAAATAATTATAAGGGGAAGAGGTTTGTGGCCAGTAGGGATATCGAAAACCACCCTATGGTCTTCAGAACCAAGAGTTACAAAGCAATAATTCGAAGCCTATTCAGAAGTTCCATCAATGTATGGGTAGAAAAGCTTTACCGTCGTCAGGCTGGTCAGATGGCTGACTAGCTAGATCAGACCGAAATGCTCAGCGTTTTTACTTTCAGCCATGGAGCACTTTTGAACTGTAGACTATGTCTGAACCAGTGAAGAGATATAGAAGAGCTACATATAATTGTATTTGCTACCAAACAGTTCTTTTACTCTAAAAATACATGTGAAATCCAGATCTTTACGATACCTGTAAAGCTAACAATACCTGTATACTACGCCCTTGAAAAACAGCACCATGGAATCTTGCTGAAAAGAAAGCAAATCAACGAGCTCCAAAAGTCATTGTCATTGTGCTGAATTAAAAAAATCAAGTACGCCGTGCTATGACATGTACGTCAGTACAACGCCACCATGATGTCCCAAAACCAGAATCGATTTTATCGATTTATTGATATTCAAAACAGTACATTCAAGATGTATAATTTGGACACAGCGTGGTCGACGCGTGAAAATCAGAAGGGTTGCTGGTAACATTGTTCGAAGAAGTACTACAATATCAATAAAAAAGCTGTTTCAATCTTTCAAGATCCGGAAATCCAGTCCAATACACCCAAAACGCAACCACACCCGAGATCTAGTTCCCTCTCCGAATTAGCTCTATGCCGCTGATAAATAATGTTCAAGCATAGCAGTGAGGATACAGTGTGGATTGGCATAACATGCATTCCGATCAGCATTTGTTTCCTGTAAGCACTGGATCGCAAATGCACACGGAATGAATCGCAAACACTGACTGACGCACGGTAATCATTCAACACCGAACACTGAAGACCAGCTTGCTTTCCAAAAAACACTTCAAAATATGGTAAGGTACTGGTTGCGCGAGGATGTCCTGTTTGAGATCCGAAGTATGCGTGTTCGCACGCAATCACTGAGGGCAGCGCGGCATCGCCCCGCTGTCAAGTCATCTGGACCTGACACCAATCACTGGCGCTGGACCTCAACCCAAGCGGAACGACTCCTGCACACACAGATCGCGGGTAAACCAAGTGGCGCGCTGAGCTGGAACACTGCAACTGCGGCCGGTCGCTGGCCGCCTCACTATGTATGATACTAAGCTATGTACTGCCATACTGAGCACAACGCCTGGATGGCAGCAATGACGAACAACATAGAGCTTTGCTTCAACAGCCGTCAGAATTGCCACACGTGGTGCATGATATTGCTTTTGCCTTCAACTCATTGTTGTGGGTGTGTATGTTTGTGGGTGTATGTGTGTGTGTGTTTGTGTGTATGTGTGTGTGTCTGTGTGTGTGTGTCTGTATGTGTGTGTCTGTGTGTGTGTGTCTGTGTGTTTGTCTGTGTGTGTGTCTGTCTGTGTGTGTGTGTGTGTGTGTCTATGTGTGTGTCTGTGTGTCGGCGTATGTGTGGTGAATACTTATGTGAAAAGGCGAAGGTTCTACTGCTGAACAGCTGAACATGTGCTCGGCCACACGGAAAAATTATGAACAGTTGAACATGTGCTCGGCCACGCGGGAAAGCTATGAACAGCTGAACATGTGCTCGGCCACACGGGAAAGCTATGAACAGCTGAACATGTGCTCGGCCACACGGGAAAACTATGAACAGCTGAACATGTGATAGGCCACACGGAAAAGCTATGAACAGCTGAACATGTGCTCGGCCACACGGGAAAGCTATGAACAGCTGAACATGTGCTCGGCCACACGGGCAAACTATGCTGGTAAGCATGAGGATGTTCGAGCACCTGAATCCTTACCACACGTGCATCCAATGATGAAGGAGAGATAAATGGTGTCGTAAACTTCTACAGACGGCAGAGTAGTGACAATCATCATGCCCACGCAAACAATAGAGGCGATTAAACATCTCACGAATTTCGAAGTTCTTAAATATTCTACATGTGAAGTCACCCTGAGCAGTCTAGAACCATTTGCTTGCAAAATTAATTATATGTTGCTAGCCTTCTTACCTGGAATCAAACGTTTCCCCTTACATGGTTCCCTTCAAATTATGCCAGCTAAATGTTGCTTTCTGAGCGTTATTCTGGGAAAGACCTTTTAAGAAGCTTCATGAATGTAAAGCGACACACGATTATTAGTTTACCCTTGATAGAAATATGAGTGCGGAGGTCGAAAAACTTCTTAATGGAATTATCTTATCGAAGTAGATAATGTAAGAGTAAGTGAAGAAGTGAACAGAACTTAAGCGTTTGTAGCATGTGTAGCACGTCAGGTTTATTGCCACATGTGGCGCTTGGTGGGACCTCTCCAGTGACACCAAAGGTGGTGTCGCCGGTCAAGAATGTACTTCATTGAACGCCGGTTCTGACCCAGCCGACACATGACCCGCACGTTATCGTCCGATATGCCCTCACGCAAGCCTGTACGCAGCGTGCGTGCGCGGGAACCTGACGCGAGGCAACCTAGCCGGCGTCGAACAGGCCAATGGCCGCTGGCGGTGCCCTGATTAGTGGGGATTTCCCACCAAATACCAAACTACGGGTGGAATGTCCTGAAAACTTGAGCATAGTCCACAGGCACCAGTTGATATTTTCGAGAACTTTGGAAACCCCAACTAATAGTAATACGTAGAGTGTCCTGTCCCCTCTTTGTGTTCTGATTGCAGATCACGATACATGACACTGACAGACTGCACGTCACCACTCATTGGAGGTATGGCAAAGAACCTAAACCAAGCTGTTGCTGCGGCTTCTCGTTGAATGCTAGACACTTGAGAACGAATGTTCGCGCTACGGAGGCAAATCAGTCCGTACGGCCCCTTGTTCACCACGTTTTTCTCTTCGTGACCATTGCACTACGCGAGTGCGATGGTTCAGGAGTTGCATAGAAGTCACCTAGCTTGAAACCGCAGTGTTCACTCTCGCGATCGTAGGGGAGGGAAGGGAGGGAATGTCATTCCAATCGGCTTTGTGGTAGCCATCAGAAAACGGCGCGATGGCCTGGCCGGACGTACCCGGCCCAATCGTGACGGCCAGGCCGGACGTACCCGGCCCAATCGTGACGGCCAGGCCGGACGTACCCGGCCCAATCGTGACGGCCAGGCCGGACGTACCCGGCCCAATCGTGACGGCCAGGCCGGACGTACCCGGCCCAATCGTGACGGCCAGGCCGGACGTACCCGGCCCAATCGCCACACTTTTGAACAGAAACTCAATTTTTTGTTACAACGCTTCGGGTTCTAATTTGTCCACTGAGAGTCGGATGTGCTATTTTAATTCTGATTTTTTACCAATTTTATCCCAACATTATTCATTAAAAGCTGTTAGTCCTTGTTCACGACTACAGGTTCGCGATTGTATTTCTACTCAGGGGGAGGGGGGGGGGGGGGACGTTGGCCAGCGACTCACGGTGTAGTACAGCAATTAAAGCTATCAATTTCTCACTTGGAGTTATATCTGTTTCCATTTTGCTATTGACCAACTTTCATCACAATATTTCTTCTGACATACTCTCAATCTTTGGTCAAAGACAGAGGCTTGCGGCGGCATTCCTCCGTGCGAGCAGCTGATCAAACTGCACAACAGTCGGTGCTTGCCAAGCGGTCCGCAAAGTCATTGGACTCTATCCCGTAGCCTCCGAGGCCAGGTCCGAGGAGGGAAGACATTTCTGCTTTTAGTAATGCAATTTAGTGAATGTATCGCATGCCAAATCACTTTAGCTCTGCATGCATGCTGGAAGGCGCATGGCTGTATAAATAATCAAGGCAATGCACCTGATTCATATGCACGGAGATCCGACTACACCCATGTTTATGGCACCCGCACTCCCTCGTCCAGCGCTCTTAAAGGTGTCTTATGCTGCAAATACATGCCCAACGAATCACTTGGCAAAAAGAGTCGAGGGGGACACAGCTCATAGGACTGAGGGATTCGGTAGCAAGAGCGAAGGACTCGGACAGGGAGAGAGTCGTGGGAGCACAGATAATATGACTGAAAGATTCGGCAGCAAGAGTAAAGGACTCGGGAGGACAGAAGTGAAGAACTCAGGACGATAGGAGTGAATGCTCAAGAGGACAGAGATGGATGACTCGGGAGAGCGGAACTCGAGACGACAGTAGTGAAGGCAAGGGAGGACAGAGGTGGGTGACTCTGGAGGACAAAAGTTAAGGACTCGAGATGACACAGATGGAAGATTCAGGGGAGAAAAAACTAAGGCTCAGCACAATAAAAAGGCTCAGCACAATACAGGCTCAAGTGTAGAGGAGCGGATGACTCGGCAGCACAAGAGCGGATGACTCGGCAGCACAAGAGCGGATGACTCGACAGCACGAGAGCGGATGACTCGACAGCACAAGTGCGGATGACTCGGCAGCACAAGAGCGGATGACGAGAGAGAGAGAGAGAGAGAGAGAGAGAGAGAGAGAGAGAGAGAGAGAGAGAGAGAGAGAGAGAGAGAGAGAGAGAGAGAGAGAGAGAGAGAGAGAGAGAGAGAGAGAGAGAGAGAGAGAGAGAGAGAGAGAGAGAGAGAGAGAGAGAGAGAGAGAGAGAGAGAGAGAGAGAGAGAGAGAGAGAGAGAGAGAGAGAGAGAGAGAGAGAGAGAGAGAGAGATAGAGAGATAGAGAGATAGAGAGATAGAGAGATAGAGAGATAGAGATATAGAGAGATATATATATATATATATATATATATATATATATATATATATATATATATATATATATATATATATATATATATATATATATATATATATATATATATATATATATATATATATATATATATATATATATATATATATATATATATATATATATATATATATATATATATATATATATATATATATATATATATATATATATATATATATATATATATATATATATATATATATATATATATATATATATATATATATATATATATATATATATAGAGAGATAGAGAGATAGAGAGATAGAGAGAGAGAGATAGAGAGATAGAGAGAGAGAGAGAGAGAGAGAGAGAGAGAGAGAGAGAGAGAGAGAGAGAGAGAGAGAGAGAGAGAGAGAGAGAGAGAGAGAGAGAGAGAGAGAGAGAGAGAGAGAGAGAGAGAGAGAGAGAGAGAGAGAGAGAGAGAGAGAGAGAGAGAGAGAGAGAGAGAGAGAGAGAGAGAGAGAGAGAGAGAGAGAGAGAGAGAGAGAGAGAGAGAGAGAGAGAGAGAGAGAGAGAGAGAGAGAGAGAGAGAGAGAGAGGAGTTGACGAATGCCAGAACAGAAGGTGTGGCGTACATTAAGGTGTGGAGTATATTAAGCGGGAATCTGAGTTAATTCCATGGGTTCTGTACAATGAGTATACGTCAAAGTTGCCCCAGTTATTTGGCTTATTTGGTAACACATTTAAAACATTAATAATCTTAAATCACAAATCATCAAAGCATTTCATATGTAATACACACAATCTCAACCGATGACCCTAATCAAGCATCAATTACATATTTCATTTACCAAAAACTGCCATTAGATTCAGACATAAACATCCATGCACGAGGCCATATCATTATTTTTCTTTCATCTGCTAAGTATACTGACTGTTACTCCGTTCTTTCATTCTCAAACCAGTAGTGGACATAATATTATTACTTCATCGATATGATGCAAAATATATGGTAGAATACTTTTGGTGAATTCTGGCTAATGGTAAAATGTACTTTGGTCATGCCCATACTTCTCAGGTCAGCCTTCAATACTTGGCTGGTGGCTATTGACCAATGCAGGTAGTTACTATGACAGTACAACCGCCAGTTGAGCATGTACAATATTCGGAAAACACAGCGCGACATTGGCTATTGACCTATAATTACATGACTCAGTGTTGGGCTAACGCTATACGTAATTACCAATGTTGATATTGGACAGCAAACCTTCCCTCTTCATATAGATAAGTTGAGCTGGAGCTGATGGATATATCGCAAGTATTTAAGAAACGCGTCCATTAGGCCGGTTCTACATGTTCATTACGAGTGTAGAGGAACTTTTAGAATAACGCAATATTTGTCGCACTCGATTCTTAGTTGCCGTGACTGAGTATTTATCACATAAAGGAAGCTTCATTGTGCAAACTATGCTAATTCTATTGAATGTGGAAACTAATGTGGGGAAGAGCATTGATGTTGTCATTTCATCAATACGTCTACCTTGAGTTCGCCAGGTACTCACATCTGGAGAACAATAAGTCACACAATTGAACAATTAACAACCGCACTGCAACAAGCTCATTATCACATTCCTCTCTCGCGTTCGGTCAGTCCTAAGCATTCGCCAGTATAAGGGGAAATATATGGTACCAGACAGAGCGCACAATGAACAAGCTTGCACAATGCCATTTACATACGACCCACGGCCGTCACATTGTGTGCAAATTAGCACGTTCAGTCCTTGATTGTGTCATGCTTCGGTGATACTGTGTGTTAAACAGAGGCTGTTGCATATACTCGGGACCATTCAGCTAAACGTGCAGATCCAGACCAACAGATAATGTCGAGGCAAGGAGTTGCTGGTTAATACCACCCACACAACAATTGGTGCAAGGTCGCATGCACACATCAATAAGTTGTATATATAAATATATATATATATATATATATATATAAATATATAGATAGAGAGATAGATATAGATATAGATATATATAAACTTCAAACCATAGCAACACCACCCATTTGGGCAATGTCATTCCGTAATTGCTTCTCCACATCATGATCACCATCGTATCAGCCAAGAGAGGCCGACACAACGCCTACGCCGGCATGACGGGGTAGACATCGAACCCGTACACATGACAGCAGCGCACACTTTCGGTGGCTGATTTAACGATTATTGGGGCTCAAGGGTGCACCAGCAACGAGGCCATCTGGCGTGCCACGTCGCGACTCGCTCTGCCGCCTTACAGTGCGTCGCGCCGCGTTGAAAATATACGCTCCCCAAACACGGCCGATCAACCGGCCGCGGCACGCTGAAGATACACGCTCCCCAAACACGGCCGATCAACCGGCCGCGGCACGCTGAAGATACACGCTCCCCAAACACGGCCGATCAACCGGCCGCGGCACGCTGAAGATACACGCTCCCCAAACACGGCCGATCAACCGGCCGCGGCACGCTGAAGATACACGCTCCCCAAACACGGCCGATCAACCGGCCGCGGCACGCTGAAGATACACGCTCCCCAAACACGGCCGACCAACCGGCCGCGGCACGCTGAAGATACACGCTCCCCAAACACGGCCGACCAACCGGCCGCGGCACGCTGCCGCTGCAGCCGTCCCGACCAACAGGCCGCGGCACGCTGCCGCTGCAGCCGTCCCGACCAACAGGCCGCGGCGCGTTGCCGCTGCAGCCGTCTGCCGTTGCAGCCGTCCCGACCAATTAGTGAAGACGTCGGGCGACATGCTGTGGAGTTGACTGAAGAGCTGACGTCTGGCCGCCGTCTGGCCGCTGTCGGCGAGCACCTCCCGCTCAGCTGGTGCACACACGTCTCGAAGCAGCTGGCGCCAGGTGGACACCACTCATACACCTGATGAGCAATTTCCCACCGCGACTGTAACATGCCCGCCGGTGCTGCGAGTCGGCCGCCGTTGACGCCGTCCACGGCGGCCGACCCGACTCTAGAACAGGTCGGCGGCCCGACTCGTTCTCGACTACGAGAAGGAACTGCGCCGGGAGTCAATTGCCGGCACCAGGTTGCGGCCCAGGTTGCCCATGGAGAGGCGTGGCTTGATTTTGGAGGCGCTCTCGCCGCCGTGGATGGTCGGCACGGTCAGGGACGAGATGCGCGAGGTGCGCGGCTCGATTGACAGCGACCTGCCCGGGTCAAGTCGGGTCACTGCACGTCGACGCCCGTCCGCAGGTCACAGGCAAGTCAAAGACAATTGTGGCACGGCAGTTACCACCGGATACATTCAGAACTCGGCTGAACAGTGTCAACTCAATTTCTTAATCCAGGAGCGACAACAAGCAATCTGCTATCGGGAGCTTCTAGGGTCAGCATCGGGTGAATAGTTCCGTATCTCGGGCTGGCTTGATAAACGTTACAAAATACGCTACTGTGGTATTCAATCAATCTGCATCATGTAGTAGCAAGAGAAACGAGGTATGTCCAGTGAAACGAGGTCCGCTGGGCTTTGCTTGGTCTATTGCTCATTTCAGCATGCGACGGATTTACAGCAGTTCATCGGCTGTAAGCCGGACAGTTGCTGGCCCATCCATATCCAATCAAAATCCATCCTATACCAGACGCTTAATATATTATTAAATAGGTTTAATACAGGTTGGTGTATTCAAACCTGAATTCCTCCTCAGTAATTTAGCACCCAAAGCAACAACCCAATGATTATCAGCAGTAAACGCCATACACATTTTCCATTTGTGATGCTTTTTTTACTTAGTATTAAGACCATACGAAAATAATTTAACTAACTTGCCAGTCCGTTACCAGATCCCAATCCGGTGGTCTTGCCGCAATTCCATCTAGCCCAAATCGGAATCCGCATGGAAATGCTCTCGGTGCTACATCCGAACACTCACATTTCATAGAGATCGTCGTTACAGAGGCGGCAGGCGGACGTATCGAGCAGGTACGCCGACACCTTCGCTTTGTACTCAATCTTGTACTGCGTCTGCTGAAAGCGGCGATTTTCCCGAATTACGTGTGCGATCTGAAACAAGAGATCAACGCTGAGTGTGCAATACAGTTCGTGTGCGACGAAGGACACTCGGACGCAAGTAGCGGTGAGATTTCCGATAGCTACATAATAAACTTGAGCTTTCTCTACATCCTTGCTTTTCCTGAGCGTTCCTGCATATAACTGTAGTGCTCGAACATTTGAGATGATGCCATTTCCATGCATGATTCACATGCACATGTACACTGTCATTTCCATTTTATTGCATGACAAAACGTTATTTACCGATGAAAGACGTACTTTTTCCACCCCATTTATTGAGGTCTCACAATAACCGAGCTGACTGATAATAGCTTGACTATATTTGATATCCGATGGCAGTTACGTTTCAACTTTTATTGGTGGCATAACCAACAAAATCCTTTCCTTTTTTCTCATCTCCCTCAACAAAATCGTGCATGCAACTGATGAAGATTAGGTATACTTTGAAGTGCTTTCAAGTATTAATTTTTCGAGCTCTTCCTTCGTCCCGATGTACCATGCTATAAACAGTGCAATTGCATTGAAATGAACAGAAATAGCCGAAGCACAAAGCCGTAGATACATGAGTACTGAATAAACGGACACACAAATACCTAACGTATCATTGACAACAGTTGACCCGTAATGGTTACTTCTGTTTCTTCATCGATTAATTTCGGAATGCTTTTGCGGCAGGCTTCCGCACTATGCGATAATACTTTTTATGCATTCGGGTGGTAGCGAAGTTTCACAATAACTTCACCATCTGCTCAGTTATTATCAAGATTCGTTACAATGCAAGTGAAAACGTAAGAATACAATAAATTATAATAATGAATAAATATACAAAACATAATAAGTACCAATAATCTTTACACCCTTCAATATGGGGCATGGTTTAAACGAAGCGCGCTGAGAACAGCGCGAGCCGTCCAACAAGGAATTTTAACCTGCGCCGTCTCGGGGGGGGGGGGGGGTTGATAGGCACCCCCTAAGGTTTTCCGCGGATTGTGAAAGAACGGCGCACAGCAGCGTGCATAAATTTTGCATACCTTTTCCCACATTAATTTGTCATGTTGTGTCAACATTTTGAGGTCAGGTCATCTAGGGTCAACGAGTTAGTCAAGGTCAAGTGAGGTCACCTCCAGAAAAGTTCAACCAGTCGTCACACTTTAACGGATAAAGATATTTTAATGAAACTTTCAGCGTTCGCTTATCTTTAGGGACGAAAAAAATGCACCAGAGCAATTTTTATTTTTCCGTTTTTGATTATTTATTAGTTTTGCATATTTGCACATTAGAGCTAAAACAGAAGATTCTGGCTAAAGTAAGCATTTTTTTATGAGTGCAAGTTGACTTCGAACAACGTTTTTCGATCCGCTCTACCCATTAGAAAAGGCAAAATTTAAGAAAATTGAAAACTCAAAAGTTTGAAATTTCAAAAAAGTTTATTTTTTGGGTCGGCAAAACTTTTATAGCCATGTTCGATTTCGCCTTCCCTTTCTGATTCCAAATAATTTTTGTTTTTCAAATCGCCCCCAAAATGAACTCCCCAGAGCCAAAAACATGATACAAGTGGTGAAAACCTAGGCCCCCTAGTGACGTCACTTTTGGGGGATAACATTTTGGGGGTGGTGTCTGGCCCAACTCGTCGAGCGCTGTCCGATGACACCTCTTTCTTTTCGTGCGACGCTTAATTTGGAGATTTGAGGGGGTTTGTATCAACCCCCCCCCCCCCCCCACCCCCACCCCGAGACGGGGTGTGAGAATACGACCGGAAAGGGTTAATGGTAATTATGGGACCATACACATGTCAAACTACAAACCCCCAGCTTCGTTGAACTCCTGGACGCCCCAGGAATACCATCATTACTGGCAGCCAGTTGCAAGGTGAACCAAGGAAAGATATCTTGAGCTGCCTGTTGTCGCAAACTGTCTGATCTCAATGAGGTCGGACATATCGACCCCGGCTGGCGTAATGTGCACTGTGCACTGTACAAGGAGCATCTGCAGTATTAAGCGTTGAAGCATGCTCTGCCTGACAATCACTGGACCATGAGTTCCCAGCCAGGGAACAATAACCGGGGAGCTATGTGACTTTCAAAAGGCGGGCGATAAAAGGATGTGAAGAAGAAGGCAACGCAGGATGCCATGATTGCTCTATATCGTGCTTCGCTTTAGAAAGACAATTAGAACTCGATTGTATAAGACATACAAAATCATTCCATTGTCAAGGGGGGTTATTCTCCCCTCGAGATCTCGCTAATCGATGGGCCATTTTTCTTTAAAAAAATATCGTTCGACAGCTGGCATGGCTAATTGCATGTTCGTAAAACAAAACTGTGGTATTTTGAAAATGTTGGAAGCAGGAGGCAAGCAGGGAGAATAATGCAACAATCAACTCGATTACCCGACCCACCGACAAGTCTCTTACACTTAGTCTCACATTTGGGTACAAGTACTGCCAATCAAATACTTCCTGAATTAATAGTAATTTCAATTGTGGGCTAATGCAGGTGAATACAAAAATAATTGGCCCATTTAGAGTAATCGAAATTGGTGGACACACTTTTGGCCACGGACAAGTCGTTTTGTATTCAACTCGAATCTTCATTATACACAAGGATTGCTTTAGTAATTTTATAACGAACACTGCTATACAAATGGAAAAAATCATATCATAGACAACGTGCACAACAAACAGGTAGTCTCCTTATTTATTTATCCTGAATCTACCTTTGCCTCTAACATCTTGTACATCATTCAGTGTATCATGTGCAAAACTTGACTCGTTCTAAAATCTCAAGGACAGTCGGGCCTGCAATCTCTAAATATTACGAACCATTCACTCTAGTCGGACATGCCTAGTATATATACTTCCTTCTGCAAAGCCTAACTTGATTCGCATATGCCGAATAATATTATATTCTTTCACTATAAGAATGTCAAGGAAACCAACAACAATGTGCTGGTGCGCCAGAGGCTTGGTTCAGAATCATGTTGAAGACCACCACAAGCTCCCTACTGCCTTACCCTGGAACCGCCTTTGTCATTTATGTGCATATTTAGTCACGCAAAATGTGAAAAAATATATATGATGCAGCCAGTGTGCCGGTCGCCACTCGGCATCCAACTGCAAAATTATCCGAAAGGAGATGTGCAGCCTGTGATGGTCCGCACCTCGCCACCGACCCGGATTGTCCCAAGTTGGCATACGAGAGGGAGGTGTGTCGGTATGCGGCAGCTCACAGCGTGCCACACACGGCAGCACGATAACACTTCCGCAACACCACGTTCGCCATTGACATCTCCACCTCCACAACCGCACCTTCCCACACTGCACCTACTACCGGAAGCATCTATCCAGCGGCGCTCTCTTCATCACTTAAACCCAGTCTTGCACCAGCTCACATCCGCCCTACCACACCACCAGCAGCCGGCTCCCGGGGCCCGGCAAACCTCCCTCCTCGACGCCCCGCTAATCCTCGACTCCACCACCCCACCGATCCTCGACTCCACCGCTCCACCGACCCTTGATTCCACCACCACACCGATTCTCGGCTCCACCGACCCAACGATCCTCGACTCCATCGCCCCATCGCCCCTCGACTCCACCGCCCACCAGTCCTTTCCACGCCACTCCACCGCGGATCCGGCCTCCTCCCACATCCACTCCACCTTAGACCTGACCTTCTCACCCCCCCCCCCCCCCCAACCGTAGACCCGGCTTCCTCTCACGCCCAACCCACCGCGGACCCGCCCTTATCCCGTTCACCCCACCTCAGACCCGGTCTACACGCACCACCACCACACCTCGGCACTGCCTCCCACATCCAGCCCGCCCAACCCCATCCCTACCACCCCTCAGACCCGGTCTACGCCCACCACCACCACACCTCGGCACTGCCTCCCACATCCAGCCCGCCCAACCCCATCCCTACCACCCCTCAGACCCGGTCTACGCGCACCACCACCACACCTCGGCACTGCCTCCCACATCCAGCCCGCCCAACCCCATCCCTACCACCCCTCAGACCCGGTCTACGCCCACCACCACCACACCTCGGCACTGCCTCCCACATCCAGCCCGCCCAACCCCATCCCTACCACCCCTCAGACCCGGTCTACGCCCACCACCACCACACCTCGGCACTGCCTCCCACATCCAGCCCGCCCAACCCCATCCCTACCACCCCTCAGACCCAGACCCGGTATCTATCCCATCCCCCATCGGTACCCCCATCCCCACGGGACCTGGCTGTACCCCTTCGTAACACCTCCTCCAACCGGTCAGGGGTCTCCGCGCCAACCTGACGGCTTCCCACCACTCCCCCCCCCCCGGGCCCTCGGCCCCTGCCACACATATCGAACCGGCACAAACCAAGGACTAGCACAAAGGCCACCACAGCATCCATACAAATCTCCCACAAGCCCACGGCCAACCCAGCCTTCACACAAACCTTCCACAAGTCCACGGCCACCAATGCCTCCACCAAGATCTCCCACAAACCCACGGCCACCGTCTCCTGCGAGACGGATCTCCACACCATCTCCTGCGCATCCGTCCAAACCCATCCCAAAACGACAACCGAGGCCGCCACCCAAACCGAACCCACCACTCCTGACAAGCCTGTCGAGCCTGAACCCAAAACCCAGACCAACGAATCCCGTCCGAACCTACTGCGCCTCCCAAGCGCAAATCCCGCCGCTACGCCACCTCATCACCTCCCAGCACCCGTGCGTCCAAATCCAGACTACCACATCTGCCTGAGTCGCATCACACCCCCTCTCCGTCCACCGGTTCAACCTTTCTCCCCAACACGACACTGACACCAACCCAGTATAGGAGCACCAATAGACAATAAACGCGTTCGGCAATTATATTTTGTTCTACAGTGGCCTTTCAAGCACCGATTCTTTTCACCGATGGCCTTTCAAGCAAGTTCATAAAATTCAAATCAGAATTCCTGCAACAAAAACCGTTACTAACCGCGCTCCAAGAAACTCACTTTCGAAACTCTGACTCCATTTGGAACACAATTCCAGGTTACACTTGGCATGTCGATAACGTAAACAGTCCACATCGGAAATGGGGCGCAGTCATACTTATTGCTAACAGTAACGCTATCGTCTCATCGCCAAGTATAGCGTTAAATACTCTCCTGAACTGCGTAGCAGTCAGCCTCAAAATTGCTCATTGCCAAACCACAGTCATCTCACTATACAATTCACCGTCAGCTGCAACGCCCACCCCACAGAAGCTGAGCAACTTGCTGCTTCAGGCTCCTCCACCACTTCTAATTACGGGAGACTTTAATGCTAAATACCCTTCCTGGGGAAACGATCGGACGGATACTAGAGGACGCGAAATTCACCAGTTTATTTCGGATCACAACTTAGTACTTCCAAACGCCGGAGCCGGCACCCGCTACAGCCTGACCTTAGGAGGATCGGGCAGTTGCATTGACTTAACGTGCTGCTCCCAACGATTAAGCTCACTATTTGACTGGTTAGTTTCCGATGTTTCCGGATTGAGCGATCACTACCCAATTACAATTAGGCACAGCATGGACGCTATACACCATACTAAGCTATTCAGTATATCTTGGGACTTGAAAAGAGGGAACTGATTAAAATTAGAGCACCAAGTGGACCTCAACCTAGCAACTTCAGAGACCACCAAAATCGAGGCAATCCTCAGGGACATCAGCTCAGCAGCATGTGACTCAGTCCCAAAAAGTAATCAGCCTAGAAGAAAGGCATCTACGCCATGGATGAACCAGGACTGTCAAAGGGCAATCGGCGCACGCCGCCGTGCCCCCAAGCAACACAAAAGATGCGTGTGCGAAGCACACTGATCAGCATACAGACAATCTAAAAAACATTGCCAGTACACAATTCGCACAGCACGACAAAACTGTTGGCAGTCTTTTGCCTCTCAATTCAATAGGTCCCTACCGGCAGAATCTGGGACCTGATGAAGCATTTCAACCTGAAACGCGCAACACCAGTCCCCTTTTCCCAGCTGACGGTGAAAGGACAGCACGTTGCTGGCCTACAAGTCGAAGACCACATTAAACTATACTACGCCAGCACATCTGGCAACAGCACTTACTACATCACTATAGTAAGCCCTCTAGACGCCCTTGCCGCCAAAGGAAATTTCAACTCTGACAACACATAAGTCTACAACAAATTATTCACTATGCACGAATTACACCTTGCCCTCAGCAAGTGTGGAATCACCTGCGTTGGACCGGACGACATCCAGTATCAGCTTTTGAAACATCTTAGCAAAAATTACCTAACGTACCTACTAGCGGCCATTAACGATCTGTACCAAAGCAACACCTTTCCCGCCTCCTGGCGGGCAAGCGTAGTCATTCCATTGCCAAAACCGCACAAAGATCATTCCACACCAAAGGGTTATAGGCCCATCTCACTTACTAGCTGTGGTAGTAAGCTGGTCGAGCGCATGGTCATAATACGATTGAGATATTTTCTAGAACACAACGACCTGCTCGACGAATTTCAGTGCAGCTTCCAGCGTCAAAAATCAACTACAGACAATTTCATTAGAC
Source organism: Ashinkailepas kermadecensis (assembly GCA_034440615.1). Taxonomy (NCBI): domain Eukaryota; kingdom Metazoa; phylum Arthropoda; class Thecostraca; family Neolepadidae; genus Ashinkailepas; species Ashinkailepas kermadecensis. Next base: position 790,560 of record JAOTOM010005061.1, read on the forward strand.
TAGTGCACGACATCAAAAGTGTTCTACGCATCAAACGCACAACAATAACTGCGTACTTGGACATCACTGCCGCATTCGACTGAGTACACAAGTCCGCACTGACACAAACTCCACAACGTAGGCCTACGCGGACACATGACACACTTCATTCTCAACATCCTCAGAGACAGGACTCTTAACGTCCGGTGTGGCAGTGTCACATCAAACACCACACCTCAGGAACAAAACCTCAGGAACAAAACCAACGGTAGACACATGGAACACACCAACTCAATCTCACCGACAACGGTAGACACACGGAACACATCAACTCAGCCTCACCGACAACGGTAGACACATGGAACACATCAACTCAACCTCACCGGCAAAAAGAAGTCATCCTTACTAGACTTAGAACTGGTTGCACTAAACCAACACAGCCTCAACTAGAGGATGACGAATACACAACACCTCACTGAGATACCTGCAACACCACATTAAGCATGGGTCACATCCTGCTGGACTGTAGTAGCTTCAACGCTCGAAGTCAACCGCTTAAGGCCTTCTGCCAAAAAGAGGGCATCACCCTGACGCTTCCATCGCTTCTGGATAGCAAGCACTCAGAACTCCTTCAATTGCTATTTGAATGTCTGTACGCCACAGCACTAGCAGGAGCACTGTAGACACCACACCACCAACACTCACTTCAACGCGCAATGCATGCCCGCGAAACACTCGTAGGAACAAGTAAATAGCCATCCCCGAATGGCGTCGGGACGTACATAAGCCGACTAGCTCCAGTTAGAAACAAATGGTTCCCTAGCGGTGCCGTCGGACGTAGATGAGCCGACTTGATTTAGGAAAACAAAAACAAAACAACAAATTAACATCACGTAAAACGGCTACCCAGAGGTACACGTACGTATATGAGCCGAATTGTAGAACACCGTACTAACCCCACTCACAACCCTGCGTGGCACGCTTAGACTGACCCTCTACTAACAACTAACACGCGGCGGGCGGCGTGATAGGCGGTGTGGACAATTACCTCATTGTCCGCACGGCAAAGACCTCTCGGTGCTCTTCGACAAGAGTAGGCTAACGCTGGCATCCTGGCAAAATGAACTTTCTCGTCACTCTCAAACCCCCCCCCCCCCCCCCCCCCATCCCCAGCTGCAAATTATCTTGCTGAGTAGTAAAGTAAAACTAAAACCATTTAGACTTCCGGGAGAACCTTGAAAGTCTACATCGTTCCCCACTCCACCCCACACCACCCAGCCCCCGCCTTTAGCACCTAAAACATCACACACAATATAACGTAAAACAATATAAGGTACAACTCACATGGCGTCAATTCACACTTGCCTGCGCTTTGCTTGCAAAACAAACTCGTTTTAAAGGCCTTTAAAGTGGAAAATGACCTTTATGGTCCGGCACGCCTCTAAAAATCATGTTTTTCCCCCGCAACATGTATGTGTTCTGCATCAATGGTGTCGGCCAGAAGTTAGCACTTATCAACTGGCTGTGATATCTGACTGGCTTTGAAAGTTCATAAAACTAGAAAACAATCGGCCTGACTCACTCCACTCCAGAGTTTGTGCTTGGAGAGAAAGAGAGTTTGTGCAAAATAACTGCAAGAAAAGTCACGATATTCCAGAGATAGTGTTGCGGAAAGCTGTGTTGAGCATAGTCAAATTAAAGGCAATTATAAAAAGTAACGAAATGCTCATATTAAGTAAAATAGTATCATAAATCGGTCGAATATATTTCGGGCATGACCCTTCTTCGGAGACAGAATAAACACACAGACATTTTACGCACATGCTATATATATCAGGCCGTCTACCAATATTGACGAAATCATCATCTTAGTCCAAGTATTTAAATTCCAACATAACAAAGGGCATTGTAACAAGTACATGTATACATATAACAAGTACAAGTGCGTAAAATCCGGTGCGTAAAATGTCTCTGTGTGTGTATTCTGTCCCCGAAGAAGGGTCATGCCCGAAATATATTAGATCGATTTCTGATCCTATCTTACTTAATATGAGCATTTGGTTACTTTTCATAATTGTCTTTATGTTTCAGATATATATCATAAATCGATAACAAGCGGCGAGCAAAAACATGAAGGTGATGGGAAGCTTCAGAAGCCCCATAAATAATAGGGCGAAGGCATGCTATGAATACAAAGGGAATGAACATATCAGTTGAAGAAAGGCTGCACTAAGCCATCTACCATGTTCTGCAAGTGACTCATGTAAAATGGATAGTGAACAGTTGGGATTACAGATAGTGAGATAGTGAGATGGATAGTAAGAACTGTGCGATTGTGTGGGAGAGGGGAAGGTGGTAACAATACTGGTGGATGGAAAGGAAGGGATTTTGAAGAGGGGGTTTGGCACCACTGGTGGGCGGGAGGGCGATGGAGATGAGGAGGAGGCATCACTGGCGGGTGGAAATGGAGAAGACCTTGAGGGTGGACAGGTCAGGCTCCACTAGTCGGTGGGAAGGATAATGTAGGGGAGAGGGTCGGCCACTATTGGTGTGTGGGAGGGCGATAAGGGCAGGGTATCAGGCATCACTGATGGATGGGAGGGGGAGGTGATTCGATTCATGTCTGTGTGGTCCGGCCACCGATATAAATTTCGCCTGTTCGTGTGACGTCACGGCTAGTATCAATGCTTTTCATGGAACATTTTGATTGCAATGTGTGTGGACCGTTTGCGGAACGCTAGACGACAGTCCAGGTTTGTGGACACATTCCACTGGTGGACGGAGAAGTGAAGGCACTGGCAGCTTTCCTCATACCCTGGTTATCATCGGAATTAAAAGTTTGGCCACTTTTTTTCCTGCAGTATTTTGGTGACCTGCTTTTGTCACTCCAAATTCAGGGTTGTGCCCCCGGGGCCAGCACCGAATCAAGATCTCGCAAGATCCCTTGTCCACAAGGAGTAAACTTCCAGTGTAGAAACAAACCCGCCCCTCAGGATGCGACACAGAACCCAAGACGATGCCCGATTTCAGAACCGGCCTCAGGACCGGGAGGAAGTTCGAGCTGAGGACAAAATACAGACCCGGGACGGACCTCGAAATTTCGGAAACCGGATGGATCCGGATTTCCGACTCGGCGTCTGACTCGGGCACGGTCGGCACAGACACCGACTGCGGTCCCGAGCCCGGGCCGTGCCGCAAACGCGAGGCCAGACCTCCGAACGCCATTGATTTGCCGTTGTCTGGAGTCGGCTCGACTGAGATCTCGAGACGCACATTAGTTGCCAGATGTCGTCCGGGTCGGCCGGCAGCGCTGCCGCCGTGGTACGGTCAGATTAATGTGGCCGAACACCGCCGGCATCGCACATCGGCATGGCTAATGAACAACTTTCTTGGCAGGACTGTCTGTGAAGCTGACTAGTAAGCAGGCGGCGGTAGGTCGGCGGCTCGGTGGGACGTCGGAGTCGACGCACCGAAGCACTTCTGTGTGGCGGGGCAGACCAAAAGCTGGACTGGGACGTCAAACAGCGACAGATGAAGGTATCCGGTGGGACCAAAGGTATACATTTAGACGACACAATTAATCAACGATGTTTCGGATGTCGGCCTGCATAGGCACTTTTACACGGCTAAAATTAGCTTTAGCCGGCAAATATTAGTTTCACCGGGGTTTTGCAAATACCAACAAATCACATTTCTGAATATATTTTGAAGAAGCGGCAATCATTAAATATCGTCATCGACACAAATTCCTCAGATCGTGTTGGTTCTTCACTAGCATCCCAGAAGACATGAAATCACAAAACATGGTGCACTGACCATGCGCATTTTGGCGAAGTTGAGGAGTCCCTCATCGGTGAAGTTGGGTGTGCCCTCCTCGATGAAGCTCAGCTCGGTCAGGTACATGCCCAGGTAAGGTATGCACGGCGAATCACACCGATGCAATGTGTCGCGCAGGTTGCGGAAGTTGCCCTCGAAAGACACCAGCTTCTGAAGTCGAGTCACCGTCTGCTTCGCCTGCAGGAAGACGGTACCGCGTTAACAGGGGACAGAGACGTCATCACCAGGGAGCGGCCGAAAGCCACAGTGACCCGGCGCTTGTGGATTGTCAGTCAGCTACTTCTTTTTCATACGTTTTGTATCCTTTGAGAGTGAACAAGAACGCTATATCGATACCTGAAGCTTTTTATATGAGCATTATGGCTCAACAAGATAAATTAAAAGTCAGACATAGTATACCTGAATTATCCATCCCATGGGTTCAGCATGTCTCTACTGCAGTTTGTTGGCAGCTTATACGTGTACAATTTAACTACACGGTGCAATCAATACACGGTGCCCCATCTCGTGAGGATCACTTACACCCCCCCTCTATTGATTTTCCGCGATAGTGAATAACCAGTGACGTGCGAAGCCAGAAAAAAAGTCAGCACCTTTTCCTTGATCACTTTTGCGTCTGACGTGGAAGTTTCAACCCCAGATAATATAAGGTCATTGACCTAGCTCAGGTCAAATGCACCACCTCCAAAAATGTTAAGGATCCATACCTTGTATAAATAAAAGGTATTGAACTGAACCCTACTACGCGAGTGCAATTGTGCAGTGCGTACAAAACGTATATCTCCGATGTTTGCTTGAGGTCATGTCAGTGACCTGAGGTCACGGTCACTTTTGACCCATTTTGATCAATTTCCCCATTTTTGTAATATGTGCGTTCTTCTAAACGCACTTTATTCCTTGGTATGCACTCAAATATGAAGCGAAGCTCCTTATCACATTTCCTTGAACCACGTCAAGTGACCCGGGGCCAGGTCAAGATAATCGTGCTAAGTGGGCCAAACCCATACACTCATGTTGTGTGGTTTATTTCGAGTTTTGATGCCCTATCTAGTATCAAATGTGCATTGCATGACCTAAATCATCCGACGGAATAAAAACGCATGGTCATAGTCAAGGTCAAGGTCATCCGAGGTCACTGTCATATAATAACAGTTGCATTATTTTAGGATCAATAGCTGATATACGTGAAAATATAATCTGAAAAGAGGCAGGTTACATGACTACAATTTGGCAGTGCTTACAACACGTATATCTTGGAGTTGCGGTTGGAGTCAAATCAGTGGCTTATGGTTATCAGTAGCACTGCCAACTTTGACCCATGCTGGACGAATATGAATATTTTGTGTTGTAATATGCGCTGCGTAATTATCTATCAAGTGGCCTGCGTTTTAACTCAGTGTCTTTACCAGAAATGGAGATATAATATGTTTTCCAAAGTCATTTTTATCATAAACCGCCCAGTTGATGTTAAAAGGTACTTTTACATTAACAGTAGGGCGATCTTCGGGCCTTATTTATCCAGAGCTTCCTGATGATATCCGGTTCGCTTTCGTTCACTGCTCAGCTAAGAAGTTTGAAGCATTTAACATCAGCCCCCCCCCCCCCGATATGGGGGTGTGAGGATCTGATCGGAGAGACGGGGCGTGGTAACATTCACTGTCAGTTAAATAGAGGCTACAAGAACCATGTACGATCTGTTTAGCAATGAACTTCATAGGGCCTCACCAGAAAACTTATAAAACCGAAACCAATTGCATAGATGGAGCACACAGTCCGTCTGTCTGTCATAGATGGAGCACACAGTCCGTCTGTCTGTCATAGATGGAGCACACTGTCCGTCTGTCTGTCATAGATGGAGCACACAGTCCGTCTGTCTGTCATAGATGGAGCACACAGTCCGTCTGTCTGTCATAGATGGAGCACACAGTCCGTCTGTCTGTCATAGATGGAGCACACAGTCCGTCTGTCTGTCATAGATGGAGCACACAGTCCGTCTGTATGTCATAGATGGAGCACACAGTCCGTCTGTCTGTCATAGATGGAGCACACAGTCCGTCTGCCTGTCATAGATGGAGCACACAGTCCGTCTGTCTGTCATATATGGAGCACACAGTCTGTCTGTGTCATAGATGGAGCACACAGTCCGTCTGTATGTCATAGATGGAGCACACAGTCCGTCTGCTTGTCATAGATGGAGCACACAGTCCGTCTGCCTGTCATAGATGGAGCACACAATCCGTCTGTCTGTCATAGATGGAGCACACAGTCCGTCTGTCTGTCATAGATGGAGCACACAGTCCGTCTGTCTGTCATAGATGGAGCACACAGTCCGTCTGTCTGTCATAGATGGAGCACACAGTCCGTCTGCCTGTCATAGATGGAGCACACAGTCCGTCTGCCTGTCATAGATTGAGCACACAGTCCGTCTGCCTGTCATAGATGGAGCACACAGTCCGTCTGTATGTCATAGATGGAGCACACAGTCCGTCTGCCTGTCATAGATGGAGCACACAGTCCGTCTGTCTGTCATAGATGGAGCACACAGTCCGTCTGTCTGTCATAGATGGAGCACACAGTCCGTCTGTCTGTCATAGATGGAGCACACAGTCTGTCTGTCTGTCATAGATGGAGCACACAGTCCGTCTGTATGTCATAGATGGAGCACACAGTCCGTCTGTCTGTCATAGATGGAGCACACAGTCCGTCTGTCTGTCATAGATGGAGCACACAGTCCGTCTGTCTCTCATAGATGGAGCACACAGTCCGTCTGTCTGTCATAGATGGAGCACACAGTCCGTCTGCCTGTCATAGATGGAGCACACAGTCCGTCTTCCTGTCATAGATGGAGCACACAGTCCGTCTGTCTGTCATAGATGGAGCACACAGTCCGTCTGCCTGTCATAGATGGAGCACACAGTCCGTCTGTCTGTCATAGATGGAGCACACAGTCCGTCTGTCCGTGTGCTCTCGACCACGAGCAAAGCGCTGTGCGCCTACTCATTGTGTTAATATAGTGGGTATGTGTTGGCATGGTGAGGGTGCAAAAGTGTGATACGATTAATTGTAAACTGATGAAACTCATGGCATGCCCAATGACGCTCGCTTACGAAAGCTTGATACCCCTCTCGGTGAACAGTCGTCCCCGTACATACACATGCTGAAAATGAACTTCTAAACTGCAGCTTCAACATTCGCATCTCAGCAACCACCAAGGACAGCGCAGACTTGACGCTGTTCGTATCAATGTTGATTCAGGATTTTGAACGAACGCTGAACAAGATGTCTAGTTCATGGACCATGAAGCTACACATGGTGTAGCACCTTATTGTTCGCGTTGTGCACATTTGTTCCTGTTTTCTTGCGGGTTCTTATTTAGTAATCTAGTCTTTCACTATAAGTATGCTTATGCCAGATATTAGGTGCGTCTGCTTCTTTTCCATCCACTCATGATGTTGTTGACTATGGACGATGCTTTGGGAACGAAGCTGTTGAGTCGCTAGAAATAATTCGAACATAAGTAATGTACTATCTTTGAAATATTTTTGCTCTTGAGGATCACATAAGCATGTATTATATCTCTGTGAGTAACCAGCCAATGAAGCAAGTTTGGTCAACATTAAATAGCACAAAATAGGTCATTAGTGAACGCGATAATTTCTTGCAACTTGGTTTTGCACTGTTTTCTGATAACTTTAAGCGGCTTTACGTAGTGCTGGGATTTAAGTTAGTTAATTTAACCCCAGACTTTCGGCGCGAGCGCCCATGTCGCCTGAGCCAGGAACCCAATATTTCTGATGCTTTCAGAAAGTCCAACAGGTTTGTGGAAACTTGCCGTGGACAGACCAAGTTACGAAATTACTTGGTTGATTGATTGATTGCTTGATATGACTTCATTCGCTAAAGCATGATTTCTCTCGGCTTTCTCAACCTTGTGCTGTAATTTCTGAACGCAAGACACTAGCTTTGAGAACATTTATCCCACCAAATAATGCCGTTACATCAGGAGTTATCTCACTGATTTGAACTTGGAATGCCTCCTGGAGACGACATTGTACCTTACAATGACTATTTCACCGAACAGATATAGCGAGTGCGAGGTCGGATCAGCCCCGGCCGGCTCATACAACGCGCAGTGAAATTCGACAGGCGAAAAACTGCATCATGGTATCAGCAATGTTTAAAAAAGACAAAAGTAATTCGGTGCAAACACCAAAGGAATGAGGTATGCTTTAATAAATGAGTTTGGCTCAAATTTTCCGATAAACACTTAAACATTCTGTGCTAGTGCATAAGCTAATTGGAATTGTGTGACGGGAAATGAAGTAGGACTCTTGGAATCCATTTGCTATAATCTAATGAGGTTTTCGCTGTGGCTTTGGCAACTAACTCCGCTGCGAAGTTACTGAGCTGTAACATCACAGGAGGGAAAATTACCGTCCATATTTCGCCCATCCAGAAAATTATCGGCAATCAACCTCAAATATTTATCCAAAATGGTCCCTTTTGGATGCGGTAGAGTAGTAAACAATTCAGCTCACCTGCACATATGGATCATCACCATTTTTAAGACCGTTCTAGGTCATGGATTCAACTTGACCTGGGATAATGTTCTTCGATTAAATGAGTTTACCATGACATTAGCTTGGACCATGTAGCTTAACTTGACACCCATCTTTACTCCTAGTTATCATCCCATTAGCATCCCGTTAGTATTCCAGTATAATTAAGACTATTATTCCGAACATTTCTAGCCTGTATATGCTATTGTTTGTTCATGTTCAACGGATAAACTTGAAAATTATCGGATTTTCATGAGAAAAAAAAGATAAACTAGCAGGGGACGTCAGTCACTAATCAAAAGTATAGCAATAGTGTGTCAATTGAAAGTATAGCAAGTATAGCAATAGTGTGTCAATTGACAGATTTCGTCACGTGCAGCCAACTATTTTTGATGTCGGTTCTGGTTTCACTCTTCGTTTGAACGTACTAGAGGATCCTAGCAGCTACCTGCACTGGGAAAGCTGGCAAAAAGCCTGCACCGGCCAGGGTTAGATCCATAATACCCGGTGGCCAGTGCAGTAGTCAGAAGGTAGCATGAGTCGCATTTTACGACCCTGTGGATATGCTTGAAATCCCAAATAATCCTTCGCTCGAAATCGTTAGCTCACAACCAATCGCTCAATATCAATGTGATTTGTCGTATTGATTGCTTTTTCATATTCTCTTAACCATCATGAGGTTACAATCATCGAAAATGCATCCTTCAGTTGGCATCGTGTATGATGCATTTGCTTCAGGAGTGTCTGATCTGGTAGTCTCGTGACTCACAAGCAAGCAACATTTCGGCTCATTCGGTCCGGTATGCTACAAATCCCAGAGTGCGTGATAATGGCGAAGTTACGCAGGGTTTCGAATGATGCGAATTTTGATTGTGGATTTGGGGCCATTTGTTATACAATGCTCTTTGGAATTATCATGAAAAATGTTTGTTTAATTGTGATTGTTTTATATTTGTGTAGGTGTATTTACCTTCTTGTGAATCAAGGTGTATTGTGTATTTACCTTCTTGGATTTCATTTCATTTTCAGGCAGACCATTTTTTATTTAGAAATGCCTGACATTTGGTAGCAGAAATTCCGTCGCTAACTGCGCTAACTGCAAACTCGCGTCTTGGCTTATCGCGTCCTGTTTCCGCAAGTGAAAGTTCAGTTTGTGTTCTTGTGTTTGTCCATTTTCGCCGTGTCAGGATCGAACGGGTTTGGAGTGAGTAGCTAGACGGTTATTGACCTTTATCTGATTCACTGGGGAAATTCTTTTAAAAGTACAACCATCGCAGCGACAACCTACCGTACGATTTCCTCCGCTTGGAGAAGGGGCCAGGATGTTCTCCAAACGGTAAGTTAATGTCAAAGTCATGAGCCGAACTCGTAAGCATATCCATATTGTATTAACACGCGCCCTGGAGGGCCTCTGAAATTTACGCGCACTGGAGGGGGGAGGGGCGGATTCCGCCCCCTAAGATATCGGTTCCTATTAAAGCTGGAGGAACGAAATTCACGGAGTGGATGGGTACGGTAGTGAACTCTATTGTGTGCATATTTCATGACCTTAGGTCAATATCTTCAAGGTCAAATGAGGTCACATTTGTCAAAATTTTCTTCTTTTGCGTGGCTTGGCTTGTCATTGTTGTGGATCGCTGTGATTGTGTTTAAATGCTCCAAAATGGGCATCAATGATGTTTTGGACATTACTAATGATGCAATACAGATACCAGACCCGACATTTGACCTCAGGTCACCTATATAGCAGCACTTTATCAGGTCAGTTACCTGTTCCATTTATCGGAACCGGGCCGCCCGCCCGACTGCTCCATCGGGCAGCTCTGTGCAATCGGCTTCGCGAAGAAAGGAGTGAAGTACATGAATAAAGTATGGAAACGCTTAGGTACACAATGACAAACAGTAGTGCATTTATGACAACATTCCAGTTGAGCAAGTTTGGTTCCATTAACCTGTCATGAACTTGACCTGACTTGACCTCGGTGACCTAACACGACCTTGAAACTATATAGCATATAAATATGCATCAAACAAGTCGCTAGTGTTGCCAAGAACACTTCCCTTTTGCGGATATACGGGAAGCGCATCAGCGCCGATTGGTCGGCGCAATGGTATGGCGCAACGATTTTTTTTAAACTTTAACGGCCCCTAACTCGAAAAATTACCGGCCGATTTCCATTTTTCTTCCTTTAAACGACACGCCGGTCATTTCTAAGCAGGTACCCAAAAACTAGCGTATGTCGACCGGTAAACTCGGAGTTATGTACGAAAAACCGGAGGGGTGGGCGGATTTCGCCCCGCCCCCCCTCCAGTGCGCGTGTGAATAAATATCGGGATACATTATTACCTACTATTAGGTGGGCACAGGGATGGATCCAGAAATTGTCATGGGGGTGGGAATTCATCTAGAGGGGCGACATTTCGACAAAGGAGCACCAATGTGATACTGCTTTCAGGGGCGCCTTTAGCTTCAAATTCGTTGGTTGGGGTAGGGGACAATCGAGTACATTGATAGGGCGCCTTTTCCTCTCAGGAGGGCGCCTATTCCTTCCAGTGCGGCGCCTATTTGTATTTGTATTTCTCTCCGAGCGATTCCTCGGACTAAAAAAATCCGTTGATCGAGGTTGGGGGAGGGGATGCACTCGAGCCTTTCCGGGAGCGCCTTCTCCCGGCCGGAGGGGCGCCGTCTTCCATAGGGAGGGGGCACATGCCCTCAGTGCCCTTGTATACGCCTTTGTGTAAGCACCGATCTTAATCTTCACTAGCACAGGGGGAGAAAACAGCCTATGCTTGACCAGGCTAACTGACAGCCTATGCTTGACCAGGCTAACTGACAGCCTATGCTTGACCAGGCTAACTGACAGCCTATGCTTGACCAGGCTAACTGCTGAAGGGCTGAACGGATCGTGCTCAAATGTTGGATATCATTCACTGCACTGCCGGTGGCCATGACAAAAGTCGCTTGCAGGCGGAAGGTGCGGCACCGGCCGACACTTTCGGAGAGTAATAACCAGTCACGGACCAGCGGGGCGGGCACTCTTCACTGTTTGAATAATTATCGATTAAAATATTTCGCTTAAAAGTTTCGGGAAATCTCCCGCGTCCATGAAGGTACTGAGCTGAAGATTGCAGTACCCTTTCTTGCACCAATTATGCTCACATTGGCAGAATAAACAAATCGGGGTCCGAGTAGGTGAACCGTAATTGACGTGACATCACTTGCCATGCGACATGTGAATCCATGTGAATCCTGGTCCATGAATCCACCTCAGGAAGAATTCTGACTAAATGTCAAATAAAGGAATGAAGCATTTCTTTCATTTCTGTAAGGTATTTTCGCTTTTATCATGTTAAAAAACGGAATAAATATTGGAGTCAGATAATGTCAGATAACAAAGCCATGCATATGTGTGCTAATTTTCACGTCATTATCTCGAAAGGTAGCCGCGCTATGGCCCCTAAAATGTCACTAGCTGTCAGTGCGGACCGGGGACGGTGGTGACGACGGCGTATAAGCATTCGTTGGGCGCCTGCTCCTGACACCGTCGGTGGTCAAATGACAACTCAACATACAACACACATAACTCAATTTCATTATTTAGACAAGTCGTCTACCCTGTGCTGCTGCATTCAATGCCGATCTATCCGGAAACGTGTCCTGTTTAGATGTCTGACCTTGGTCTGTGATATTATTTTAATCCGTAACAAAGAACAATTTGTGTGTACTGAGGTCGCAAGTCACATAGTCATCTATTGTCATCTTAATGGTTTAAATCGGCCCACATGGTTTGAAGATAGTCAGGACGGAATGGGGGAACGCTCTCAACGAATCAATGATGCGCAGCTGGAAATCCCAGTCAATGCTGGCATATCAGTATAGCATTACTTCGATATTGCCCACACAAGGCGAACTATCATCGGTCGACTCAAAATGCACCAGAACCGGCACCGGTAGTGAACAGTAGGACACCTCCATGCAAAAATACGGCCAACGGGTAAACCAGTTTTCTCCTATTCAAAATCTACCACAAATATCGGAGGGCAGATTTCCCAAAACAAAGGCCAGGGTGATCTATGTCTCAGAATGTGCTGCGCAGAGTTGTGCAAGCATTGCAATGTGTGAGTGCGAACGTCCTCTGATGCTCTATATCCCGGCATTCTCTGACGTCCTCTGATGCTCTATATCCCGGCACTCTCTGATTACCCGACGTTAACTAGCAATACCTCGCAATACCTTGGCAATGCCTCGCCTCCGCGACACGCACCGTTTTGCTGATTTTCTCCCAGGTGCGTTTGAGCCGGAACACGGGAGTGTTGGTGAATGCTGCACAGATCTGCAGTACCCCGTTGAAGTTCTGCAGACAGCGGCAAATGTCGCCGACCGCCGCCCACTTTTCGATCACTTGTACCCTGTCACTCGAACTCTTGTGATGCAGGATGGACGACACGACCAGCATCGACATCTGAGGAAAGGCAGACAGGTGTGTCTCACCATCAGCACAGCGCGCCGCACAACCATAACCCTGTCACACCCACCGCGCGGCATGGCTCACAAAAATGGTCTCACCCACCGCACAGCACAACTCACAACCATAACTCGGCCACACCATCAACACAGCACATCTTACAACCATAACTCGGCCACACCATCAGCACAGCACATCTCACAACCATAACTTGGCCACTCCATTAACATAGCACATCTTACAACCATAACTCGGCCACACCATCAGCACAGCACATCTCACAACCATAACTCGGCCACTCCATCAACACAGCACATCTCACAACCATAACTCGGCCACACCATCAGCACAGCACATCTCACAACCATAACTTGGCCACTCCATTAACATAGCACATCTTACAACCATAACTCGGCCACACCATCAGCACAGCACATCTCACAACCATAACTCGGCCACTCCATCAACACAGCACATCTCACAACCATAACTCGGCCACACCATCAGCACAGCACATCTCACAACCATAACTTGGCCACTCCATTAACATAGCACATCTTACAACCATAACTCGGCCACACCATCAACACAGCACATCTTACAACCATAACTCGGCCACACCATCAACACAGCACATCTTACAACCATAACTCGGCCACACCATCAGCACAGCACATCTCACAACCATAACTTGGCCACTCCATTAACATAGCACATCTTACAACCATAACTCGGCCACACCATCAACACAGCACATCTCACAACCATAACTCGGCCACACCATCAGCACAGCCAATCTCACAACCATAACTCGGCCACTCCATCAACACAGCACATCTCACAATCATAACACGGCTACCCCATTAGCAGAATCCATCTTGCAGCCATAACTTGGCCACACCATTAACACAGCACATCTTACAACCATAACTTGGTCACACCATCAACACAGCACATCTTACAACCATAACTTGGCCACACCATCAACACAGCACATCTCACAACCATAACTTGGCCACACCATCAACACAGCACATCTCACAACCATAACTTGGCCACACCATCAACACAGCACATCTTACAACCATAACTTGGCCACACCATCAACACAGCACATCTTACAACCATAACTTGGCCACACCATCAACACAGCACATCTTACAACCATAACTCGGCAACACCATCAACACAGCACATCTTACAACCATAACTCGGCCACACCATTAACACAGCACATCTTACAACCATAACTTGGCCACACCATCAACATAGTACATCTCACAACCATAACTCGGCCACTCCATCAACACAGCACATCTTACAACCATAACTTGGCCACACCATCAACACAGCACATCTCACAACCATAACTCGGCCACACCATCAGCACAGCACATCTCACAACCATAACTTGGCCACACCATCAACACAGCACATCTCACAACCATAACTCGGCCACACCATCAGCACAGCACATCTTACAACCATAACTTGGCCACACCATCAACACAGCACATCTTACAACCATAACTCGGCCACACCATCAACACAGCACATCTCACAACCATAACTTGGCCACTCCATCAACACAGCCAATCTCACAACCATAGCTCGGCAATGCCATCAGCACAGCCCACTTTACAACCATAGCTCGAACAAACCATCAACACAAGACATTTCATGAACACAATTTTCACCACAATTTTCTGGTGACAAATTAATGCCAAAGTCGTGTCACATGTGCATTGAGGGCACTACTTTTTTATAAGCGTGCTACGCCCAACGCATCTGACAATGTGGTGGCTAATTAATTGTGATGTAAGTAATGGTACGGTAAATACGTTTGTAGCATATACTGGACAAATGCGGTGTCTTTTGCAACGAACAAATTGGAGTGTGTTCTGCGGGTACCTGAATGGAGTGTGTTCTGCGGGTACCTGAATGGAGTGTGTTCTGCGGGTACCTGAATGGAGTGTTTTCTGCGGATACCTGAATGGAGTGTGTTATGCGGGTACCTGAATGGAGTGTGTTCTGCGGGTACCTGAATGGCATCGTAACAGTGTTTATAAATTGATTGTTATATTCCATTGTTCAGTCCGTTATGATTGCGGTAGTGTCGTGATACCTACTAGGTGACTGTGTAACTCAAAAAGTGCACACTTTTGCTGCAAGAGCGCAGTGCTGATGTGTGGGTCAGGTCAGTCTACCACTGGTCATCGACCTTACTTTCAACGATAGCCACGGAAACCGCGATCAACCATGAAGTACTACAGGCACTGTGATTGGTTGGCTGGCTTGACTGTGGTGGCGTCGCCTTGACGTAAATCGTACATCATAACAGTAAACATTTTTATTCTCGTCTTTCCTGTCAGATCCTCGCGCCCCGTCTAGGGGGATGGTCATTTTATACCCTCATCTAATTTCCAAACCAAGCGTTGCACGAAAACGAAAGTGGTGACATCAGGAATCACTCGACGAGCAGGGCCCGACACCACCCCCAAAATTCCCCCAAAAGTGACGTAACTAAGGGGTCTATGTGATCACGACTGACATCATGTTTTTGGCTCTTGCGGTTCATTTTGTGGGCGAATTTAAGAACAATTTTGTTTTGGAATCGGAAGGCGAAGTCGACAATAGCTATGCAATTTTTCCCACCCGAAAATCAAAATATTTGAAGTATTTAATTTTTATTCTCTTAAATTTTCTTCAATTTTTATTTTTATAATGCGTAGAGCGGACCGCGAAACTTTGCTTTAATTCAACTTGCCCTCATAAACAATGCTTACTTTAGCCAGAATCTTCGATTTGAGCCCTTCTGGGCAAACAAGCATAACTAAAACGTCATCAAAAGCAAAAACAAATACAAAATTCCTCTGGTGCGTATTGCTGCACCCCTAAAGATAAGCAAACGATGAAAGTTCCACTCAAATATCTTTATCCGTTAAAGCGTTACGACTGGTTGAACATTTTTGGAGGTGACCTCACTTGACCTAGAATAACTCGTTGACAGTATATGACCTGACCTCAACATTTTCACATAGAATGCCAAATTGATGTGGGAAAGACGTGGCAAATTTCGGTGCGCTGACTTGCGCCGTTTTTCACTGACCGCCAAAAACCTTAGGGGGGCGTAAAATGTCCCTTCCGAGATGGGGCGGGTTTAACACTTCCCTACTCGCATATAAGGTTGCCAGACTTAGGAATTGGTTGGAGAGTTATAAGCACGCAAGGGCTAGCGTAGCTGTGACAAACTACTTCAAAGAGATCTGCAAATATTAGCTATGGTCACAAAGCCATATCTGGTTATACAGTGATAAATTGTTCGTGAAATAGGGTGGAGTATACCACTTTCTGAACACTGAATTGACATCCTTTTCCAAGAAATATTAACATCCTGCTCCTTGATACGTGCTTATGAAGTCTTCGTGTCACCTTTCTAACACTATCCCATTTATAAGTAGCATGTTCATGCTCTCAATAAGGAATGATGATACACTAAGATTTTGCAACACAATTTCAGGTAAAAGGATTACCTAAAATGTGATATGGAATAAAATACCACTTTATGGCATATGTATTAGTTCCTCTATCTTGAATATAGCTCTTCCTAATTTATGAATCTCAAAACATGATGAAAGCACAGTCATAATTTTAGTCTAAAAGACATCAATTTTTTTTTAATGACACTGATTTCATGGCAAATTTCAAGATACTGGTGCTGGTTTGATATCTCTCACCTAACGAAAACACATTATTTGAACACTGTGGTTGAATAATTCCCATAAATCCCTATTACATCTGGTTATGAAGTAGGACTTTAGTGGAGCAAGCAATTGGACATGCTTCAAATTGCTTCCAAAACCTTCTCAGCTCAGAGCGGGCCGGGTCATGAGACATGCCGTTGTGCCTGAGCGCGTCCCTAATCTCCATCGTCTATCCAAGACCTGTTCGCGCATTAGGAAAAGGCATAATATTTGTGTAGTGCATCACAATTTTACCCAGGAGCGTATTGACAAATTCGATGCAATGAGAGGCTTCGAAAGGCTTCTATTCTGAGGTATCTTGAAGCATGAATGAACACATGGAGTGCCAGGATTATAGGATATATATATATATATATACATATATACATGCATACACACATATATTTATTTACATGCATATATATCATGCCTGCTCTCCTTTCCATGCAATATTTATGTTGTTCAAACAGCCTACTGATACACAATGGAAAGCTTTTCGAGGAAGTTCATCAGAGGATTACTGCCGAGGACGTCAGGATTGAACAGGATGCCTAAGAGATGCCTTTGTAATCGGTTATTCACATAGAATGAGCATGACTGAAGTTGAGATGATCTTGGACTTAGTCGTTTTCCCCAGTTCCCATTTCGATAATGGGCACGAAATAAGCTCAGATTATCGGTTAATCTGCATCGATTAAGTGCTACTAAAAGAGGAAAGGTAATTGACTTGATCGAACTTTTTGTCATAAAAAAATGTAACTTTCGTTGCCTTTCGTTCTCTCTTGTGTTCTATCTCCACCTTACTCCATCTCTTGCCCCACTTGTCTGCTTATATGTAGTGACCATTACATTCACCTGTCCTTGTTCTCCACAGCTCTCTGCGTACCTCGTTGAAACGACGAGTTATCATAACGATGTGTGGGGCCTTCTGAGTCTTGTCCAACTTCATCCAGTTCTGGCAGAGGAACTCCCTGCGAATCGAACGACAGCGATCGGTCTTTGTTGGAAAAGAGAGACAGCGGCAGCATGATGTGGCTAAGTGCAAGCTGCAAGAATTGAGAAACTGCACACGAGATATGAAGCCATGTTCATGTTTGTCGAAACAGCACGACTTCTGACGCACGATCGCCATGACTCTGACGATACCGCTGAATCATACAGTGGCAAGGTGGCCATGAGCGTCGCCCGTCAGAAGTTGTGCTATGTCTCGCCACCGTTGCGTCACCGCTGCCACAACGTCGCTTCCCATTACAAAATTCATGGTATCTCGCACCTCAACTCAATGGATTAACGAAACGGCTTCACGCACATGATTCATATAATTCATGCTGGCATTTTGCCAATTAATTCCTTTGTTTAATTCATGAGGTTATTTTATCTGTTTTGTACGTAAAGAAGTTGCCGTCGTCAATTATTACGTGCGGGGCTGGAAGCGTCTGTTGCCAGTCAGTCTTCCTTTAGCTAACAAACCAAAATGCACTCGAGCGACCCAACCGGCTCCTCCCCGACGTCTTTGAGAGATTATCACTTTGCAACAACTTACCGTAGAATGACAAGAAAATCAAGGGACATTCAAGGGAAAGTCAAACACAGACTATTTGTAGCTTCACTCTCTGAGAACTATGCGTTCTAATTCACGTGGTCCTATCTAGCTCGTCTAATTTTCCATTCATACCATTTCATATCGAGTCGTGCTTTGGGTTTCGACAGTTCCATCCCGTGGGGTTGTTGAAGAGCTCATTATTCGCAACGGGGAACATGAACGATGCGTATGATACTATTGTTAATTGCTCTGTGGCAGGATGGTGTGGGGTGAGATGCGATTAACTAAGTCGATTGTAGCTCATCGTTCGCAATTGTTAAGCCCTGAAAAATACCTATGTCGTAATGTTGGTGCGCAAAAAAAATACGTAATGCAAAAGAACATACCTTCAAATTGTGTCTATCTATGTAATCATGCTGTTTATCACTGATGCTGTTAGCACACAGACATATCATGTCACAGACCACTTCGCTTCAGTGGCTGAATTGTTGTAACATAGAGCTGCGAAATGCCGAAAGACTAATTGAATGCCTTCCTTCCCCACCCCCCCCCCCCACCCCAACAAAAAAAAACAAAAGCAATTGATAACACTTCCAACTCTGAAGAGATGAAACTCGGCTCCCAACGGTACCTGCCCAAAGAGACGCTCTATTGGCATAGTTCATACCAGTCGATCATTTGGATGCAATGGGACAACACTGACAATTGTGGAACAACAAAACGTGTTTTGTAATTGTGTAGCATGTGCTGTATGCAGACAAGTTTTAATAAGTTCCAATCATTAGAGCGTATTAGTATCCAGGCGGCTGCGCATTGGCGGAAGTTGACCATTGTCAGAGAAGCTGTACGATATTTTCAGATTGGTCGTGCCACAGCACATGTTTCGATCGCTCCTCGGCTGGGGGCGCGTAGCCAGCTGTGCTGCCGCCTGTGTCCGGTAATTAGGAGCGAACATGGCCATCGGCACCGACGCACACCGGCCGCCTGTGTCCGGCAATTAGGAGCGAACATGGCCATCGGCACCGACGCACACCGGCCGCCTGTGTCCGGCAATTAGGAGCGAACATGGCCATCGGCACCGACGCACACCGGCCGCCTGTGTCCGGCAGTTAGGAGCGAACATGGCCATCGGCACCGACGCACACCGCCCGCCTGTGTCCGGCAATTAGGAGCGAACATAGCCATCGGCACCGACGCACACCGGCCGCCTGTGTCTGGCAGTTGGGAGCGAATATGGCCATCGGCACCGACGCACACCGGCCGCCTGTGTCCGGCAATTAGGAGCGAACATGGCCATCGGCACCGACGCACACCGGCCGCCTGTGTCCGGCAGTTAGGAGCGAACATGGCCATCGGCACCGACGCACACCGATTGGCTTCGCTGATCAGCCGATGACATGCACCTGAGCGAATAGTCAGCTTCTTTTTTTTATCGAATCCCACCACTGCCGTTACCTACACCTCAAGCCCATCAGTGGCAGAGGAGACCAAAGCTTTCACCTGCTCACGAATTGCAGGCATTGATATTGTGCTTGATTGGTAATCGAAATACAGTATTGGATGAATAGCCGCGTTACAAGTGGTGATTTTGTATGGATTTGTCTTGTGTGTTCCCGCGCGTGTAGCAAAACTTCGCGGATAAAAAGCAAGAATGTATATTGTGTTAAATAGATCCACACCAAAGATGATCAAGGACGGTAAAGAAGGGTAGAATTTGCTAGTTCCGTCTCAACTGACCTATAATGACCTGACTTGCGGCTGTGCTTTTAAGGAGCGGCCTCATTAGAGAGCGGTGGGTAGCTTGTCTGGGGTGGGGTAGGCCATTGCCCGTGCCACCGCTGGACCGCTGCTCGGTGCAGCACGTGTGAGCGGTGCCCTGGAAGTGGGATGGCGTCGGGGCCGGGACAGCAGAGGCGCCACTTCCGTCGCCAGCTCTGACGTATTGATTGGAAGTCGGGTGCGCCAGCCGTCACGCCGCTCCCCAGCCACCACCGCCCCCGCCAATATATATGTATCTGGGCGAATCGGAACGGCCTCCCCGGCGACAGCCCCGGTACCGGTGACCGAGTGGTCACTGATCAGCCCACAGGGTGCCGGCCCGGTACCGGTGACCGAGTGGTCACTGATCAGCCCACAGGGTGCCGGCCCGGTACCGGTGACCGAGTGGTCACTGATCAGCCCACAGGGTGCCGGCCCGGTACCGGTGACCGGGTGGTCACTGATCAGCTCACAGGGTGCCGGCCCGGTACCGGTGACCGGGTGGTCACTGATCAGCCCACAGGGTGCCGGCCCGGTACCGGTGACCGGGTGGTCACTGATCAGCCCACAGGGTGCCGGCCCGGTACCGGTGACCGAGTGGTCACTGATCAGCTCACAGGGTGCCGGCCCGGTACCGGTGACCGGGTGGTCACTGATCAGCCCACAGGGTGCCGGCCCGGTACCGGTGACCGGGTGGTCACTGATCAGCCCACAGGGTGCCGGCCCGGTACCGGTGACCGAGTGGTCACTGATCAGCCCACAGGGTGCCGGCCCGGTACCGGTGACCGAGTGGTCACTGATCAGCCCACAGGGTGCCGGCCCGGTACCGGTGACCGGGTGGTCACTGATCAGCTCACAGGGTGCCGGCCCGGTACCGGTGACCGAGTGATCACTGGTCGGCTCACAGGGTGCCGGCCCGGTACTGGGGACCGAGTGGTCACTGATCGGCTCACAGGGTACCGGCCTGGTACCTGTGACCGAGTGGTCACTGATCGGCTCACAGGGTGCCGGCCCGGTACCGGTGACCGAGTGGTCACTGATCAGCCCACAGGGTGCCGGCCCGGTACCGGTGACCGAATGGTCACTGGCCACTGGTCAGATGACGCCCGGCTCTCCGACGAGACAGGGCAACAGCAGAGTTACTGGAGCACCCGGGCAGCTATCAGTCGGTCCCGGCGTTACTGCAGACGGTGAGGTCAACCTGGAGTCGGGGCACATGGTAGACGGGTCACCGCCGGCACCTTTGAAGAGCCGGTCGGGAGGAAAATCGTTCCGGGATTCGGAGGACAGTCAGTCGGAAAGTCGGACCTATTTGCGTTTTGATAAAATAAAAACTGTTGAAGTCAGTTCCCACTCGTAAAAAAGAGTAACTTTGCATTTGTGCCTGCCTGCATTTGTGCTGCATCGCCTGCCTGACTGATTGCACTGGCCACCTGTCTGACTCTCTATGGAGAGTTTAGGGTGCGTTCTTTGTCTCCTTCGTTCCGCGGATTCGGTGGACTGTGACGTAGAATATTTCGTGGACTGCATACACGGAACGTTCTGTGAAATTTCGCGCCGGATTACTTATGTGAGCCATTTGTGTCGCTGTTCGCAAACGTTCCTACTAATTCGTATGATTAGCATTCATTGCATGCTGTTACATTAAAGCAATGTGGTTGAATCACTTGTTGGCAACACCAGTAATTATACAAAGCTCCGAACTATGATCTTATTGTTATTGGCCACTGATGCCTAATTTAATGCTCATGGTGTGAACAATAAAAAGGATAAAAATGCGAAACTATTCTGAGATGGCTCGTGTTCTAGGTAGATGAATGTCAGACATGTCCAGGACAGGCTATGACAGGCATGTCAAGGGCAGGGATGAAATTTGCATTGGTCATTGCACAGTGAATATGCCGACAGCGGACCGACGTCGTTCCGCTATCTGGACGCCAGTGGCCCGCTGTCGGCTGAGGAGTGGAATGTCCGCCAAGACGATATGCAGCCGAAACCCAGCCAACGTGGGACCGCTGCCAGGCTGCTGTCAGGACGCTTGGGGCCCGCTGTCGGCTGGGTAGTGGGATGTCTGACAACGGCCCGACGTCAGCCGGCCGCTATTGATATGCCGAATTCAACCCAACATATGTTGATATTCCAGATCAGTATGCCGATGTCGGGCCGAGAGCGGTCCGATGTCGGCATACCGTTTACGAGATGACGAGCTCGCCCCGACACGTGCGGACAGCGGGTCAACATCGGCATGTTTACTGGGTGGAGTTGCAAATAATCGGAAAAAGAAGTTTCTGAAGGTAGTGTCTAGCTTACTGCTGTTTCACCTTAACAGTTGAGAATTTGACTACACTGCAACGGAAAACCCTCGCCGGTGGGAACATGGCATTTATTAGTGACATCTTCGCACAATCTAGCCCAATCGTAATCCACTCTACAACTTTACTTGCGAATTTGCAATGTCTTCCTTGGCCCGCACATCACTTCCAATGTGCGTCGCCATCTTGGAAGAAACTGCACAGAACGGGGCTGGACAGCTTTTTTCAGTCCGCGCGTTCCCCGGGGAATCCACGAAATCTGGCCGCGGAATTCGTGCGGAATGGACAAAGAACGACAGATGACGTCAGAGTCCACGGAATTCCTGGACGGAACGTGACAAAGAACGCGGCCTTAGTCTCTAGTCGGATGGAGAGTCAGTCATGTAGTCGGCGGAAATTCAGTCATGCAGCAAAAATACAAAATTCCTCTTTCTTGGCCAGTGAGTTCAACTGTTCAACTGAGTTCAACTGTATTTAAATTACCAATACGCAAATAAATAGTGTGCGCGTACTACAACATGCCCGGGACGGTAATCACAGTGCAAGTTTACGGACGGCTCACGAGGCCGCGGCTCATCGCCTACTGTGCAGTACCGCCGAAAGCTAAGGCGACGGGGACGGAGAGGCGATCTCGATCTGCGGTTGGGCTCATCAGCTACAGTTCAGCTCGCGCCTCTACCGGCGAGTGGAGATGTGGAAATGGACAAGTTTCACGTAATGGGTTTTTGTTGCAAAAAACGGTAATAATACTTCGTAGACGAAACTGATTTTTTTTCCCCAACTCTTTCGCTATTGACGCCAGTGGCCCGCTGTCGGCTGAGGAGTGGATGTCCGCCAACGTATGCAGCCGAAACCCAGCCAACGTGGGACCCCTCCCAGGCTTTTTAGGGCGGCTGGGTAGTGGATGTGACAACGGCCCGACGTAGCGGCCGCTATTGATATGCCGAATTAACCAAAATGTTGATATTAATCAGATGCGTGTCGAGAGCGGTCGATTTTTTTCTCACGTGCGGACAGGGGTCAATCGGCATGTTTACTGGGGGAGTTAAAAAAGGAAAAAAATTGATTTTAGCATTTACAGCATAATTCAACAATTTCACTTAGCGGTTGCCGTCGATTTAAAAACTTTCTCGTAGCAATGACGTCACATATGTGGGGGTCTCGAAGCGGCCAAGCCTGAAACCGCACCGGGAACCATACGTTGGATTGTTCCATGCGAAGTTTTTCAACCGACTCGTGTCATGGATACTAAGACGAGGGCTTGTGATACTGTTGCCAATTTTTACGAAAATACGTACGTGAAAATTTTGCCAATTTTAACGAAAATATGAAGCTTGGAACAGTAGCTAATCAACTATGGTGGTAATGCAGCAACTAACATTTTTGTTTCAAATCCGGTGCAATGCGGTGCGTACAAAAAGCAAAAGCTTGTACTATGTGTATGGGTAAAATGAGTAAAATAATCGAAAAGACAATGACATAAATTATGTGTGGCTTAGCTGAGCAAACACCATGGCTTCCCCCTCAGCAAAACAGAACAGAAGCTGATTATACCTAGTACCATGATTGACATTCCATAGTGGGATAAACTGCAAGCTGCATCCCAATGTAAGTACTTGATAAATGATCAATGAATAGCATCCCAAGTTTATTTTATCTTGTGAATATTGCACATTTCACCTCACATGATTGGTAAAATATATGGACAAACATATAGAGATGCAGTTGAAATGCACATGTGTATTGCGATAGTTTGGCAGATTGTTGGATTAATTTTTACATGGAATGTCAGGCATATTGTGGAAATTAATTCAGCTTGAGAAAAGGATTGCAAGTATAATACTACTGGGATTTCTGCAGTTCTTTTTTGTGCAAAATGTAATGGCAGTCTGGCATTATTGTGCCTTGAGGTATTCACTAGACAAATTGTGCATACATTTTACCTGCATGAAACAAAGTGGTTAGGTTTGGCTATATCAGATTTGGTTGGGATTTTAACTTGAAAATTGTTTTTTTTTTATTTTTGAGAAAATGTTTTTGAAAGAAAGCTTAGGCCATGTTGCATTAGGCTTCGTTTTCGAGTAATTTTTTTTAGAGCAAAACTTGCTTGAATTGTGTGCACTTTTTTAATTTTTTTTCCATGGGAGGTTGGGTTATGTTAGGTTAGGCTACGCTACAATTGTTTTTTATTTGCGTTATTTTTCTGCTATATTACCCATCTCCAAGCCAATTATTGGTGTTATTTTGCCAGCGAACTGAAAAGTATGCATTTGCAGAGAAAACCAGTAGCCACATCATGTTGACCACATTCATGAACATTGCGCTGGAAAAAGAAATTCCAAGCATTCAAAAATTACCTTAAAGTACAAATTTGCCAAATGTCTTGCCATTTTGGGCATGCTGCAGTCAGCTAGAAAATGTTAATTATCTTCACTTAATGCTAATATGAAAGGGTTTGGACATCCATGTTTCCAACAAGATGTATACTAACATGTTCCCATCTTTGTAAAAAGTATACTTCTATTGTGTGGGAGTTTTCACAAAAATGGAAGATAAAATCACCGTTTTCAAGCTAAACCTTGTTGTGAAAAACATCAATGTTCACATTTCTGAGGGAAGTACTCTGGTTCCAGCCTCCCCCTTCATCCTTAGGCATGCCCACGCCTATCAAAATACTCGTGCCCCTGTCTACCAGTGGTATATATATATATATATATATATATATATATATATATATATATATATATATATATATATATATATATATATATATATATATATATATATATATATATATATATATATATATATATATATATATATATATATATATATATATATATATATCTATATATCTATATATATATATATATATATATATATATATATATATATATATATATATGCATACATATATATATATATATACATATATATATATATATATATATATATATGTCGAAGCCCACCGCCAGACATTCCCGGATTCCAAAAAGAAAGCCGTTGTTGGCGGCCTATCTATTAAGAACTAGGCAACAATGAGTGGGAGATAGGCACCATGACCCGCCCCCCCAAAGAGGGGATAATACTCAATCCATGTGAGGGGGACCTAGACATGCCCTTAGGTAGGTACTATGTAAAAATTCGGAGGCATTGCGGTACCAGAAAGAATTGAGCTATGTTCACCAAATTCGGCATTCGTAGGTATTAGACCAAATGGAACAATTCTGCAGGGTGAGACATTAAACTTTTCGAAAATACAAATTAAGGACCACCCTAATATCTATATATATATATATAGAGAGAGAGAGAGAAATGTTCATTGCAACAAGCGACGAACTCTGCTGGTGGCCCCCACTAGCAGAGATCAGCGGACTGTCTTGGCGTGCAGAATTGCTCGACAACGTCCTCATCTTGTCGGCCGTCGGGAGGCCGATGAACATTGCGTCTGGTTTACTTGCAGTTGCATTTGTATACATCTGCACAAACAAGAATAATAGCGCCGTTTTCTACGATCCATTTGCTCCTGACGATGGGATGTGATCCAAACAAAAACTGTCATGATTATTACTAACTCCCAAATGGTCCCAAATGGAAGATATAATGGGCGGCAATCAAGAATCGCTGAACTCTACACATGTGACGTCACATATATTTTGACCAATCACAAAGCGAGGAATTCTGAGGCGCTTCTTTGAATTGCTTAAGTAATTTAGGGATTGTAAAATATGAATGTTGCCATCGTCTTTAAAATTGCAAATCACTAGTGAAACTTGAACAAAAATACGGTCGGTCCCGACATGAAACTTGTCCATTAATTCCGGAATGTTTGTTGCCGGCCGGCGTGTCGGGAGGCAATCAGAAGCTGGCCGCCGCCGTCATGGGATACAACTGCCGATTCCAGCGCTGGCGAGACACGAGTCGGCTGACGAGACACGAGTCGGCTGACGAGACACGTGTCGGCTGCCGAGCGGCGTGGTCTCACGAGACACGTGTCGGCTGCCGAGCGGCGTGGTCTGACGAGACACGTGTCGGCTGCCGAGCGGCGTGGTCTCACGAGACACGTGTCGGCTGCCGAGCGGCGTGGTCTGACGAGACACGTGTTGGCTGCCGAGCGGCGTGGTCTGACGAGACACGTGTCGGCTGCCGAGCGGCGTGGTCTGACGAGACACGTGTCGGCTGCCGAGCGGCGTGGTCTGACGAGACACGTGTCGGCTGCCGAGCGGCGTGGTCTGACGAGACACGTGTCGGCTGCCGAGCGGCGTGGTCTGACGAGACACGTGTCGGCTGCCGAGCGGCGTGGTCTGACGAGACACGTGTCGGCTGCCGAGCGGCGTGGTCTGACGAGACACGTGTCGGCTGCCGAGCGGCGTGGTCTGACGAGACACGTGTCGGCTGCCGAGCGGCGTGGTCTGACGAGACACGTGTCGGCTGCCGAGCGGCGTGGTCTGACGAGACACGTGTCGGCTGCCGAGCGGCGTGGTCTGACGAGACACGTGTCGGCTGCCGAGCGGCGTGGTCCACTTCGGACGTGGTCGAGAGGACACAGATGCACCCGTCACTGCCGGTCATGGTCACTGGTGGGTCGGGGGGGGGCGAGTAATCGTGGTCATGGCCACCAATCGCGAATAGAGAGGGGCCCTGTAAGCATTTCGCCCCCCCCCCCCCTCTTCCGGAATAAAAAAGAAGAAACGCGTGTCTCTTACCACACAAACAGAGCTCAAAGCTTCTTGACAAGGATAAAAGGGTGATTGCGAGCGTACGCTGTGCCTCAGGATAACAGTTTTAGTTGCATGAAAACAACATTTGATATGGAATAGATATGACACCCATGCAGTGCTTGGTTTGGGCATGAATCTGAGCAAATATAGGGTTTAAGAAGTGGCTTGGCTGAATGATAAGAAGCTTATATTAAATACATCAGCTGAGTACTACTCGGCACCGGAAGCCAGCCAACTAATTTTATGATGTTATGTACTCATCGAAAAAGGCACGTTATCCGATGGGTTCGTTATATTTACCAGAGATGGTCCGCACATTATGGCACTTTGGCAATGCCTCACCTGAATAAAGGTGGGAAGCATTTTTAACGTATTATTTTCGCACAAAACGATGTTTTAAGCTACTGGAAAATCGCAAAATTAAAGAACTGGAAACAAATATGCAGAGGCGACCCGTAATTATCGTCAAAATTTAAATTCACGTTTACATCTCAAATTTAAAACAGATATATCACCGGTTTGAAGAGGAAAGCCTCTGGAAGATATCGCCCTATATTACGCTTTCTTTCCAAAACAATCGCAGGATATGCGACCTTCTTGGAGTGCAGTGCATTCTCAATGGTAATCGCTATGTGAAGGCTACTTTCGAGCTACATCTGGGCATGTTTCACACAAAAAGTTCCTCTTGATTCGTGAAATTAAAGGAATGTGCGGCGTTGTGGGGCAGAAGCAAGCTACCTACCAATGCACTTAGGTAGGTACGAGAGGTGGCAAATGATAGAACCGAAAACCCAACGGAGAAGTCTGTTCAGGACCAGTGGGCTCTTACTGGGCTTTTATGTTATGCTTAGTCCGCTCTGTAATTCCCATGCATTCACTAGTGCAACCAGGAGGGACATATCAGCCCCTCCCTCTCTCAGACAGCCTGATTTCGAGCAAAATCGGTTTTCAATATCAATGTATATAAAACCTAGTTATATTTTATGGAACAATGTTGCTCTGAATTCATGCTTATGTGCATACTAAGCTTTCCAAATCCAAGAAAATTGAAGATGTGTGAGGATTAGTGTTTGCTTCGTCCTACCAAACGAATCAAAACCAGCCTTCTGGATCTTCACAATGCATGCATTTGAGTAAATATATAGAAGAGGCCGTAGGCCATGTTTTTGTCCAAAATGTACTTTTGATGTATTCTGAAGTGATTTGAATGAATTTGTTACTCATTTCTTTGGGGAATGAACACTTTTTTAGACAAAAACAATTCAACTTGTACTTATATCTCGATACACAATCATTACACCAAGGACATCACGATCATTAAAACAGCATTTAAAACAAGACCAGATATTTTTTTTCGCATTGCAGATGCATGCCATCACCCCCACCCCCCTCAGCTGAATAAAATATAGCAAAAGTGTACATAAATGGTTGTTTTCGGCTGGGGTAGAATATATTGAAGAAGGTATAATGTTAAAAAGCCAAAAGCTGATCTAATCTAACCTAATCTACTGATGTTAAATCACCTAAATCTACTGGTGCTGGATAACCTAAACCTACTGATGTTGGATCGCCTAATATCATTGCGTCACTGAAGACACTGAAGGAGTTCACATTATCTGCAGTGTCAATGCTAAATGGCATGATTTTAAGTAACGAAAATCTTGGTTATATGTGATTCTCGAAATAAATGGTAGACAATGAAGTTGTAGGTAAGCTTCAACAATTCGGGTCCATCTATTTTATTTTCCTGATTTGCTCTCATGGGCTTCTGTATCCATGCCAATAATCCATACCTTTGTTCGGACAAGACAAAACTTGTAGAATGTTTCTTAAATACTTCTTTATGGTGTCACGTACCATGCTTTTGTAGAACGGAAGAAGTAGTGATACCTACATTATAAGATATTGTCGACAGTCCACACAATACATTTTTTTGGTGTGAAGAGTATTCATGCAAACCCATTTCATGCATAACTACCTTGCTTAATGTTTGCTTCATGTCTACCACAGTACATAAACATCATAACTTAATATGACTATTTGGATTGTGGCTTTTAAAACAATTGTAATTAACAACTCTTACTTTACCCAACATTATCGGGTTAGACCAGTTGAAGGAGGCCTACTTTGCTTTCTGGGGGGAGGGGGTATGGATACAGTCAGTGTGTGCATAAGGTGTAGGTTTCTGAAAATTATTTGGAGGGCGCAATATATGAAGGCAATGGGCGGACCCGAATGGATTAGTGGGGTCCCATTTTAGAATGCGAAATTATTGGAGAAGGGGAAAAGCCAACAATCGGGGGAGGGGTGGGGGTGGGGTGGGGGCAAGTGCCCTCTCAAAATCACACAAAGCTACACCCCTGAGGGTGTGTCAAGGGACCTCCTCTCCTTTTCCTTGAGGTATCTCCTGTTTTGTCCTGTCCTGTCTCTTGTGCACGGTCTGTTAGCCAGTGCACTTCATTTTTATTCAGTTATCTTCAATTAGTGACTAGATATGGATATTGGATAACCTATTAAGTTATGTTTAACCAATCATGTCAGTTCCTTGTCCAAAATCAACTTCCATGTGTATCCATCTGTGTTCCTAATACCTTGCTTTTGATGACCTTCATGGATTCCATGGACTATTTACTCCGCCCAAATCAGCATATATTTTATCTAAAACAACCCTACAAATAAAGATCATCATCAAGCATGATACATCAACTGATAGATCCTTGAAATTTCATTTTCATATCTATCATATGAGGGAAAATTACATGTCATCAAGAAAGAACCAGGAAAGCCAGCACTGCTTTCGGAAGTCCAGGCAGGGGCAGATTCAGGGGGCACTGGGGGCATGTGCCCCCATGGAAGGTGGCGCCCTTCGGACCGGAAAAAGGCGCCCCTCCGGGAAGGCTCGAGTGCACCCCTACCCATAAATTGTCAGCCAGAGGTGCGTTTCTCAGAGAAAAAGGTGTTTCGGTGTGCTCGAGTTCACCCCCTCAAACTTGTTTTTTCCATCCCGAGGCTATGGTTTTCATGACGAGATTATGTTCTGGATGCTGGAAATCCTCGACCAAGCTGTTTTTCTAACCCTAACCAGGACCCCAATGAACCCTAAATTCCCTTGCTACTCACAATCAGGTACATGACGCATAATAAAAGATGAACGCACGTCTCAAACCGCTGTTCCTTCCGGGGTCCTCCAATATCGTTTGGCAACCGGTGACGTCACATGGTTTGGACAATTGCTCAGTCCCGTAGGCGCTCCAGCCAAACTTCTGTGTTTTCCACACGGCATTTCCGATCTTAAATACCATCAAAATGGGACCAAATCGGGTTCATTTGAAAGCTTAAAGAATCTTGTCCTCGAATATGAGCCTTATTTTTCCCTAACACTAGGACTTTTTGCTTGAATCCGCGCTGACTGTATTTATGTCCAGCGCCGAGGGAATCGCGCGGTGTCACGGATAGTAGCAGCATGATGAGACAGGCCAACTAAAGATCACGGCTGGGAAGGAGGGGTAGGAGCAAGTAAGAGATAACTGTTGCAACATAATTCCTCCCCACTCCGTGCAGGGGCGCAAACAAGGGTGGGGGAACTGGGGGCATGTGCCTCCCATGGGAATGTGATACCCCTCCGGCCAGGAAAAGGCGCCAACATCATATTTACCCTACCGGCGGAGGTACCGATGCTGGTTGGAATGCCACGCCTTATCACCCATGTGCAGATACCGAACCTGCCGCTGGTTTTCAGGATTGTTTTCCATTTTTCATTCATATGCGTCTAGACCAGGGGTGTTCTTTGATATATTGTTTAAGGGCAAATGCCCCCTCAGTGTTGGCTCTGTACCTCAATAATTTAGACTGTTAACATGGGGTACCATGGAACATGCGTCCCATCGATCTGGGGCTTCCCATTAACTTCATGTATTTTGCACCCCAATAATCTATAGTGTAATCATCAATAATATGTATCTATATATATATATATACATATGCCGGCCATTTCGGAAGCATTTGAACAGGAGGGAGAGGGTTGAAATCCACTGACTTTGTTACGATGGTGATAGGTTTGGCACCTTGCAGCGCCAAATTAAGTTGTTCCTACTCATCTTAGCATAAAATAATAATGGGTACTTATTTAAAAAAATACTGGTCCAAATCCGGCGACTATTTGTATGAGTGTTGCTTGAGCCATCGTGAAATGCGTTTGCCTCCACATGCAAATACCAGGTACGCCACTGTTCGCGCTACTCTATCTGGGATATGTGAACTTTGAGCCTTAATCACTGAAAGGTGCTTAGACCTCCAATGTGAAATCCAGCCCATGAAATGTAGGTGTTTCTGTTGTTGGGTAAGGGAAGGTAGTGTGAACAGTAGGAGCAGTTCCTCCCCCAACCTCAAAACACTGCAGCTTAAAGCTGTGGATTCATTTTTTTCGAGCAAGCATTAGGAGACATTTGGATAAAAAGCTTGACGTTTTCCTGCACCAGCCTTGAAGGCCTGTCCATAGCACTGACCATGAGTGTATCCCAGAGTGAGGCCACAAGGTGACCAACCCCCTCCCTGAACTGATGAAATTGAACTTGAAATTGACCTGACATTGAATACCCAGTGTACTGAAGCCTATAATATTGGTATGAATACACACAGCCATGTGTCAGCCCCTTTTCCACACCATTTTGGAATAACAGAAGATCACAGATATAATTAATGATGTTCTCCAACATTACTACCAGGTATTCCTACCAAATGTGGAAATTATTTGCTATCTCAGAAAAAATGCACCTTACTTGTCATAAAAAGAGGTGGCTTAGTGCTTTATTCATCTTTTTAGGCATGCATGGTTACAAATCCTCTTCTTAATAGCATCTTTTGCACTGCAGTTGGCCCAATTTGTATCCCAAGTGCACTCAGTGTGCCTTTTCCTTCAGGGGTCATGGGTCTCTGTGAACCAGCTGAGGCACACAGTGCACCTCAAGTTACTAGGATTTACAGTTTAGGATGTGACCATGCACAAAGAATGCTCCAATGCATATGCACTCCAGTAAGGAAATGGCATTAATTATGAATGGTAATTCACAAGGAACTAGAAAACCTACTAGATTCCGTTGTACGCTTTAGTATTAGTACCCAGGTTCCTTCCGGGGCCCTCCAATATCGTTTGGCAACCGGTGACGTCACATGGGCTGGACAATTGCTCAGTCCCGCAGGCGCTACAGCCAAACTTCCGTGTTTTCCACACGATATTTTCGATCTTAAATACCATCAAAATTGGAAAAATCAGATTCATTCGAAAGCTTGAAGAATCTTGTCCACGAATATGTGCTTTATTTACTCCTAACGCTATGACTTTTTGCTTGGACACACGCTGACTGCATTCATGTCGAGCGCCGTAGGAATCGCGCGGTGCCACGGGTAGTAGCAGTATGATGAGACAGGCCAACTGAAGATCACGGCTGGAAAGGAGGGGTAGGAGCAAGTAAGAGACAACTGTTGCAACATAATTCCTCCCCACTCGGTGCAGGAGGGTAAACAAGGGTGGGCGCACTGGGGGCATGTGCCTCCCATGAGGAAGTAAGTACCCCTCTGGCCAGGAAAAGGGGTCAACATTATATTTAGGCTACAGGCGGAGGTACCGATACTGGTTGTAATGTCATGCCCTTATCACCCATGTGCAGATACGGAACCTGCAGCCGGTTTTCAGGATTGTTTTCCATTTTTCATGTATTTGCGTCTAGACCAGGGGTGTTTTTAAAAAAATATATTTTTGAGGCGCAAATGCCCCCTCCGTGTTGGCTCTGTCCCCCAATAATTTAGATTTCTTACATGAGGTACCATGGAGCATGCACCCCATCGACGTGGGGCTTCCCATTAACTTCATGTATTTTGCACCACAGTAATCTGTAGTATAATATATATATATATATATATATATATATATATATATATATATATATATATATATATATATATATATATATATATATATATAATATATATATATATATATATATATATATATATATATATATATATATATATATATATATATATGTATATATGCAGTAGGTATATTTTAATTGATGTTCTTTACAATGATTCAGAAGTTTGCCGATGTGCATTCGCGAGTTTAGTCCAAAGATAAATAGGAACTATTCGTCCTGGCGTTTAGTTAGGTGAACGTGTCGCGGGCATTGTCATCTTAAATTGTATGTGCGTCAGCTATTTATGGTAATGCTCTTATGTAACATTCACGTGTGAGGATATTCATACTCTGGCGATTTTGCAATGCGTCGTACAATGTTACTTGTCCGAATGTATGTGACCAAGGGTTGTGCCCCAAATATAATACGTGTAATTTCAAACTTCTGATTCATTGTAAGGAGCGACAATTAAAAACTACCTACTGTGTATAAGTATACCCTACATACAGCAAGCACTCAACGATATATATATATATATATATATATATATATATATATATATATATATACATATACATATACATATACATATCTATATATATATATATATATATATATATATATATATATATATATATATATATATATATATATATATATATGTATATATATATATCTATATGTATATATCTATCTATATATATATATATATATATATATATATATATATATATATATATATATATATATATATATATATATATATATATATATATATATATATATATATGTATATATATATATATATATATATATATATATATATATATATATATATATATATATGTATATATATATATATATACATATATTATATACATACATACATATTACTTCACACAGGGCTAGAGAGCGGATAGTGGGGCACATGTCATGCCAAATATGCTTACTTTTTAGTGCCATCTAATGGTTTCCCTATGCAGGGCAATGGGTATTGAATTAATGTTATATCAGTCATAACATGTATGTTGCTTTCATATGGTGTTCATGGCACATTCAAGATTATAATATTCCAAGACATGGCTAGCGAAGCTTTTCTCCAAAGGGAGGTTAGGATAGGTTAGGTTTGGTTATTATGCATTTTTTACATTTATTTTTATTGCCGTGCTACCTAAATGAAAGCCATTTTTGGTGTTATTTTGCTCACAACCTGAAGTATTTGCACAGAAAATGAGTGATCCCATCATCCTAGTCACCTTCATAAACATTACATTGGAATGATTAATTCCAAGGAGTCATAAAACACATTAAAGCATAAATTTACCGGTAAGCCCAGGTTCATACTTGGCAAATCCAGCTATGGTTTCAATTTCAATTGGTGAAACTTTAGGGGTTATAAACGAGAACAGGTTGAGGGTTGTTGTACCCTATGAACTGAATAAATTCTGCACGAACTTAAGAGCATGTTCAATAACCTAGGAATCCAAACAATATTCATCAGCCTCATATTTCAATTTCCCGTACCAACAATCAGAAACACAGTGCGCCCAGCCACAACAACACTCTGATGTCTTCGCTGCGCCACAAATGAATCTTAGCCAGGTTTTAATACGTATTTGGAATGTTTACGTGACGTCACGGTATATACCAAAATCCTGGTAGATTATACTAGAAATCTCGCACATTCCTGCTGACGTCACTAGGGCTGGAACTAGAATACCTACTAGATTCCGTTGTACCCTTTAGTATTAGTACCTAGGATCAGCCGACCAGCGTTTGGGGAGAGTGCCCCGGCCAAGTCAAGTCAGTCTGGCAAACTATGTACCTTGCATAAGCACTTTGATTCAATAAGACAGTCTTAATGACGGTGTTTAAATTGTTGACACCTATGGTTACCACTCTTCTTTTCGCTTCCATTTCAGGCTCATACCTACACTCAATTAGCATAAAGGTACCGTTGTCATGCAATGACTCCTGGATGGTCGAAAAGTCTGACCTATTTCCACAAAAAACAATATTAATAATTTGTATATTTCTCATAAAGTTAAAATGTTGGGAAATAAGTTAATTCGTTGTTAATAGGCTTGTACTGAATTGGGTTTGGATGAGTCTGGTGGTTTCTAAAAAATTGCCACCTCCCCAAAGTGTACCGTCTGAATCCGCCCGTGGACCGCCGACCGAGACGACAATGCTCGGAGTGCATGGGCGCAGGTGAGGTGCAAAGTGTGCTAAGAGTAAAAGTCGGCCATTATCTGTGCGTACAGTGATACCAAGCAGACCATGACCAGTGTGACGGTAACGGTGACCTCACGTTGGTGAAAACATCAGCCATACCATGCTCACACGTATTCCTGGCACTAGAAAATGTAAATACTGGAATTCTGCAAAGGCATAACTGATACAAGCATAAGCGGTGCTAAATGTGCTGGTTGTATCCGACGAATTCTGCATTGCACAGTCTCGAGCTCGAATACAGGTGATGGAAATGTCTTGGACACGGGTAACGTGAGTTAATTGGAAGCAACTTGGAGCTGACTGAACCTAATCATCAGGTGAGTCTGGGACACCACCAAGACAGTATATTGTAGGGATGATATAATAAACTTCCTATGTGAATTCATTCCACGCTGTATTTCCATAGGTGTAATATGAAGCTTCGGTATAGTGGTGAGGGAGGTGGAGCCGACCCAGATACCGTAGTGAGCTCATGGTGGTGTGTGAAGCGGCCACACCAATGCAGCACAAGAAGTGCAATGTTTCTCTTTCAAACTTGATATTTGGCTGGCTTAGAAAAAGAGAAGCGAATTCACTTTCCCAGATATACTATCCGGCGCCCTTCATCACGCTTTTTCCGCCCGTACCAGTTGAAAAATAGTCCAATGCACCAGTCACGATCATCATCAAATCAAATCGGTTTGCGGATCCATGTCTATGTCAATTTCAAATATCTGTAACTTTCACAACAGCGCTGTTAACACTCCAAGACAATGTTACCAATGATGAAGCTCGCCTATCATCTCCAGCTTGGCTAACACTGCCACCAGCTTATTCATCGTTAGCTTGCTGCGGCACAGCTGCTCTCAGTCCCGGTCTGACGACATCAACTTTCTGGTGATGTTGCCCGAGTTCGTCCGAGCCGAAATTCATCATCGAGCTGTCTGCTGAAGGCGTGCTTTTATGCCCGCCTTGTGTCCCACGTATTCTAGACAACCCCGTCGCGCACCAGGTTAGCGTAGCCCTGTCTGCAGCTCGCTCAGAGGATGGTGCAGCCGATAACTTGCCCACGAGCGAGGTGGACACGTGGAGCGAGGTGGACACGTGGAGCGAGGTGGACACGTGGAGCGAGGTGGACACGTTTCATCAATGCGACGGTGACACAGTTGAACGCATCAAAACCCTCTGTCATGGGCATGTTATAATCACGTGACGCGCCCACAGACGGTCATTTTCAATGACCTGTGGTACTGTCGACACATGTAATGCCGGTGGCACGAAACGTTTAGCTGGGGTCCAATATTTAAATAGGTTTTCGTGGAGTATATTCGCCCTCTACCGTATGGCCGGGCACCAGGATTAGGAGAGGAAACGTCAGTAATTAATTTGTTGAACATGGCAACGCTCTATGTGTTGCTCTAAGTCATCATTTTACCGTTTCAAAAAACTTCCTGCTTCAGATACAAGGTGAATAACATGCGCGTTGCTGGGGTTTTCATGTACGTAGCAAAACCCTATGTGATATCTTCCACTGCTTTTCGATATTTATTCAGCTGATGGATACACAAGTTGGCACCGACAACTATCACACTCACCTTAGCTGTTGGTTAGCAGTCGTGGTTTCAGTCGTAATTTGATCGATTTCAAGTGGGATTTAAAACCGGATCGCTCTGGAGGTAACAACAGGGATGAGAATTGACTTCCCGCGTTTAGTTCACGGCTAAATGCATAGTTGATGGCAGGAATAAAGACCAGAAAATGGCTGATCGACCTTCTTCAAATGCTAAGGTAACCAGAATCTACGAATGTGTGTACTGCTAGAGGTGAGTCAATCTGCAAGATATATTCCAAGAAGGCCCAGTAGTTCGTGCATTGTATAATAGCAATTCAGATTTATGCGATATTAACCCATCCCACCCGAAAATATATAAATACATGCTTGTATGACCCTGTAGGATCAATTTCTGACAATGCAAATCTCATACATGTCAGTGGCGGTAATGGATGTGCTATAGAGCCGTCGAGCTTAGCGTAATAAATAGCGTCATGTCGCGGGGAAAAAATCCGACTTGGCCGGGAAGCAACTATCCCATATCTCTTTGGTTCAATTCTGATCAGTTTCCCATGCATACAATGCGTAAATAATACAATACGGCATGATAGCGAGATAAATTCACTTGTTCAAAATCGCAGATGATTGCAGAAATATCAGCTCGAGATATTCCATGGCATATCATACGAGAAGGTGTTTCATTTTGGGTCCTTAAAAAAACCATGGTAATCAACGGTCGTTTTCCACTGAACCGCTTTGCATCTTGTGATTAGATGACACTGTGCATGTAGGCCACAGCAGCACTCAGCTACGTGAACACTCCGGGACATGTAGGCCACAGCAGCACTCAGCTACGTGAACACTCCGGGACATGTAGGCCACAGCAGCACTCAGCTACGTGAACACTCCGGGACATGTAGGCCACAGCAGCACTCAGCTACGTGAACACTCCGGGACATGTAGGCCACAGCAGCACTCAGCTACGTGAACACTCCGGGACATGTAGGCCACAGCAGCACTCAGCTACGTGAACACTCCGGGACATGTAGGCCACAGCAGCACTCAGCTACGTGAACACTCCGGGACATGTAGGCCACAGCAGCACTCAGCTACGTGAACACTCCGGGACATGTAGGCCACAGCAGCACTCAGCTACGTGAACACTCCGGGACATGTAGGCCACAGCAGCACTCAGCTACGTGAACACTCCGGGACATGTAGGCCACAGCAGCACTCAGCTACGTGAACACTCCGGGACATGTAGGCCACAGCAGCACTCAGCTACGTGAACACTCCGGGACATGTAGGCCACAGCAGCACTCAGCTACGTGAACACTCCGGGACATGTAGGCCACAGCAGCACTCAGCTACGTGAACACTCCGGGACATGTAGGCCACAGCAGCACTCAGCTACGTGAACACTCCGGGACATGTAGGCCACAGCAGCACTCAGCTACGTGAACACTCCGGGACATGTAGGCCACAGCAGCACTCAGCTACGTGAACACTCCGGGACATGTAGGCCACAGCAGCACTCAGCTACGTGAACACTCCGGGACATGTAGGCCACAGCAGCACTCAGCTACGTGAACACTCCGGGACATGTAGGCCACAGCAGCACTCAGCTACGTGAACACTCCGGGACATGTAGGCCACAGCAGCACTCAGCTACGTGAACACTCCGGGACATGTAGGCCACAGCAGCACTCAGCTACGTGAACACTCCGGGACATGTAGGCCACAGCAGCACTCAGCTACGTGAACACTCCGGGACATGTAGGCCACAGCAGCACTCAGCTACGTGAACACTCCGGGACATGTAGGCCACAGCAGCACTCAGCTACGTGAACACTCCGGGGCATGTAGGCCACAGCAGCACTCAGCTACGTGAACACTCCGGGACATGTAGGCCACAGCAGCACTCAGCTACGTGAACACTCCGGGACATGTAGGCCACAGCAGCACTCAGCTACGTGAACACTCCGGGACATGTAGGCCACAGCAGCACTCGGCTACGTGAACACTCCGGGACATGTAGGCCACAGCAGCACTCAGCTACGTGAACACTCCGGGACATGTAGGCCACAGCAGCACTCAGCTACGTGAACACTCCGGGACATGTAGGCCACAGCAGCACTCGGCTACGTGAACACTCCGGGACATGTAGGCCACAGCAGCACTCAGCTACGTGAACACTCCGGGACATGTAGGCCACAGCAGCACTCAGCTACGTGAACACTCCGCCTCCGCGACGCAAACTGGGCAGGCGGGACATATCGAGCTTCGGTCGTCGCGTCGGCCGCTGTCGTGGGATCAGCTGCTGACGAGCTTATCTGGTGCCGGCACTGGCAGCCGCCGGAGGGCATCGTCGCGCCCGTTGCTACTGACTCAACTCACTATCACTCGCAGGCCACGTCTGCCTACACAAGCACGTCCCAACACTGACAGCCCGCAACGTGTCGTGATTGTATTTTCCGCGCCATTTCTTCCCACAGCGTCGGCATTATTGTATATATGCACTGTTACTTTCGGACATAGGCGTAGGAACAGGGGGGGGCAGGGGGGCCATGGCCCTCCCACTTTTCAAAGTGGGGGGGGGGCAACAATGGTAGCTGGCCCTCCCACTTTTGAGACATTTAAATTTAATAAAAGGC
This sequence comes from Ashinkailepas kermadecensis, assembly GCA_034440615.1. Lineage (NCBI taxonomy): Eukaryota > Metazoa > Arthropoda > Thecostraca > Neolepadidae > Ashinkailepas > Ashinkailepas kermadecensis. Next base: position 829,810 of record JAOTOM010005061.1, read on the forward strand.
AGCATGCACACATTTGAATGTGTGAAAAAGTTCCTGCAATCCATTACTAAATACAAGTTGCACATATCACATGGTAGCAATTCATTGTTTAAGTCATACACACTTGGACATGATCTTACAACACAACTAATTCAGGAGTTGATGTAATGCAACAGATGTACGGATATTCACACCTTATATTATGTTATGAAAAGACTATAAAGCAGATGATGTGCCAGCTAGTACTAAAATACATTTATACTAGAGTTCAACTGTTTTTTTTTACTGTTAACATATTTCACATCGATTTCATTAATATTGCCTACAGTAGAAAATTATATAGGCTGAAGGTAGTAACGTAACACAATCAAGGTAAGACGTACAATTTGCAAGTGCAAGTTCCTTGCCTTGATATTACATAGCCATGTATTATATATGCCTTACTCCTAGCTGTCATACACTTCAACACTTATATGTATTTTGATCATTGAAGCATACAATTACTGCCACGATACATACATTGCGTGACTGTAGTATGAAATAGAACGTAAAAATTTGCACATTTAAATGGATTTTCACAGTTTGGCACAGCACACAAATATCCAACCTTTTCACTGAGATGCCTGGGTATTATCGGTGCTGGTATTCAACATAGTAAAATACTTATTTCCATCATTTATTCTGGTAGCATAGATACAATAATGAGGTACACAACCTATTATATCAACTTCAAGTGCGAGAACGCCTGTCAGACTCTCAGAATCCCCGAGCGGATTAGCTCTCGTGGTGCGACCTGACAAGGTCGCACCACGAGAGGCCTTAAAAGCTAATGCCTTAAAAGGTCGGACCGTGCCACTGTAAATCACGCTGGGGGCCAAAAGTTTTTCGGGACACCCGAAAATGACGCTAGGCCCGAAAAAGACTGGCCGGACCCTCAAAACCACGCTGGGTCTCAAAAGGTCTGGCCGGGGCCCCTGCTAATCGCGCTAGGGGCACAACAATTTTGACCGGGCCCCTGAAAACCGCGCTGGGAGCGGAAAATGTCGTGCCGTGGTCCTTGAAAATCACGATGGGGGCCGCAGAAAGACTGTCTGGGCCGCCGAAAATCACGCTGGGGGCTCAAAAGTTAGCGCCGGGGCCCAGAAAATCACGCTGGGGCCGAAAAAAGTCGTGCAGTGGTTCTTGAAAATCACAACGGGGACTCAAAACGTTGGGCCGGGGCCACTGAAAATCACGCTGAGCCTGAAGGTACCAAAACGTCGCTCCCGGGCCCCTGAAAATCACGCTAGGGATTTGACAGGTCGCACCGGGGCCCCAAAAGTCTCATCGGGAACACCCAATAAATGAAGCCGGGGCAACGAAAAAACAGTCTGGACATGGAAAATCACTGGGCTCCTAGCGGTTGATCCAAAAGGAACCAGAACGTGTTGGGCCCCCAAAGTCGTGTCGATGCCACTAAAACTCGCGATAGGCATCCCAACAAATGAAGACATGGTCCAAAAATCGCACTTAGACCCAAAAACGTCGCGCCGCTGCCCTTGGAAATCACATTAGGGGCCAAAAAGTCCCACCGGAGCCCCACAAGTCGCAGCTGGCTTCCCAAAAATAAATTCCTACCCGAAATGTTACTCTACGGCCACAAAAATTGCGTCAGACCCCCAAAACGCGTCTAGACCCGGAAAAGAAGAGCCTTAGAGCACCGAAAAAATGCACCGGGAGACCGAAGAATCGTACCGGGGCCCAAAAATATCGCGCAAGAGGTTTACAAAAATACAAGTCGACCGCCAAAAATCACTAAAGGACTCCATCGAGTCGACCCGAGCACCGGAAAATTCAGAACAGGCCCCGAAAGAAAGTGCTCCAAAGGGCCTTTCCACTCTTAAGGGTGCCATCGGCTGAAAAAAAAACTCGCTGAGCAGCCGCAGTGGCATACCAATGGCAAATGCCCCCCACATCCTGAAGAGGTGGACTTCCAAGAACCCAAGAATCGCGTCGGAGTCACCAAAAATGGTTCTGGGGCCTCATAAATTTGCGTCCGGGCCCCCAGAATTATGGGTTATAAATAAATGCAACGGGCACCAAAAAGCTTGCACCGTACCCGAAAATTTGCGCCGGGAACACCAAATTCGCACTAGGGCCCAAATAAGTACAACATGCTCCTCGAACTAGCGCCAAGCCCCCAAATATCGCGCTTTGGACCCAAAATTCCTGTCAGTAGTCATTAATCCTGGTCGGGGCATAAAAAATCCCCTTTGGGCTCTCCAAGCATTGGCGTCGGTGGTCCCAGCTAAGCACAGCGTGGCTCCAAAATTGCATCGAAACCCGACAAGGATCAAGTCGGAACCCTTCAAAATAGAGATTCCGAAAAATAAATGTCAGAGCCAGGAAAATCGCTCCTTAGCTCAAACATACCACCAGATGCCTTAACAAATCGTATACGGCACTGAAAAACGTACCGGAGCTCGCAAAATCGCCGCGGGACACATAAATAAATGTCGCGGGGGCCCGAAAAATCAGTCCGTGGCTCGAACTTTACATCATTCAGAAGTCAACAAAAATTGTGTCGAGCCCAGAAGACTGGCGTCGGATCCCCCGGAACCACGCGCAGAGGTGAAAAAAAAACTGCTTACTCGACTACCCGAGTAGGAGACAGAACATTTGCTTAACAAAGTACTCAGGAGACAGTACTACGCGAAGGCGTAGTCACCACTCAACCTACTTTTCCATTCCAGAACGATATATTCATGCTTCTATGGAATAATTGATGCAATGATTAACATAATACAACAGTATGTTTAATTTAATACTCGTGTCCTTGGCTGTGGGGAGACAGTCTCCAATTCCTAAGAGTTGTTACCTGGCGAGAAAACGAAATCGCTGTACGGACTAGATTGCCTTGATTTGGATGGGATTTCAGCTCTTATTGCCTGACTCCTTGGCTGTGGGGAGACAGCCTCCAGTTGGCAAGAATTGCCACCCGGGAGAAAAACGAAATCCCCGTACGGCCTAGCTTCCTTTGATTTCGATGGGAGTTTAGCTCTTATTGCCTGTCTCCTGAATTTCATTTTTTTTCAGCTTCATAGAACGTGTTACAACCGGTGACGCGCTTGCGACGAAACTGGCTCATGTGCGTGTAGTACCGGTTGTAGATCGCCTTGGGTTGTGTCGCACGTTTGGTGGTTTGAAGCATTGACACTCGTCGCAGAATATTTATCATCGAACCTTGTTATTTTGCCTTCTGCTCTGTACCTGTATTATCGGATGGCAGGCATGGGTCGACCTCCGCCACGTATGAATGTTCGTTGTGGACATTTGAACTGCACTTTCAATGGCGAAAGGAGAAACCTGAAGGGCACATGGACACCAAACACAAAGGATTGCCCACTATTCTAAAGAATTCAAGTTTTGGTGCTGGCGGCAAATGGCAGTCTTGGCTCCAAGGTAAGAACTTGAACAGAACCTATTCTGAAAGTAGGTACCTACCTAGGTAGTTCTTGATGAGCTAAGGAGGCGAAGGGGCTATGTCTGCAAACAGTTCTAGTCAGTCTCAAAAACTTTCCTTTCCTATGTAAAAGAAATTGAATTTCAAAATGATATGGCCCTCATCTTGAAACTTGATAATCAGGCTTCAAGGTGAGGGTATGCATGAACATTATTCTATGGTGGTTATATGGCAGCAGGATTAACATGTAGATCAGTAGAAGTCAGATGAGACATGCGGTTGAGACATCCAGTTTTAAGGAAATGTTATCTGAATTTGAAAAGTCGGAAAGCTAATCTAGCCCAAGCTGTTTTTGAAGAAGCACAATTCCAAATAATAAAATCAACACTTTTTTGCAAAAAAAGTTTTCAAAATGAATATGGATAAATTTGTGGTTTAAGGTATTTTTGACTTCTTGGAATTTCTTTTCTTTTCAATGCAGTGTTTATGAATGTGCTTGATATGATGTGACCACTCAATTCCTCTGTAGATGCATACTTTACAGCTTGGAAGCAAAATATCCAAAACGGGCTTCAAGTTGGGTAATATAGCATACAAATTAATATTTGATTTGAAATTATGAAAGAAGTGACATGGCATGGCCTAACCTAGCCTAACCTTCCATGTAAGAAAACAAATTATCATTTAAGAATTTAAAAATTGCAAGACAATTATTGTTTTGGGAATAATTTTCAAATAAAATATCCTAGCCTAACCCAACCTAACCTGAAATGTTGTTGAAGAAAAAACCAGATGTTGAGTAAATAATGTACAAATAATTATGGGTGTTTAAAGCCATGCATACTCTACACTGTCCCCCTTTATATTTTTGTGGTTGCATTGCGTGTGATGCCTATAAATATGAAATGAATGACATTGCTATATTTCCTTCTGAATTCATTACTTAAAATTTTGATGTTTAATGGCATGAAGTTGCCTACATATCTTCTGAAATTGAAAATTGTGGAGCCGTCATGCCTGATATCTACCAAAGGCTGTGTCACAGACACACAGCAAACATGCATAGCTTATGCCAGGCTGAGTTACAATCCTTCAAGGGATTGTAACTCAGCTTCCATTCAAGGGAACTGGATCACAAACAGGAAAAGATGGGCACAAGCCTTAAAGTGATTTGAGGTTTCCCCGAAGTGAGCTGAAAGGATGTTTTTTTTGCGAAAAATCATGTTTCTTTCACTTGGGTTGATATTTTATTACATCAACAATCAACAATGTTTTTTCCTGGCTGATCTTGGTTTTAATTGATGTCTGGCTTCCATCAGTTTTTTCCCAATAAGAACATGTTGCTTTTTCTTATATTTGTTGTCTTTCCAAGGTTGTCCTCAATACTTAGTTAAATTATCATCATTTTTGCACAGGAATGGCCAAGGGCACAGGCAGTGGAGAACAAGGTTGAGACACTACAGAGCTGCCATTTCAGTCATCCAGTCCTGAAGGACCATCAGTGTCTGCTAATCAGACTGCAGGTGAGATTGTTTTTCTTCAGTGCCTGCTTTGTGTGTGGCTGAGCATTGATGTTAACAAATCCTTGAGTTTTCAGTGGCACCTTTCAAGATAATTTAGAAATTAAATGATTGAAATGTTTGGATTGGTGTTAGGCAGTGCATGGAGATGTAAGATCTTAAGTGCAATGATTTGAGACATGCATTATTTAAGCATTGCATTAGCTTACTGTCACAATTAACTCAGTTGAAGTATTTCAGCAATACTATGACACTGTTGGCAAAATCTTGTCCATCATGGGTCGACCTTTGCCAGACGTTTCGACTGGATTGTGTGCAATTGCTTGTCCATTTTTTCCCTCAATTAGTACCTTCATGCAAAGTAAGGGACTAACAGTACCCACCAATAATTGGCCTGATTTCATGTTAATAAGCAATGCTATCCTCATAAAGTAATCTTGGTGTTGACTTTTTGTTTCACACCCATGTTTTCCAAACTAAATTTGTTGTTTGTTTCTAAGCTGTGTGTTGTTGATAATGGTTTCATGCTAAGTAAATCATGTGGTTTCTCAGGAATCACAGACTTTTCAGAGAGTGGAGAACAAGATGATGCCCCTTCTGAGTCTACCTCTCAGAACGTCTGTCCTAAGGGGCCATCAAACTCTGTTCAACAAACTTCAGGTATTTTGATTGGCTGCATGGGTTGGATTTGTCACAGGAAGTATGGGGGATATGTCCCCTCCAACACCTTTGGTACTTAATGTTACTACTGTGTAGACATGGGTGCGAGTCCAGCTGGACGTGGAATCTGGTCTGGAGTCATGACTTTTTGAGGCCGAGATCAAGCGATTCAGTTCATTACACTAGTAAATCAGAATCAGACTAACCGTTTTGCCAGTGAGCTTGAGGCCGACCCAATCCTAATAAATGAGCATCTGGCTCAGATTCAGCAATTCTGCAAACTTCGGACTCTGAATCGAATCCAGACTCAACCTAGGACTCAATGTTCCACTCATACTTTTACCAATTAAATAAAGCTTGACAACCTGCTGAAGGGAACACAGCCAACCAACTGACTGAACAATCTCACTAGCCTGAGATCATTCTGCCTTGGATATCTACTTAGATTCAATTAAATATGTTCTAACATGAGCCATTGATGAACCTTGATTTGTTAAATGGTTTTAATGGTATTAAATGGTGAGTGAAATGTATTATAACTGTATAACTGTTTTATGGGCTGTTTGCCAACGTTTTTGTAATAACACGCAACCTACTAATAATACTCAGCTCCGCCATGCTGAGGCATCCTGTTATGCTTTTCTTAAACTGCACACATGATGAAAACAACCTTGCAGCAATATTAGCATTTTATGGTCAAACTATGTGTGTTAGTGGGGTGCAATAGTTTGCAATAGTGGAGTTTGTAATACCGTTTGTGTTGGTGTGGGTGCTGTGAGTAGATGCCTGCTGTGCTGACACCCATCTATGCTTCTTTTCAGAACCACCACACAAGAGGGTTCCGTATCCCAGTGAGTTAAATCAAATGTCTGCTAGGATTTCTGTACTTGAACAGAAAACCGACCAGATCATCCACCTGCTCAAGAAACCGACCCCGGCCGGTAACGAATTATCCCCTGACCTGGAAGCAGAGGTGCTGTTCCGCTCCGGGAGAGGCATCTCCTGTCTTCAAGCTGCTTCTGGGCAGCATCTGGTAGCGTCGCCCGAGAGTAACATCCTGCACTGCGACATCTGTGCCCAGGAGCCCAATGGAAATGCTGCTCGCGGAATTGGAATCTTCGCATACAACTTCGGTCTCGGATCGGAATTTCCGCCAGGCCAGCCCATGCCCTTCCTCCACGCCCTTCAAGAACTTCTAGACACGACAGCAGGCGATGCCACAACTGTGACACCGAAATTGTGGTCCAACACCAGGTTCGCTGCGCACGCCGCCAACACCTTCAAGGCATTTAGAGCAAATGCACAAACCATGTGCGAGGTCCTGCGTGATCGCCTGAGGAAAGAAAAACGGACGGCTGTCGCCCAAGAGCAGTGGGAAGACATCTCTTCTCTAGAAGGTGAATGGGGCTAGCAAACTATCCTTATTTGTACCAAAATTGAAGCAGACGCAATGATAGCCCAAGCATACCGGTGGTTTTACGGAACACCCATGCCTCGGTCCCTGCTACTGTGCTACTATGATAATTTGTTTTCAATGTTTCTTAAAATAATAAATATTCATTAATTAACATATATTCATTAATTATATTAATTTTATTATTATTTATTATTTTATTATTTATTTTATTTTATTATTTTATTATTAATTAATTACATTAATTCATTAACATATACTTATTTAATCTGGTTGGATTGTTGATCATCGTGCATGTGTATAAATAAGAGTGTGTTCTGTTCGCTATCTAACTTCTAAATTATCCATGGATTTAATATATTTCGTGGATGTATGCATATTTGCATATCTATGATGCTCATTGACTACACTGACATGGTATTGTCGTGGCATATTTTAAGTTCGTTCATGCATGTGTAAGCATGCAGGTACTGCTGCTCAGTTTAGCATTTAACGCGCCCACACGCTACTGTTCCCCCCATATGCTTTCGTTCATTTTGCTTCATGGTGAATTGCTTGAACTTTTTTATGTCGCCTATTTTCAGATGAGACTTTCATGACGCGCGTTGCTGCTCTGCACGACGTCTACGACATCCTTGGGCGGGGAAGCCAGGCACAGCAGAACACTCAGCTGCTACCCTGGGAGTGTGGCACTGAGTACGGCACCACGATCAGCAGCCTCCAGGGCATGGCGGCAGCCGTGGCTGCTCTGAGCCAGAAAGGAGTGAACCCTGCAGCACATGCCCTCGGAGTGGTGGACTTCGAGGAACTCTGGCCAAATCTAATGCAGCACAAGAATAGCTTGCACACTCAGGTGAACACCTAATTAACTTAACAGCTATTTATTCCACTGCCTAAAGGCTCACGTTTTTTCGTCTCGAAGCTTAATGTTTTCTTCCACATTACAGTTGCTAGTAACTTGCTTGTAATATCTCTGTCCCTCCCATCTTCTTGCTTTTCCTGGAATACTAAGCTACTGGTGCTAAGCTAACATTCAGTAGTATTTAACATTATCCTTCTTATGATACAAAATAACCTCGGCTATGGACATGCTGTAAGACTCCAATAATAAATTAATCAACCATTATGTTCACTCGAAGCATAGCGTAATCATTTTACTAATGAAATTCAGAATTCTGTTTATTCAGTATCTGATTATCTTCGGCCCTATACTTATCATAATCCACAGATCAGGCACATCGTGGCGTTTTACACCGCCCTGGTCCGCAACCTGAAGGCCGGGAGACAGGAAGCTGACGCCAGTGGCGGAAGAAAGGGCACGGCGAACAAGACCATCCTGGACAACATGACGCATCTGCGAAGGATTGGTGACCTGACAGGTCTTCAGTCCCCACATACATCACTCGACGCCCAGGTGAGCTCAGTCTCCGAAGCCATCGTGCAGCTGGTGTCGAGCAAGTTAATCCCGCCATCGGCTGCGGTGCCGAGCAGGAGCGTCCGGGAGGTGGTATCCACCCTGCGTGTCGAGGAACGTACAGACTCCAACCAAGCTCTCCTGAAAGTACTGTGAAAACGTGGTCCGGGGTCGAGCCATTCGTCAATCTAGTCATCCGCCTGTGGCTGCTCACGCCTGCCGAAAGTGTTGTGGAATCCATGGGCAGTGTCCTCAAGGAGGTGTTCTCGATGCATCGCCAGCTCAAGCACGAAAATGCTGCAATGGAGTTGATGATTCGGTGGAGTGGCCCTGATCTTGACGGCGCCGAGCATCTGATCAAAGCAGTTCAAAGCCGTAACCAGTTTGATTTCATCAGGCGGTCCGCGAACGTGAAGCACATGCTCACGGGAACAGTGATCGCCCGGCACAGAGCCTCCAAATCATACCGCTCCTGTCTGTTTAAGTAGTGAACAATGGAAGAGGAAATGTCAAGGAAATGTCAGGATCATTCATCAGATCAGCTCGCTGGTATGCGCAGCAAGCCCACTAGTTTATGTCGCGTGTGATTCAGTGTTCCAGTGATTGCGTGTGATCCAGACATGTCGGTGCGTGTTTGTAGGTATTCACTCCCGTCTCATTGTTCCGTAGCCTCAATCAGGTTGTAGATTGACTAGCTATACTGGAGCCGACCGTGGTGTTGGAGAATGTTAGATATTGTATGACGTAGCTCACTAGCCCAAAGCCCCTGCTAGCGTGCTGCGACTTGTGTGGTGTGTGCCGAGTTGTACTGCACCTGCCTGTTGTTGAGGCATGTTTATAGATATTTTAGTAATGCTCCATTGGTTCGCTACCCCCCACCAGTGTACTGTGGCTTGTGTGGGATGGGCGATCTGTACTGAACCCGGCTTTATTGTTAGCGTATGCTGGTAGGTAGTTATTTTATTCCTGGCTCACTGGTTGGTGATTCGTAGCAGTTCGTACGAAGTACTGCCAAGTTAGTTGCATTTCGTAGTCCTGCTTGATATGCTGTTATATGCAGTTTTCACTATGGATCCACTTCAAACATAAAGAGATTGCCAACAACTGTGTATTGAGACTGCTTTGCTGAAACGTTTGCTTAGTTATAGGTATCATATTCAGAACAACAGTGACATCGCAATCTGTATGTAGCGAGTTTGAAGAGCTCGGAATAGTACAGTCCCACCTTTGCGTGGGCCCATCCGGCGTGCATGACAAAATGCGGCATTATTTTTTGTATGGAGACAAAATCGTGCCTTGGGAGTTTGGTGGGAGACAGTGCCGACGTTTTTTTCACCTCTGACCACGCGCCTGGGCCCGAAAAGTCACGACGAGACCCCGAGAAATTATACCGGAGCACCCAAAATCGTGCTGGGGTCCCACAAATGTGAGCGAGGAACCCCAAATAACCACCGGGGGATCCTAAGAGCACAACTGGAGGACGAAAATGCACCTGGCCCTCCAAAGCGTACCGACTCTGGCAAAAAGCGGCAGTGCCTTAAAAACCGTACACATTTGTTAAAACAAAACACACGAACATCATACAATTCTGTTAGCCTGCCAATCTTGGTCTGCCACACATCTGATCAAAGAATTTTCAACCAGCGATCACCCGTCTTTTCTGTTTCTCATCCTTTCCAACATCAATCATGGGACTTCTTTTGCCATAGGACAGCAAGTAAGCTACGCTCTTGCTTATTCTTTCTCCTTACCAACATCTGTGACATTTACAACGGAGGACATCCTAGAGACGTACAGTACTATATCATGAAAACTAGAGCACACCACATACTCATTATTGAGGCTGTAATAAGCTTGCACCCCCCCCTACACACATAGCGGAAGTTGAAGAAATTTTGTTTGAACAGCAATAGGTACTAATGGTTTCACTGGCACCAGGAAGATAAACCTATTATTACAAAAGAATCCATAAGTCGTGAATAGAGTTCGAAGTTTAGAGTTAAGTGTGAATTTGAAAGTACTTATACTGCGATGATAGTTCTTTTTCAGTACCACATGTTGCTGTTAGCCATAGGCGCGTCCAGGGGCCTGCCCCATCCCCCTTGGCGGTGAATGTTGTGTGTTCACTATTAAAATTATCGGGTTCTCTATCCAAAAGTGCTCAGCCATAGCACTTTGCGAAATCCCTGGGTGCGCCCCTGCTGTTGACCCTGGCCCTCCCACTTTTTTCAGACGTTCCTACGCCTATGCTTTGGGATGTATTCTATGGATTCTGAATCCAAGGTATGACACGCACTAATGTACTAACAAAGCCTCCGTAGCAAAACGATTGGACATTTGTGGATAATTTGAAATGATGCGTGGATGGAAAATGGATGGGGAGCTGTTCAGCACTTTAGAGGTGTGACATGATGTTTCTGCATGCAAAATAAACGAAGACATGTATCCAAGGCGACTCCCAGTAAACCCCTGTGTAAACTCCTGACAAGGAATCCGCCACGACTGTACACGAATCATCCCAGCCATGGAGTGGAGTTACAGCCAATACAGTGGTAATTCGAAATTGACGCACGCTGTTAATTGTTCGCAAAGCTGGAACATTTTATGCACCGTCACACACTTTCAAATGCTAATCATATTGAGCTCGGCTGACGTTTGTTCCAGATGTCCCAAATGTCGCCATTGACGCCAAATGCTGTGCGGAAAATGTGCTGTGTGGTATTCTGTATGTATTCTGTATTCTGTGTGTGTAGTATTCTGGTTCCCTCACCTACCGCTGGTACTGGTAGCATCATGCTATCTGCGGCTGGAGATAAAAAAAAACTACTGAGAAAATATGATTAAGTATTCATGTCGACGTTGCAATTGATTTCAAGCACAACGATTCTTCCAGCTGGTGAGCAGCCAGCCTATGGTGGAACCAGGTGGTTTGCTCAACTGTCGCACCATGACCGATTGCCATCACCCGATCCCAAGATTAAGGTATGTCAAGGTGTCACGAAAATACTCAATTCAAGTCCTTTGAAAGAGGCAGTGTTTGTTAGCCGTCGCTGCTTCGGGGGAGGGGGAATAGACCCCCCTCCCTTCTCGATTCTCGATTCCCGATAGCCCCCTCAAGTTTTCTGCGGTAGCGGCCGAACGAGTCGACGCAGTGACACCACATTTTCCATACCATAGTATGCATCTATTTTGCATATCTCACAACAAAATCAGGTCTCGTTCGACCAAAGCCATTAACCTGAAACGGTTGAAATGGAGTGATCTTCCAATATATTCAAAGTACCGCCAATAAGAGTAGGTGCAACATAGAAGCACCAAACTCAGGTCATGCTGTCCATTCATCAAGACGAACGAACACCTATATGGAAATAATCATTACGGTGACGGTTACTGACCTGGGGCCAGGTAAATTTCCGCACATTTTACTGTATTCAATGGGGAAATTTCTTCTTTTTTTGTAATTTATCACGCCAAAAATGAGACACCGCATGAAATAAGCATTCTAGGTTAATTTATATCCATATTTTGCAAAATGCCATCTTATGCAGGATGTTGCTGTTCCTCGCCAAGTGATATCTGAATTCGGTTTCAGAGCTGCCTAGATCATGCGACAAGAGATTGGATGACAAAAGAATGACCTGAGATGACCTGACCTTGTGCAAGCTGACATGATTTTACCTTTCTTTCGGATTACTTCCCAAGCAGTGCACACTTAGGCGAAGGCTGAAGAGATCGGTTTATCAATTTGCATATTGTCCCAGCGTGTCCTGGGATCAGGTCACGAGGTCAGGCGCTAGATAGCTTCCAAAGATGTTTCAGTAACATATCAGTTGTTCTTGGTTGGTTATTGGTTTTACGACACGTCGACCGTTGAGTCATATAGCGTCGCCAATCTCTCACGCCGATTGGTCGCGGGCGAATAGTAGCGACAGGTGAGATTCGAACCCACAACCTTTCGATTGTGAGACGAGCATCTTACCCCTGGACCACTCGTCCCCCTCAGTTGTTCTTGGAACACAGCTTTATACGTCAAAAGTGATGTTTCGGGCATATTCAAGCTTGCACTTACTTAATCTGACCATATGGCATAACCTGACCACCTGACCTTTTAATTTTCGGATGTCAATCAGATACAAATGTTTTGATTGAATGGTTTTTGTTGGAAGGACCCGAGACACACACACACATACACACACACAAACACACACACACACACACACGCGCGCACATACACACACACACACACTGGCGGATCCAGGGGGGGGGGCATTCCGGCCATGCCCCCCCCCCAAGCGCTTCAAAGGGGGGGCCGTAGTGTCTTTTGGCCCCGCAAACCAACAAAAGTAAACTAAATTAAAATGCAGTAACCTTTGCTGAGGTTAAAAAATAGCGTTCCGGGTGAAATGATCTCCAATTTTAAAGGTATTTTGTTATAATTGTTTGGAAGCACAATATGGTAGCATAGTAGATTCTGACACATCGAGGGTTCTATGCTGTTGAAGTTCTGCTTACAGCAAGAGATGACGAAATCAGCAGTTTCACTATTCCTTCGTCAGATAAGTTCATGAAGTTTGTTTAGCCAGTAACGGGCACGCGAACCCAGTGAGCCAGATTTCGAAAGCGGAATTTGAACAGGATGTTTTGTGCGAGTGACCAGTTGAGCCCAGTTGAGCAGCATGTTTCGTATGTTGGTGTTGGGGCAAGGCCATATAGCCATATAGGTGTTGGGGTTGCTAAGATGAAGAGACAGGCTACATTGACTGATTTTTTTCAAGAAGAATAGCAAGAGGAGGTATGTATTTATATCCTGAATAAGAGATGACCGGTGGGTTTGCATGTAGGGGAGATTCGGGTGGTAGGACCGGGCTATCAAAGTTTAAGCGTATTATTGCAGTTTAAGGTATCTACGAGACAAGTTTTACACATACCCTCATGCACTGGCGGATCCAGGAGGGGCCATTCCGGCCATGCCCCCCCCGAAACGCTTAAAAGGGGGGCCATAGTGTCTTTTGGCCCCCCGAAACCAACAGAAGTCAACTAAATTAAAATGCAGTAACCTTTGCCGAGGTAAAAAAATAGCGTCTGGATGAAAGAATCTCCAATTTTAAAGGATTTTTTAAAATATATAATTGTTTGGAAGCCAGTATAGTAGCATAGTAGATTCTGACACACATCGAGGGTTCCATGCTGATCAAGTTCTGCTTACAGCAAGAGTTGACAAAATCGGATCCGCCAGTGTCCACGTGCACGAACGTTGACGTGGTACAAGACGTTGAACGTGAACGTGAACGTTTTGGTAAACAAGAACAAAAATCCGGTAACATAGAAACGGTGGAGGTAGGCTGGGGCCCCTACACAGGAAATTATGTGGTCAATTATTATTTTACTTTTTATTTTATTTTAATTTTAATTATTATTTTTAAAATGTGCCCCTTTGCCAAATAGTGGTCGAAATCCGGTACTTTTAACCAAAAATAGTGGGAGAATGGGCATCCTTCAAATCCGTTCGACCCCTCCCCTGATGCAATTCGTAGGTACGCCACTGGGGGAGGGGAGGGGGGGGAGGGCTGACGCCGAAAACCGAAAGTTGCCCCCCCCAAACTGGTGGGCTAGATCCGCCAGTGCACACACACACAATATATATATATATATATATATATATATATATATATATATATATATATATATATATATGTATACATATATGTAAATATATATATAGTATATATATATATATATATATATATATATATATATATATATATATATATATATATATATATATATATATATATATATATATTCGTATGTGCCAGGTCATTCTCCAAGGTAAAGTTCATGTCACTGGGTTGACCTATTATGACTTTTGGCGACCTCAGCATGGGCAAACATTGATAAATATGATGTGATATCAGCTGTAGTCTAGATTGTCCCGCCAAGGACCATGTGTCCCTAACATGCATAGTGTGAAGTTGGTTTACAATCCTGATTCTGATCGGATCTGCCCTATCCCGCCTCGACCCCTTTTCACTATGCCTTTTCACTATGCCTTTTCACTATGCCTTTTCACTATGCCTTTTCACTATGCCTTTTCACTATGCCTTTTCACTATGCCTTTTCACTATGCCTTTTCACTATGCCTTTTCACTATGCCTTTTCACTATGCCTTTTCACTATGCCTTTTCACTATGCTCATTATAAATGCATTCATCCATGTTAATTATTTAACAATAATGTCGAAAGAACACAAGCTCTGTCCTTAGTTTCGAGTGACTTATGTCAGGGTGGATATATTGACCTAATACGGCCTCTGATGATCTCTTTATCAGTCAAAATGCAAATCGAAGGGATGTTTCGGGCTCTCCATCGCCAGACCTTTCAAATGGTGCTCTGCATTTCATGCTAGCTTTCGTAGGTCAAAAGTTAGAGGGGGCTTTCAAGAGACCCCGGATCATTCGATGGTGATTTGCCGGCCGGCCCGGTGAGGGTTAAGATCATGCAAGGAATGTATTCCGAGGTGCACGCTCAGCGTCAAGTAAGTCCCAGATTTCCACCGCGTGCACCTTAGACAAGTCACTGTGCCGACTTTAGAAGGCATCTGCGCTTCATCCTGAGCACGTCATGTGGACTACCTTGGCGGGTCCGCATGCACGATATTGAATACCTCCTG
>JAOTOM010005062.1:0-345000 GCA_034440615.1 Ashinkailepas kermadecensis
CTGTCACTCATTTTCAGCATAATATATCAAATGTATCATAGCATAATATAATCTAATCTAACCTAACCTAGCCTAACATAACATAACAAAACATAACCTAACCTAACCTAACCTAACCGGAAAACCAGTATACGCAATATGCTATATTTGTAGAGTGAAGATTTTGCTAGTGTATTTCTTTGCCAACTGAAAAGTAATCATTTGCAGAGAAAATGAGTAGTCGCATCATTTTCCACGTTCAAATACCCCATATGAAAATAAAAATCCAAAAAGTCACATTTAACTTGATCTTGATATATACCCTACATGTGCCCTGTTCCAGTCTGTTGGAATTTCATTTTGTGAAACTGATCTACAAAATATTATACTAAGTGCAATTGCCAGTGTCTTTTCAGCTTCCCCGCAATACCCTAGCATAAATTCCATCAGGTCCTGCTGCCTTATTTGGCTTTATTTTCCTGATATGATTGAAAACAACATTGTGACCAATTGTGCTTGAAACTTTACTTAGCTTGTAGAAGCTAAATAACTTTTTACTGTCCCCATCACAGTTCCTAGCCAAATCCAATTCTTTTGCTTGCTTTGCTGCTCTGGTTTTCTGCTTCACAGCATCTAGCTTTTTGATACGACCTTAGATTTACTATATTTGAAGCTTCCTTAAACACTCTAAATGCATCTTTCTTAGCCTTAATAATTTCTTTTGTCAAATCTGGCATAAGCCATGCTGGCTTTCCTACCCTTCTTTTGTGCCTTTGCTTTTGGGGGACATGTCTAATCTGAATTTCCCTCATGCAAGATTCAAACTTTTCCCACATTTCACAGGCATTTAAATTGAGAATTCTTCTTCCGATTCTATGGCACTTAAAGCTGCTCTCATGCAGTCAAAGTGTGCCCTGTTAAAATTTAGAACCTTTGCCAAATTATCCTTGATTGTGCCCTCTACTTGTGCCTTGAAACTCACTATGCTATGGTCACTTCTTCCCAGAGTTTCTCCTACAATCAAGTCTTGAATTAAATCACTTAAATCTGAGAAGACAAGGTCCAAGAATGAGCCCTCCCTAGTTGGTTCTCTTACAAACTGGTGTAGGAACAGGTCCTCTTCAAGGCATTGCCTAAACAGTTTACATGATGGGGAGCCAACACCAACATTTTCATATCCTTTTTAGATTAAAGTCACCAAGAATAAGGCATTTCCTCCAAAAGTTTCTACTGGTTTCCTCGCAAATCACCTTATCAAGCTCCAGTTGCTGAGAAGTTGCAAGGTTCCTGATCGTTACAAAGCTCCTATCCTCAGTTTATTGCTGTTGCCTTTTCCCATGGCAACATCAAGCCAAATGGACTCCACAGACACATTTTTTACCCCATCTGCTACTTTTTGAGAACTGAATAAGCTATTCACATAGAGCATTATACCACCCCCTTTCACTGCTTTATCCCTATTGCACGAAAACATATTGTATCACTGGATCTCATAGTCCTGCAAGTTATCCCCCAAAATACCCCTCACTGACCCATGCCTCAGTAATGCAAACAAAATCTGGTTCCTCCTCAGCAACATAACACTTGAACTCACCAAATTGGGATCGAATACTCTGAGCATTAAGCATCATACACTTAGCATATGTTCCATAACCAGCTTTGGCTTTTTCATGTTGAGTAGCTCTTTCATCTCTGGATGAGCTACCACTTTGCCCCCTTGAACTACTGCTATCCCTATTTGCTGACTGTGATGTTGTATTGCCTAGGCTGTCACTGTTGGCATGTCCCTGATATGGCAATGCCACTTCTTCCCTCCCCACCCCCATTGTCTAGCTTCCCTGAAGGACATGCTCATATACTTTGCTTAACACATGCACCCCCTTCTCGGAGAAGTGCAGGCCATCCCTCTGATAGAGGTCCCATGGGCCATACAACCTGCACCACTTGTCAACAAAGGTCAAACCTAGTTCATGGCAGAGCCTACCTACCCTGGCATTGGCTGCCCATGCCCTAGAGCTCCACTCAGGGGAGACTCCAGCCACAGGCAGAATAGCAGTCACAATGACTCTGCTATTGCTTTGCTTCAGGGTGGCCAGAAGGGCCCTGCAGTCTTGCAGCAGCTCCTCACTCCTAGCAAGGACCTATGTTATTTACTCCTACCTGCACTACAACTGCATTAAACTGGTGCTCAATGGTGGCCTGTGCCACCACTGGGTACCAAGTTTTTGACCTTGGCACCAGGCCTGGTGATGCACCTCCTGCCTCTCCAACCTTTACAGAACACCCTATCTAAATGCAGCACACGAGAATCGCCTACGACCAGCACTGTCTCCCTACTACTATCCTGGGGGCAGTTCTCCAATGCCTGGAACCTATTTGATGTTACTATGTCTGCCTGCTGAGCTGCTTGACTAGGTTTCCTCCTACTCCTACCACCTGCCACCTGCCACTCACTGACCCCTTGCTTAGGCTCGCACCTCCAAATCCTCCACCCCCTGACTTTACCACTGCCCCTCCTGTGAGCTACCACAACTAGAAATCTTCTGTTCACTAGGAACACTTTCCTCTACAGATATTCCAGCCACCTCCACAGCAGGGGAAGCCTCAGTTACCTGGTGGCCTGTGACTACCTGGGCATAGGATACCCCTGCTACAGACTGACCCCTACATGCTGCCTTTTCTTGCCTACCCTGTGCAACAAGGGCAGCCTTGAGCTTGGAAAGCTCTGCCTTAAGGGCAGAGGTTGTACTAAACATTAGTACAACCTCAGTTCAAGTTGGTATGATTGCAATCCCATAAGAATACATCAACTTGTGCATGTCAGTTTTCAAATGCAGTATTATGAGCACTGTATGATCAGTGCAGTTTTTGCTCCACAAAATGTCAATGCAAATAGCCAACCAACCAGCTCTCACCTGGTTGGCTCACAAAATTTCCAAGCATCACTGACCGAGATGAGTTCCGTGGCCGATCAAGGGGAGCAGTATCTGCAGGCATGACAGTCCCCTAGATTAAATAAAAATATGGTTATCAGATAGACAGGGCAAGTAACAGGAACCAGAAAGTGTACCTTGAGCAGAATTTGTATGCTTAGAGTAGCCACTACATCTGCAAATATGTTGTTTTTCAGGCAAGATTTCTGATATGAGTGAAGACAAATTAAATATAGAGAAGTAAAGCTACTCTTCACATTTTATTATTACATTAGCATTGTTAATCTATTGAGTATGTTTGTACAACAATGTGCAGAGATTTGAGTGCAGTGCAGCTTTAAATATCTTTACCATAAAGTTGTGTTTAACTTCCAGACCTATGGGCAGTACCTAGCAGGTGTAACAACCATGCTGATGGTCCCTGCACTCTCAGTACTACACTCCCAACACCTCCATTTGCAGACACTGCACCCTCAAAAAAAGTAATTGAATGTCAAATATGGAGTGGTTGGTGAAGTTGGTTAGGGTGTGAGTCTTGTATGCTAGTGGTTGGGGTTCACATCCTGGCACTGTTTGTTTAACATAAAGACATAAAAGATCAGTGCAGCTATGAGCCACAAGGGCCCTTCTTGGTTGCACTTTCGACACTGAACCAGTTGCCCACGAAATCCGTTGATCAGCCCTCCCTTGAATACTGAAAAGCAAGCCCTCTATTCTTATAATGACTGTCTATGCTGTTTTTAAAGATGTTCAGTGTGCTGCTACTGACAATGGTTTCTGGTGGCTGGTTCCAGTATTCTACTACCCTGTTGCTGAAGAAAGACTGTCTTAACCTTGTCCTGCTGTGATTAACTTTAATTTTGAATTGATGACCTCTAATTGCATCATTTCTGTTAAATTCAAACATTTCCCTGAGATATCCCTGTTCCTGACCATGAACAAATTTACAGACCTCGATGAGATCTCCTCTCAGCCTTCTATGTCTAAGTGAAAGCATATTCAATTTCTGGAATCTTTCCTCACATGCCAGGTTGCTTATACCATTAACCATTTTTGTTGCCCTTTTTTGTACTCTCTCTAAAAGCCAACAATCTTTTTCATAACTAGGGGACCAAGCTTGGAAACAGTATTCCAAATGTGGCCTAACACATGCACAGTAAAGCTTCCTGGTGACTTCCTCACTTTTGTATGATACATTCCTATTTATTCCCCCAAGCATTCTTAGTGCCTTCTTCCTGGCTTCCTTGGTCTGTTCTGATGCCCCAAATTTTGTGTTCAAAATAATACCTAAGTCCTGCTGAGTCACATATAGTACTTGGCCACCCATCAAGTATGGAGCCTTCATATGCCGCCTACCTACATGCATGCTTTTTCACTTCTCAAAATCAAATTTCATTTGCCATTTTTCAGACCACTTCATAAGTTTGTCTAAGTCTTTCTGCAGCGAGACCTGCTCATTGTGTCCTGTTATTGCCCTAAAGACCTTCAAATCATCCACAAATTTCAAAACCTTACTGCTTAGGCCACTTTCAATGTTATTTACAAATATAATGAACAATAGTGGCCCCAGTACTGACCCCTGGGAGACTCCACTAAGAACATTTTGCCATGATGACTGTACCATTTAGCATCACTCTTTGCTGTCTATCTGAAAGCCACAACTCTATCCATTTTAGGATGCTACCAGCAATACCATGTACCTGAAGCTGCATCATTAACCGTTTATGGGGTACCTTGTCAAAGGCCTTACTAAAGTCGAGGTATGCTACATCAACCGGATTTCCCTGGTCAAATTGTTCTGTAGAGAAATTCAAAAAGTCCAAGAGATTTGTGAGATACGATCACCCTTTTCTAAACCCATGTTGAGTATCTTGAATCAATCTGTTTCCTTTCAGAAAACTAACTATTATATCCTTGATAATTGATTCGAGTACCTTGCAGACTAGAGATGTGAGGCTTACTGGCATATAGTTTTCAACTTTCCCTCTTTCTTCTTTCTTGAAAATATGAACCCTTTTCCAATCTGTTGGAATTTCATTTTGTGAAACTGAATTTTGTGAAACTTAACCTCATCACACAGTTGATAGTCATGGATGGCCAGGACTGCTGGTTCATGTTGAGCTTGATTACTAGATTATTGGGTAGTATAGTGCTTTAAGGTGGTAACAAGACGAATATGCACACACATTTGCCTTCATAAAGCAAACAAATGGGTTAGGTTTGGTTAGGTTATGTTAGTTTAGGTTTTTTTAAGTTGGAATTTGTGTTCAATTTTTTTAAATCTAAAAAAGGGAAATTGTTTTTTTTCCTCAAAAGCAGCTTATGTTAGGTTAGGTTGGGTTAGGTAATTTATAAAATTTTCAGAAAATCAATTGTTTTCAATTTTTCATAGTTTTATTCTTTGAATTTTTATCCAAAGGGAGGTTAGGCTAGGCTAGGTTAGGTTATGTTATGTTGCATTTGTATTTTTTGAAACATTTCTTTTTATGATATGCTACGTAACTCACAGCCCCTTTTTGCATTGTTTTGCTCAACCTGAAAAGTAAGCATTTTCACCAAAAATGAGTGTTCCCATCATCTTAGTTGCATTCATAAACATTGCATTGGAATGATAAATTCCAAGAATTAATCAAACACCTTAGAGCACAAATTTACTGACTATTGTACACTGTATATGAGCTGCCTAGCATGCTAGTATTTATGCATGAAAGTAAGAAGGAAAAATACTCCTTTGAAGCCTAATCATGCGATCAATGTCCATCCTCATCTCTGGAGCCATCAGAAAATAAATGCATGGTAGGCTTAATCTTATCTTTCACTAAGTTTGGGAGAATACAGCTGTCATCTCCTACTGTTGTGCAACTCATCACAATGGCCAAGCTATCATGGGCAGATCCAGGAATTGTCATGGGGGCACTTGGCTGAAGCAGTGCCATTTCTTTGGAGGATGCCACTGCAAGAGTACCTGAAGGGCACCTCTGGTATAAAAATTTGACTTCCTGGGGTGCACTCGGTCTTCCCAGAGGGGCACATTTTCCTCCCAGAGGAGTGCCTCTAGTTGAAAACTTGAGGGGGTGGGAATGCATTGGAGCATTTCCTTCAGAGTGGTTGCCTTTTCCTCTCAGAGGGGCCCTCTGCCCAACAATTTGAGTGGGTGCACTCAAGCCTTCCCAAAGAGACATCACTTTACATGGGGAGGGGGCATATGCACCCAGCATTTGTGTCCACCCCTGCAAGCTTATATTGTGTGCAAGTTCCACTTCATAGAAAAGCCATACACACAAAATTGCTTCTTTAGATGAACAGAGGCTCCATGAGCTTTCAGCTCATAATTTGTGTGAGATTGAATAAGAACTCACTAGAAATCTAGATAATTTGCTTGTGCATGTGCCCAAAGC
Source organism: Ashinkailepas kermadecensis (assembly GCA_034440615.1). Taxonomy (NCBI): domain Eukaryota; kingdom Metazoa; phylum Arthropoda; class Thecostraca; family Neolepadidae; genus Ashinkailepas; species Ashinkailepas kermadecensis. The sequence continues at coordinate 6,311 of JAOTOM010005062.1, forward strand.
CGGTTGGATTTGGTCGATTAGATTCCAGAAAAAAAATGCACGTTCTGTTGAGTTATGACAGTCTGTGGAGAGTAAGACGGTATAACAGTTTGTGAGCATGTTTGTAACACAAACTGCTCCAACACAGCTATGATGCGCTGGACGTTTCATTCAGCAGTTCGTGATATGTTTCATTCACTTTTACTTTCTTTTTAGTGCTTTTGTTCACCAACTATTTTCTTTCAGACTGTCTGGATAAACGTGTCGGCTGTGCCAGCAGGGCGTGCAGAAAATGTCGATGTTGGCGGAACCACGCCGCAAGAAAGCATGGGTGCTGAACCCGAGGGGAAGCAAGTGGGCTGAAGGCAAGTGGATAGATATTGCTGCTGCGACCATGTTGCGCCATTGGTACCATAGGCATTATCATTAGAAATGCACCAGATATCCGCTCCGGTTGGATTATTTGGCCAGATGGCTGGTTTTTCGAACATCCCGTATCCCGACACTCGATGCGACCCTGATTGCCAGATACTGGATTCGGCACCGTCCATCAGACTTCATTGGGCTTTGCTGACCTACAGTGAACGTCTTCTGTGATGGTTGGGGTCACTTGTTCGTGATGTATCATTTGTGTGAACGAGAGTAAGTTCATCTGATTGCGACGAATCAAATATCGTTGGTGTGCTTACTGACGATCTAACAACAATTGGTGTGTTTGGCTCCCAAAACGATTGCATTGGCTGTAATGACTTCCTAGCTTCGAAATATTTTTACATTGAATTTATGAACACTTTGGCTAGGTGTCGTGATAACAATTGGTCAACTGCATGATGAATGGAACCCAAGGCAATGCACTGGATACCTCAAACTGATTTTATTCTGTTGGAGTTTAGCCATTTAAAGCCATGCAGTGGATTAAATTTGGAACCATGGTCAGAACTGAGTAACCAGGTTTTTCACTTTGTTTTGTCTTTTCAGATGACAGCAAGTTTGGTCAAAAGATGTTGGAGCAGATGGGCTGGAGTAAAGGCCAGGGACTCGGAAAGAAAAAGAGTGGAATCACGGAACACATTCGACCTTCCGTCCAAAATGATTCTAAAGGTCAGTTCAATGTGGATGGCAATAGTGTTATGGCATGGGTCTGTGTCAGCATGTCATGCATGTCATTATTTGTGAAGCAAATATTTGTACTATGCATCCCTTAACCGTTGTTCGTTGTTCAATATTTTGAGGAAAACAGAAGAACATGTTCTTGCATCATTAATATTGGACTTTTTGTGGACTTTTTCCACAAAAAAATACACCGCAAACAAATATGGCCCTCTGTTTGCCAAATTGTTTCTAATTTCGAATGAGACTGCTCAATTATGATCATCATGCTATTGTATACATCATCTGCCATAATAGATAGTGTGCAAGACTGGGGGCGTAGCCAGGGATTGGGCAGGGTAGCCATGATTCCTGTATCGTGGCCTGTGTCCCCCACCCATAGGATGCTCAGATTGTGTATGGGAATAAATGGGGACTAGGTGAAATATTCCACTGACAGCAGTTAAGACTCCTGGCAGGCCAAGAGCTCCCCTGGCAAAATATTCCGGTGATGCCCCTGTGCAGGACACTTCCTGGCATGCACATTGGGCCGTTGGTAATTGATTGCAATTAAATGGTAAAAAAGATGTTGCAGAAGCATCTAGAAGCAGCTGGAAAGTGAAAGCACAATTAACGAAATGAGTGTTGCCCATGCACACTCATGGTCCCAGCAAAATGAATGTCGCTATTATGATGCTACAACTGGCCACACTGGCTGATCTAGGGGGCACAGGGTCCATGCCCCCCTTGCGCTGTAAGAGGCTGATTTGTGCCGAAATTGTGCACTAAAATGGCATTTTCTGACCATCTGAAAACATTTTATGAGATAAATATTGTTCTAAGCCGACCCGATGAATGTTAGCTGTTCAAATCTGAAGAGGTATTCTAAATCGTAGTTTTTGTCCACCCCCCCCCCCCCCCCCAACTGGTCCTTCAGTATACGCCAACCGACGGCATTACCGAGTCCACCGGCGACCAATCGGCGTGAGAGGTTGGCGACGCTATATGACCAAGCGGTTGAATGCGTCGTAAAAGAACCAAAGGTTTTTCTTCTTCCAGTACGGCACGCTGAAAGCATACCTCGTTTAAACCGGGGACAAAGGCAAGTCTGAAGAGGTTCGTGTACACTGTACGGCCTGAATTTCTGGTCGTGAAAGGCACGTTAGCTTGTGTCGTATCATAGGGAGATCCAGTACGATATTTTCTGTGAAGGTATACAGAATCTGAACCGCAATAATTTTTTTTTTGGTGGGTGGGGTGGGCTGTTGTATGGTTTGAAGTACTGGTTGTGGAAGGAACGATTCTATCGTGGAGGTATTGTTTAAGCCCGTCTCATGGCGTCGGTCGCCTGCCGTCGACGTAGGGTGACACCGCGTGCATTTCGCGGCATTCTCCACGTTGCAGCAATGTGCGATTTTTATTATGGAATCCTACTTCGAAACGATAATTTTTGGGTCAACTAGTTCAGCGACGATATTTTATTTGAAGCTACGTTTTCAACATCCAAACTTGCTTGTGCCTACTTTATGTTCATAATTTAAGAATAATGGGCATAATAATAGCAAGTGGACCAAAACATTCAGTAAGTTGAGGTTTAACCCTAGTTTTCTTGCATAACTACACAATCTCTTATTAACATGATGAAATCCCAGGTCCGAGAACCCACACATTTGGACATTTTTTATCAAAGAGTATGAGTTTGTAGCATCTCTTCGTCAAATAGCACTAGTCAGCCTTCCAGTGAGAAAACTACAGAGCATGTTCTGAAGAGGATGATATTTTGTACAATAATCCATTACTCAGCTGTTTCCCAGCGCTGTGCGGCAACAGCATGCACTCCTATGTTGGCAGGCCTCGGCTTCGAGGGCAGCTCAGACGACTGGGTCGCCCACTCGGAAGACTTCAACGACCTGCTGGCCAAGCTGCAGCAGGATCAGAACGAACCGAACAACGGCGACTGCTCGGCCACTAAGCGGCCCAAGTCGCTGGAGGAGACGTCCAAGAAGTCCAGAGCCAGGGTGCAGTACGTTATTCCATGTCCGACTGGGCTGGCTGGGTGGTCGTAAAGCTGGGCGTGATGTGCGGGCTGTGTGGTTGTAAAGCTGGGCGCGATGTGCGGGCTGGGTGGTTGTAAAGCTGGGTGTGATGTGTAGGCTGGGTGACCAATCATTGCATAGTTCAGTCATCACTGGCGATCACTGCTGCCATACTCTGCGATGCCCAGCGAAGGCCAAGGTGGTGATCTTGGCTGGCGTCTGCCAGGTGGAAGCTAACAGGTATTGATTCGTACGGTCCAAGTTCAGATGGGGTGATGCCCATGCACATTGCGCTTGCATTGTAAAGCATGCCATCGGACAGGGATTGCTCGACGGGGTAGTGTATTTGGGCCTAGTCATCATTGTTTTCAAGTGCGGACCATGATCTCTTAAAGCCTTCCAGCAACACATTCCAGATATTGCTTTGATGCCGGTTTGGGGGAGTGGCCATTTGTGCTCCACGACCATTCGACACTATTTAGACTGGTTCCTCGTTGCTTTACGAAGCCAGTGGAATGGTCAGAATCGCAAGACAAGGCAAAGCCTTCCTTTCTCGCAAAAGCTGTTCGAGTCCCGGATAATGTCGAGACCTTTTCCAGGATTATCTAGTTTTGTTCTGTCGTCTTATGCCTCGGAGTTTGTATTTTGACCCACCCATATGCCCAAATTATTTGTATTTCCTCAGAAACTACGTTTGGCGCCCACGTCATTAGTACTTGATTTGCGTTATCTCGATATCCCTCAAAAGTATAATAATGATTACACATTATGTGGTGGTTACGTTTAAATCAACTGGTTTTGAACTCCATTAGTTCAGCTTTTACAGAAAATGTTTAGATCGTGAAGTAACTCGATGGTCTCCTCATCACTGGTCCGGCGCCCTATCCATGAAGGGTATCCAACGGTTAACTTGCTCCGCCCGGGAAAATAAAATCACGTCTGCACATGTGCTCGATTCAGAACAAGACTGGTATAGCGAATGTCAAAGTAAATGTCTGATAATTGCTTTTCGCGCTGTTCCACAGCTACCACAAGTTTACACGTGGCAAGGACCTGAGCAGGGCGTCCAGTCGGGACATGGCGTGTATCCTGGGCGGTCGGCCGGACTTGACCGGCTCCCAGCCGGCGACTCCGGTCACCTCTCGGCCGCCGTCACCGCCGCGGCGGGCCGACAGCGAGCCGGAGGTGGAGGTGGAAGCCGGGCCCGAGCGGGCCTCCGTCCAGGTCGACGCCCGCTCCGGCTACACTACCATCAGCACCGGAAAGTCCGTCAAGGTGAGCACCGCCACCCGCCGCGCACGGCATCTGAATCCCGTGAGATACGTAGGCTCTGGCAAATCTGCAGGCCGTAGTAGATCCAAAGACTTTAGTAAATCCGCGGGACATAGTACCCTGGTTCTAGTAGATCCGTAGTGTATGAGTATATCCGTTTCAGGCACAGGTCAGTCGTGTCGTCAGCTTGATGGTCCGCACCGTTTACTGATCGCTCACTAGCTGTTCTCCCCCATGGGGTCACACGAGGCACCCATGGTGGCGTCGACTCCAGTTGTGCCGTCAGCGGGCTGGTCCGCACCGTTTACTGATCGCTCACTAGCTGTTCTCCCCCATGGGGTCACACGAGGCACCCATGGTGGCGTCGACTCCAGTTGTGCCGTCAGCGGGCTGGTCCGTACCGTTTACTGATCGCTCACTAGCTGTTCTCCCCCATGGGGTCACACGAGGCACCCATGGTGGCGTCAGTTGTGCCGTCAGCGGGCTGGTCCGTACCGTTTACTGATCGCTCACAGTTTTGGGGGCACCCATGGTGGCGTCGACTCCAGTTGTGCCGTCAGCGGGCTGGTCCGTACCGTTTACTGATCGCTCACTAGCTGTTGTCCCTCGTGGGGTCCCATGAAGCACACATGGTAGCACCGGCTCCAGTTGTGACCTCGGGATGTTTTACTACAGGCTCCGATGTTTGCTGGATGTTTAGATGTCATCTGTCTGTTGTGAGATATGGATAAACAGGAATGCTAAGTCCTTCGGTTACTCTGCGCTCTACTGCTTTCACCTTTTAAAAATATAAATGTCGAAATTTTATTTGTAAATATGAATATAACTGAGCCAAACTCTTGCCTTGCCAGGATTACTTCGCTGAAAAGATGCAGATGCTGAAGCTGAAACGCCAGCAGTGCGCTGATCACCCAGTTTCATCACAATCCGACGCTGATGATCCGGTGCATAGTAATGCTGGCCCCGACAACCATACCGAAGCTGCAACTGATGAGAAACGGACAGATATGAAGTCCAAGAAGAAGAAGAAACGGCGCGCTCCAGCTAACGAGATGAGTCGATGCAGCCCAACAGAAGCGATAGATATGGCTGCAGAAACCGCTGTGGAAAATATGAAAAGGAAAAACACCACTGACTGCTCCCTTCTTGCTGGAGAGCAGCCAGCGGAGGCCGCCTTGCGGAGACGGAAAAAGAAGCAGAAAATCGATCAAGGAGAATTATCTCCTGAAAATGTGGCTGAAATCAATTGTCAATCCCAAAAAGAAAAAGGCGTGCGTAGAGATGCCTCAAGAGAGTGTGGAAACCCCGGAGGTGGAGGGAGCAGTCACGAAGAAGGGTGGCAATAGGTATACTGAGCAGTGCCAAGGTGACAATCTTGGTGCAAGCAATGTCGCTGTCGACTCTTCCCACACACAAGGCTCGGGAAAGAAAAGGAAGAAGTCAAAAAAGGACTAGAATGATGCTTTACCAACCAGTATTTTATACTAATTGACAGGTACGCCACAACCCAACTGTTGTGCTCGTGGTAAGTATTGTACCACTGCCTTCGGGGGTTGCAATAACCCACCTAGCCAGTCCTACGAGACGATTTATGTTCCCCTAGACCAGGTTGACTGTAAATGCAATATACACACGACGAGCATCGTGTTTTGTTGTATGGATACCATGCTCGGTACCGCTGTTGGTGGCGTACGCTGCCGTCTGTTCGGTTCTTCGATGACTGGGCGGATGTGACAGACAAGCCGCCTAATTGAAGCTTGAATTTCCTCAAATATTAGACAACCGTCCTCGAAACATCTGTGCGATCCAGCTTGTTCTGCAATAAACTGCATTGTCTTAGGAATGGTTTGATGGTAGTTGTATATATGCGTTTGGAGTACAGGTGGAGGCCGGAAATAGTTTTTGTTTTCGCGATTAGTGTCCCGAGCCATGCTCTCAAGAATCACGGGTGACTGCTCGTTTCTGTCAAGTGGGACAATCCTTTTCAGCATGCAGTCCATGGAAAGCGAAAACGATTCGCTTGGTTAGATGGCGGGAGATTGAGTCAATTAATTACTATTCCTCACTTATGCAGTCAAAACATGTTTTTCCCGTTGTTAATATTGTGGTCATCAGTTTGTAAGTGATCAAATTATTTCACACGTGCATGCAACTCCCCATGTCCATCGTACGCGCCTTGGACAACAGACATGACCTTCCTCCACATGCACGGATTGTTACTCTCGTGCTTCAAATGGCACTTGTGTACTTCAAAGGGGCCCTCATAGATCTCAAATGGGATTTACAAGACCTTGAATTGCTCTGTCTTGGCTTAATTGATACTGACCGTTTGCAGAAACACTCCGATCTCAAAGAGTCCTGCACATTCAAGGGGCCGGCATGCACCTGAAAGGGGTCCTCGTATCCCTCAGAAGAGCCCTCGCAGTCCTGAAAAGGGCCCTCACAGGCTCGGAACTACCCGCATGCGTCAGCAATGCGCTATCACAGGCGTCAAAGGTGTCTATTGTGCCATTCAAGGCCTCTAATAGGTTTCCATTTAACCTGGGTAAGGCCCCTCTTAGTTCTGTAATACAAATATAGAGCGTGAAAAGACATACATAGCCCCTTCGGGCACCTGTGAAGCAGGGACTCCTCTAAGGAATTTTCACAAGGTGGGATTTCTTACTCATGTCTAATCAGTACAATATGGCGTCACAGGCGGATCTAGCCATCCGGTTTGGGGGGGAATTTCGACGCCCCTCCCCCCTACCCCTAGTGGCGTATCAAGGGTTTGCGTCACGGGAGGGGGCGAACAGATTTGGGGAGTGCCAAGCCTACCACTAGTTTTGACTGAAAGACACGGGATTTCGACCACTATTTTTCAAAGGAGTCCTTTTATTTTGTAAGATAAAGCAATTAGTGACCGACTTAATTTTACTGTGGAGGGGGCCAATCTATCACTAACGTTTCTGAGTCACCGAATTTCAACCCTGACTACCCCATCCTTTTTGAAGGCTTTTCTTTTGGTATCCCTTGATGTCATCTCAGACTGCTGCAATTGCACCTGTGCAAATACACCTATACTTAAAAATGTAAACGTTTCCAATTTCAGGTATCTCAGTTCATAACGCCCGGTCGCCACCAAGCCAACGTTCGTGCACGTGCACACCCGCCTTGCGCATTTAGCACATTCGCCACAATTCGTGCTATTCTACGGTTTCTGTTAGGCCTCCCATGGTTTGCTAATTGCTATCACATGATAGTCTTGCGCCATTTTTGATGTGATGGAATGCTTCGTAGGGGGGTTGGCTGGCAAAATTCGATCTATTTAATTCGATGATTAGTTCTTTTCTTCCCACATTTTCTGGTGGTTAAGAAATCCGGATACCCGCTCAGCTTTGATGCACTTAATCTTTTTGGTTATATATGCTCCAAGATTGGCTACCAAACCAAGTCCCTGGCTCGGTGCTTTTTAACCATTGGATTTTTCTTCGTTTACTTCGCCAATTTTTGTTAGGGTCCCGGCACATGTTTTTAGACCCCTGCTCTTGTTAGGGTCTTGTTGCTTTTTTGTGCACTGATGCATTTTGTTAGGTGCCGGCGCGATTTCGAATACCCCGATGTGTTTATTTAGGGTTATTTTATAACTATATGGTCCTAAAGTAGACAAAAAGCCAAGAAGCGACATATGTCGCCTCTTTTGAGTCCCGGCCTGTTTTTGAAGCCCTCATGCGGCCTCGTGGCCATGGTGTGCTTTGAGGGCCACCGGTGTGTTTTTTTTTGGCTCCCAGCGTGTTTATTTATGGATGCAACACATGTTTGGAGGCCCTGTCGCTTTTTTGGGAGACTGCGCTTTGAAGGGCTCGATGCCTTTTTGGCCTCCCGTTGTGCTTTTAGGGCTCCCCTCCATTCCCCTCCATCTCAGGATGAAGGGGAAAGGACGGTTTCCCTCTTGGTGCGCCACTGCGGCTGTTCACCGAGTTTTTTTTAGCCGATGGTACCCTTCAGAGAGAAAGACTCTTCGGATAATTTTCTTTCGGAACCTGTTCTTAATGTTCCGGTGCTCGGGTCGATTTGATCAAGCCGCGGTGTGATTTCTGTGGGTAGATATATATTTTTTTAAGGCCCCCTGTGCGTTATTTTTGGGCCCCGGAACGATTCTTTTGGGCTTCCTGTACGATTTTTATTCGGCGACTCGGCATGTTTCTTTTCTGAGGCCCGACGCCTTTTTGGTGGACACTGACGCGATTTGTGAGGCCGCAGAGTGACATTCTGGGAAATAATTGATTGTTGGGAGGTAGCTGCGGCTTTTGGGGCACCGACGCGACCTTTTGGGCCACCGGTGTAATTCTGAGGAGCTGCGACGGGACTTCTTTGGTCCCACTGCGATTTTTTGGCCCCAGCGTCATTTGCTGGGATCCCGCCGCGAGTTTTAGCGGTCTCAACTCGACACCCATCGTGATTTTCATGGGCCTCGGTGAGACTTTTTGGGTTCTGAGCTCTATTTCGGGGGCGCCGACCCGACCTTTTGAGGCCCACAGCGTGATTTTCTTGGGCCCTGACGCAACTTTTTTGGGGGCCCGGTCCCACATTTTTGTTTATCCCCCAGCGCCTTTCTTCATGGTCACTAAAAGTTTTTTTGCGGGCCACAATGTGAGTTGCATTGGCCTAGGTGCAAATATTTGGGGCTCAGCGGGATTTTTAGGAGGTCTCGCGAATTTTTTTTTTCCAACCCCGGTGCGATTCTTGGGGGCCCCACAACCTCTCAGTTGGGGGGGGGGGCTATTGCAGCGCTTCCCCGGGAGAAAGGGGTAGTGTTGCCTGGGGAGGAAAAACCGATCAACATTCCACCACGTTACACATCTTGCCCTCTTTACAAAGACATCTAGCTTCACGTGTCTCTTCATTTTAGCAACGTCGAAGAAAAGACCGCAAGTGATTATCTAGCTCTCGTCACTTGTGTCATGCACAGTGGCGTCGCCACGAAATTCTTCCAGGGGGGCAATGTTCATAGGGGGCCTCCTGCTCCCCAAAAGGGGGCCTCCACTGTTTTTTTTTTTTTTTTGTTTTTGTTTTGTTTTTATTGTCCCCATATCAGATGCAGCAGCAGCCTATCTTATTTGGCTGCATACACCTTCATTGGGTCTTTCAATGTGGGGGCTTCCCTGGGTGAGCTACCATAGACCAGGACAGCCAACACATGGGTGCCTCGGAATGCAGGCAAGAGATACAACAGAATGTGATTATACCAATACCATTATCATCCATTCTGTATTTTCTTTTTCTTTTTGCAGATAGATTACCACCAATTAGTAGAAAGGAAATGAGACCCTGGAAAAACCGTGGACAGGTAGCAACCTAGTAGCGCCCACGGAATTCCCAGGGTCACAAGATGAAGGGTTAGGGGAGTATATAAAAGATGAAAGCATTCAAACAAAGATAACTCGTGCAGAATATGCATGGGTGAATACGAACCTAACAAAATCATCCATCACAAAAAGAAACAAAACAAAAAAAACTCATTCATTCAGGCACATCATACCTTTCTGTGTTGCCATATATCATCAACAATGACATCCTCTATGGCAAGGTAGATTTTAAAAAAAAGTTATCTTTATGAATTATATGAACTAGATTCTGTCTTCAGTTTTCGTTTCATTTGTATAATTCCATAAAGTCACGTCCAAGACATTTCTTTAGCACTGCTTTTTTTTGGCACCTGTTCAATTCTGGGAAATATTTAGCAAATTACACTGTTCCAGGAGGTCCTGTGTTAGGGCCTCTTATTGCTTTTTAGTTTGTTAGCATGGTTCCCGAATGGGAACATGATTTCATATTGATGTCTTGTTTGTTCTTGGCATGGTGCATCATTTACGCAAAATGCAATAGCAAGAATCAATTTTTTTCGCTGAGAACTAAGCCATATCAGGGTATAAATAAGCAAATGTGGATAAATACGTCAGTGCCAAAACAAACCAATATATTTATGCTGTATCCACGAGAAGAAGCTTCCCACTGGCCTCTAGATTGTAGCGAGCTGGTGGGGCTCGTGCTGAGCATATCTGAAAGATATCTCCCATTGATCAACCCACTTCTATGTCCACCAAGTTTAACTGAATATAGCTAGGTTCATCACTACTGTTAGTAATTCCCACCAGCTGGATCTCATAAATAAGCTTAAACGATCATTTCTCAGTCCTCGGACTACAATTTCGCGAAAGCTACAACGAGAAGTGAATTGAATTGGTTTTCTAATCGTCAACTTAGGGATTTATTTCTTTTCTTTATAACATTTGGTGCTGGCTGCAAGACACTTGGCACAGAAGCTAAAATAATGAATCCTCCGCGAATAAATTCACGGCAAGAACAAGCATAGAACAACAATGCATCAATGGCAATGCAACAATGTAACAATGACAATGCATAAATAATGCAAAACCTTCGAATTCCACGCCTTCACGCCCATGGTTATCGCTGTGCTGTACCGTTTTGTAAATTGTGTCGTTGAGAAGGTACTGAAGCTGGGAAACTCTAATCATGCAGGCTGTAATAACAGAAGACAACTTTGTAGGGAGAAAATACATTTTAAAACATCGTTTCTCCCATTTAATATGAGGCATCAGTGTTGTTTTGTATACTTGTGAGGGGGAATTTCCCCCCGAAATGTTGACTTTGATCCATGGGCGTAAGTTTCTAAAAGTTATTGGGGGACCAGTGACGCACCTAGTTAGTTAGTTAGTTGGGCTTTAGGACGCTTCGACCAGAGTTGATCATTCGCGCCCAGTAACGCACCTATATTTGCGTCAAGGAGAGGGGGCAAAAGTATTTGGAGGGGTTCAACTACTCAATACAATCTTCCGATTTGGATCACTATTTTGTCAAAGGAGACCTTTTTAAATAAAATAATTAGTGATCAACTGAATTATCCTGTGGAGGGGCCTAATCTATCACTAGCGTTCCTGATTCGTCGGATTTCAACCCTAGCTCCCCCACCCTGTTCGAATGTATTATTTTGGTATCCCTTGATAAGTCACCTCGCACTGCTGAAATTACACCTACGCAAATCACTTTAAAATATAAAATTTCCCAATTTCAGACATTCCAGTTCATAGTGCCCGGTCGCCACGACTCCAACGTTAGTGCACGTGCACACCCATCTTGCGCATTCGGCGCATTCGCCACACTTCGTGCGATGCAACGGATTCTGCTGGGCCTCATACGCTTTGCTAATTATTGCCACATGATAGACTTGCGCCATATCTGACGTGATAAAATACTTCGTATGGGCGTTCACTGCGAAAATTCGATGAATTAAATTCGATCCTTAGTTCCCTACTTCCCATATTTTATGGTGAAGAAATGCGGATACCCGCTGAGCTTTGATTCACCTCATGTCTTTGATTAAACATGCTCGTTGGCTACCGAACCGAGGCCCAGCCTGAGTGTACTTCTTTGAACCCGTTTCGTATTTCTTCGTCTACGGATGTGTCTTAGGGCTCCAATCCATTTTCGTTAGAGACCCAACGCATTTTCGAAACTGCTGCTCGTATTAGGGTTTGTTGCTTTTTTGTGCACCGAATATTTTTTTTTAGTTGTCGGGACGCTTTCAAAGATCTCGATGTGTTTACTTAGTGCCCGGTATTTTTGTTCGTTTCGAGACCATGTTGGTTTTTGCGGCCCCAGCCTCTTTTCAGGCCACTGTGCGGTCGTGTGGTCCCTGTGTGCCTTGAGAGCTTCCGGTGTTTTTTTAAAAATGTTTTTTATTAGAGTTCCCGGTATATATAGTTATGGCTACAACACATGTTTTCGGGTCCTGTCGCTTTTTGCGAGACTGCGCTTTGGAGGGCCAGTTGCATTTTCGGCCCCCGTTGTGCTCTTAGGGTCTCGCTGTGTTTATTTGGGGCTTCTGACGCACATTTGTGGGGCCCCGGTACGATTTCGGGGCTTCGGTGCGATTTGTCTGGGTCCTAGCGCGACTTATCGCGCCCGGGCGCGTGGTTCCGCGACCCAGCGCCAGTTATCTGGGCTCAACACGATTTTTGTGGATCTCTTCTGAATTTTCTTTAAATTCCGAATCCCGGCCTGATTTTTACCAGTCCCTGGCGCCATGTTTTTGTATCTCACCACGATTTTCGTCGACCTCCGGTATGTTTTTCGATGCCGTACGCGATTTGTCAAGGCATCTGATGACACGTTCGGTGCTCCAGAACCATTGTCCTGTCCCGGGCTTTTTTGGAATCCCTCCTTATTTCGGAGGGGTCCGGCTTTATTTTTCGGATACCGATGCGACTTTGGGGGTCACACGGTGCCTATGTGCGGCCCTAGACGCCAATTGTTGACAGCCCCGACATTAATTTTTCATGCCCAGACCAAATTGTGGTACTACCGATGGGAATTGTGGGTCCGAGCGCGAAATTTGGTGGGACCGGTTCGAGTTTGCGCGGCACGTTGCACTTAGCTGTGACCCCAACGCGATCTTGGCGGTTCCTGTTGCAGATTTTTGTGCCTCGGAGCGAGTTTTCTGGGGCCCGGCGTATTTTCTAGGGGTCTCTACGCGAATTTGGTGACGACGCGAATTTGTGTGGCCCCAGCGCGATTTTTTGGGGCCTCGGCTCGATTCTTGGGAGCATATCCCTCTTAGGAGGGAGGGGGCATTTTCCCATTTGATATGTCACTGCGGTCACCAAAGGATTTTTTATCAGCCGATGGCACCTTTCGAACCATAAATGCTCTCCGGGCAATTTTTTCCGGACCTGTTCTTTAAAGACCTTTAAAAAGAACAGTTAAAGGTCCGTATGTGATGTTTTTTGGTCCTGGTACGATTCTTCGGTCTCCAGGTGCGATTTTTTTTCAGTGCCCTATCACGTTTTTTCCAGTGCCCAACGGGTTTTGGGGGGGACTTTGACCGCTTTTTTTTGTGGCGCGGAGTGGCATTCCGGTTGATAATTGATTTTTGGGGCAGCGGTAACCTTTTGGGTCCAGGCGCGATCCTTTTGGTCTCCAGTGAGATTTTCAAGGGCTGCGACGCGCCTTTTTTTCGTCCAATGTAATCTTTTATGTCCCGACGTCACTTGCTTGGATCCCTAGCTCGAGTTTTAGCGACCTAGACACTTTGTGGGTGTCCAATACGTTTTTGATGCTTTTGGTGTCGTTGTTGGGGCCCATAGTGATTATCCATGTCCGGATTGTTTTTCGTTGCCTGGCTTCATTTGTGTCCCAATGATATTGTTGGGGAACGGTACGACCTATCGTGCCCCTAGCGTGATTTTCATGGTCCGGGCGTGAATTTTTGGTACCCCGAGGCTCAGCGTGATTTTCAGGGGCCCCGGCCGGATCTTTTTGGGCCCATATCGTGATTTTCAAGTACCCCGGCACGATTCCTGGCATTTCAGGGGCTTCTTGCAACCTATAGACTTCCTCTCGCGTCTTAGGGGTCTCGCCTCATTTCCTGGAGCCTTTTTTACCGGTGTTGGACGTCTTGTGCATCCTACCCTCCTCCATATTAAATGGTCATCCTCAATGGTCATCCTCTCCCGTTTTGGAGGGCCTCCTCCCACATCCTACGGCCCCTTTAACATGGCATGGGGCTTCCTATCATGTTGCAGGGGCATCCTCTGCTAAATTAGGGGCCTCCTGCCACGCCTCGTGGACCTCCTTTGTCCTCGCAAAGCTTACCCGTCTTGAGGGATCTTCAATTTGGAAACCTCGCCTCCTTCCATACCTGCTACCTACCACTCCCATCTTAAGGGCCTTCTCTCATTTCCTGGGAATTCCTTCCGGTCGTCGGGGCTTCATTCGGCCCTGGGTATCTCCTACTCGATCTCGAGGGACTCCTCTCGAGTCCGGCAGGGACCTCCTTTTCTCTTCTAGAGGCTTTCTTTGTCAAATTATGGGCCTCCTCTCACGTCTTCGGGGCCTCCTGTTCTGCGTTTTGATTATATCTTTGCCCATTTTAAGGGTGGCCTCTTATCTCCTGGTGGACTCCTGTTCTCTCTCAGGTGCCTCCTCTCCCAAATTACAAGCAACCTTTCCTATCTCAGTTACCTTGTCATTTCCCGGGGACCCTCTTATCTAATTGCCCTTCTCTCATATTTTAGGAGCATCCTCGTTCATCATAGGGTCTCATTTCCAATCTTGTATCGTCCTCTTCCGAATTAGGTGCTTCCTGCCACTTTTCAGGATCATCCTTTTCTATCTTGGTGGAACCTTACCCGTTTTAGGGACTGCCTTTGCGTCTCGGAAACCTCATCTCATATCCACTGGCTTTCTATTCCGTCTTTGGACCTCCTCTCATTGTCTGAGGTCTCCCTTCCCGTATTGGGCCACCTTTGCAATCCTGGGGCCTCCTTTGCAACCCTGGGGCCTCCTTTGCAATCCTGGAGGCCTCCTTTGCAATCCTGGGGACCTTCTGTTCATTCCTGGGGGCCTCCTTTGCACTCCTGAAGTCATCCTTTGCATCCTGGGGTCTCCTTTGCAATATTGGGGACCTCCTTTTCAATCCTGGGGGCTCCTTTGTAATCCTGGAGGCCTCCTTTTCAATCTTGGGGGCTTCCTTTGCAATCCTGGGGGTCTCCTTTGTAATACTAGAGGTCTCCTTTGCAATCCTGGGGCCTCCTATGCATTCCTGGGGTCCGCCTTTGCAATCCTGGGGCCTCCTTTGTAATCCTGGAGGCCTACTTTGCATTCCTGGGGCCTCCTTTGCAATCCTGGGGGCCTCCTTTGCATTCCTGGGGCCTCCTTTGCAATCCTGGAGTCCTCCTTTGCGATCCTGGGGCCTCCTTTGCATTCCTGGGGGCCTCCTTTGCAATCCTGGGGCCTCCTTTGCATTCCTGGGGCCTCCTTTGCAACCTTGGGGGCCTCCTTTGTAATTATGGAGGCCTCCTTTGCAATCCTAGGGCCACCTTTTCAATCCTGGGGGCCTCCTTGTAATCCTGAAGGCCTCCTTTGCAGTCTTGGGGGCCCCCTTTGCAATCATGGGGGCTTCCTTTGTAATACTGGAGGCCTCCTTTGCGATCCTGGGGCCTCCTTTGCATTCCTGGGGGCCTCCTTTGCAATCCTGGGGCCTCCTTTGCATTCCTGGGGCCTCCTTTGCATTCCTGGGGCCTCCTTTGCAACCTTGGGGGCCTCCTTTGTAATTATGGAGGCCTCCTTTTCAATCATAGGGCCACCTTTTCAATCCTGGGGGCCTCCTTGTAATCCTGAAGGCCTCCTTTGCAATCTTGGGGGCCTCCTTTGCAATCATGGGGGCTTCCTTTGTAATACTGGAGGCCTCCTTTGCAATCCTGGGGGCCTCCTTTGTAACACTGGAGGCCTCCTTTGCAATCCTGGGGGCCTCCTTTGCAATCCTGGGAGCCTCCTTTGCAATCCTGGGGGCCTCCTTTGTTTCCGAAGGCCTCCTTTGCTATCTTTGGGGCTCCTTTGAATCCTGGGGCTCCTTTGTAATACTGGGGCCTCCTTTGCATTCCTGGGGGCCTCCTTTGCAACCTTGGGGGCCTCCTTTGTAATCCTGGAGGCCTCCTTTGCAATCCTAGGGCCTCCTTTTCAATCCTGGGGGCCTCCTTTGTAATCCTGGAGGCCTCCTTTGCAATCTTGGGGGCCTCCTTTGCAATCATGGGGGCCTCCTTTGTAATACTGGAGGCCTCCTTTGTAATCCTGGAGGCCTCCTTTGCATTCCTGGGGGCCTCCTTTGCAATCCTAGGGGCCTCCTTTGCATTCCTAGGGGCCTCCTTTGCAATCCTGGAGTCCTCCTTTGCGATCCTGCGGGCCTCCTTTGCATTCCTGGGGGCCTCCATTGCAAACCTGGAGCCTCCTTTGCATTCATGGGGGCCTCCTTTGCATTTCTGGAGGCCTTCTTTGCTATCTTGGGGGCCTCCTTTGCAATCCTGGGGGCCTCCTTTGTATTCCTGGGGGCCCCCTTTGCAACCTTTGGGGCCTCCTTTGCAACCTTTGGGGCCTCCTTTGCAAACCTGGGGCCTCCTTTGCATTCCTGGGGGCCTCCTTTGCAATCCTGGGGGCCTCCTTTGTAATCCTGGAGGCCTCCTTTGCAATCATAGGGGGGGCCTCCTTCGCATTCCTGGGGGCCTCCTTTGCAACCCTGGAGTCCTCCTTTGCGATCCTGGGGGCCTCCTTTGCAATCCTGGGAGCCTCCTTTGCATTCCTGGTGACCTCCGTGCCAATTGTTGGCACTCTCTTGATTTCTGGGGCCTCCTATCCTCTCCTAGGTGAATCCTTCTTCAAATTAGGGGCCTCCTCTCACGTCTTGGAGGCCTCCTCTCATGTCTCGTCGGCCTCCTTGCTCACTTTTTTCCTGTGCATTTCCGGATAGGGGCCTCCTGAAATTTCAGGGGGCGGCGCCCCCCCCCAGTCTCACGGCAGGGGGGCGACTGCCCCCTCTGCCCCCCCCGGTGGCGACGCCCTTGGTCATGCAGCCTGGCTCCTCGCTCCTCTGTGTCTAGGTCATGTTTTTGTGATACCGCCATCAATGGACTCGATTGCTGGCTTTGTAGCATTATTTTTTTTTGTTTACCGAAACATTTCATATTTGAGCCTTCTTCGTCCTTTTCACCTCAGTATAAGTGATGCCAACTTGCTACCATTTTTTCTTCGTTATAAAAATGCACCGTTCCAAGGAAAGATCACTTTCGCTACCTGAACTACACTAAGATTTGTTTTGGTTGCTTTCTCCATCAAAGCTCCCTTTGACTAGGTGGGATTTTTTACTCTACTAGGTGGGATTTCACGCCACTAGGTGGGACATGTCCCACCTGGTTAACATGTTAGAGGAGGCCCTGCTGTGAAGTCCAATCCCCAAGAGAGCCCTGGCCTCTAAAATGTAGGAGAGGGAGGAAGGAGAGTAAGGCCCCGTGACCCCTTGGGTACGCCAACAACCAGTGCGGTGGGAGACTTGCGGGTTGATGCAGAGGCCCTATGGGTGAAACAGGAGGTCCATACGTTGAAGGATGAAATATTGAAAAGTGGAGACCGCTAGAGCTAAACAAAAGCACGGAAGCTTTGGAGAATGTGTTATCTAGAGTTAAGACGAAGACCAGTATAACTATTCGGTGCAATAGGATGCCCTGTGGTTCATGTGGATATTCTTAAACCTTCAGATGCAACAAATGGTTCCCAGAACCAGGGTCGCAGCCAGGAAGTGATGGCGTCAGTTGTAAGGAGTCCCTTCGCAGCTCACATAGATGCAATCCTGATCCCAGCTGGTCCTCAACTTCCCGGATTCCTCCAGCTATTTAGGCCTCTCACATTTGCAGACGTCCCTTAATTACAAAATTTCCAGTAGCGATTCAGCTCCCAGGGGCTTCGCAAACTCCAGGAGCATTCGTTCTTCCAGGAGCCTTCCAATTCCGGCAAGGGACATCGACCTACAAGGAGCCCATACTGCTACCAGGAGTCCTGCTTCAAGAAGGGGCTCCAGCTTTAGCAGAAATTGATCAGGGGAGGGGAATATGCCACCTCAGTCGACTATTTGCGATAACTTGAAAACTCGTTCAGATAGCTCCAGGATTTGTTTTCAATAGCCGTCACTTATATGCCTTTTATATTAATTATGTACTTTTTGCAAAAAATAAACGATAAGGACATGATAGGTCAGGCATGAGTGACGTCATGTTAGCCGATTTGTTAAGGAAAGATGGAGCACGCAAATTGAGGTAGAAGCCGAGCGAATGAAGATATTTCATGTTTGTACATGGAAAACGAGAGACAATTAGACGATAATTAGCATGTTATGTTGTTGTTTTGATTGAATATGTCACTGAGAACTGTTCGTATGTCAAAATAAAAGATATTGATAGAAAATACTTACAGAAGTTTTAGCCTTGCGTTCAAAATTTCAAACAATGAAACAAAATATCCAAGAAATGGCTATGACGATTGTATGCAGCAAATTCTTAAAAAGTATTTATAGCAATGATTGAGTTGCGGCTTCAAAAGTACCACAGTGCATACCACGACGCCGCGCCGCCACAGCGGCAGAGCAAATCGGCATCTGTGGGACGGCCTTAATGCGCGCTTAATATACCACTTCGTAAGCTCTCTGAGACCTCATCACGGCGCTATCAATTGTTGTTTGATTTTTAAAATCGGCCTCGCCTTTCTCGAGATGAGCCGGGGAAATAGTTACCCCTTTGATTTAGTCATTCCTCTCAAGAATTCCGTGCCGGGGGTAAAATATGAAGAGATTGAAATTCTGAGCACCTCAAGACTTAGACTCAGTCAGCACTCAATACCTAGTCCGTAATACCTAAGCCGGGCGGTAGCTCAGTTGGTTAGAGCGCTGGCCTGCTCTGGTCTCCCCTGTCCCGGCAACGCAGGGTTCGAGTCGCTTCGCGCGCTCGCATTTAGCCCCCGGCCAGGAGGGTCAGTTGGCAGCTGGCCCGATAAGGCCGGGGACGAGCTACCGGGCGGCCGTGTCGGTGCATTGACGGCACGTTAATCTTTCGGTCAAAATTCTGCCGTTGAACTTGAATTAATGGATCGGGTGGTGGGGCCAGGGTTCACGCAACAAGCTCTGCTTAGCAATAGGACCCTGGTTCATAAAGCCACCCCAACAAGAACTCGGATTCAATTTATAAAAAAAGAGAAAAAAAGTAATACATTAGGGTGTTGAATGACTGTTGCGCCGCCAATGCTTTTGCTGCTGTTGGCGGCTCTGGGCTGCTGCGTCGGTGGTGCGCTCAGGCTCATGTTGAGCCCCTGGATCAATGTTGGGTATTCAATGTCGTTGAAGGCCTGTCAACCCACTGTTTGAGCCTGAGAGAGGGGGACCTGCGCTGTGTTTTCGCCTCCATTGGCGTCGAAGTCGTTGTTAGTACAGGACATTGCTGGACTCCGACCGCGGTGCCCCAGATATTTTGGGAGTCGCCGGACTGTTAGGAGCCCTGGATTGCTTTGGTTCCGATCCCCAGCTGTTGCTTTGGAATTCGGGTCAATGCTGGGAGTTCCAGGCCATTCGTGGGACGCCTGGCCACTGCTGAGATCCAAGTCAGCTTTGGAGCCCCAGGATGGCAATGGACGCCGATTATTTGTGTGGCGGGGCAGGAGTCCTGCCGTTATGGAGCCTGAGCCGTTGTTATTATGGCCCAGCTCCCGTTGGAACTCTGAACCTTTCAGCTGGTGCCCTCTGACTACCGCTGAGCTCCCGGATTAATTGTGTGTGTCTCATGCCTTTGGAGAACCACTATTGGGCTTCCAGGATAGTGATGGGCACCCCTGGGCATCTGCTAGGAGCCCAAGGCACTGCTGGACGCCTGAGACATTGTGTGGATCCGGAGCCACCGTACGCACCAAAGGTCAACATGGCTCCCCAGATTGTTGCTGGGTGTCAGGATGTTTTGGGGCTCCGGGCACCACTGGGGCCTCAGAGCCGCTGTTGGGGCCTTCAGATTACTGCCTAACCTGTATATCAATATTGGGCCTCAGGTCACTGTAGTGGACGCAGCTTAGCGCTAGCTGCTCTGGGCCGTGCGGCTATGGGGCGTACCCAGCTCCTGCCAGTCATTAGGGACAAAGGTGGAACCGGAGGTATTTAATCTAGCAGTTTTTCGACTGCGACAAGGGTACCGGATGTTTTGGCTTCAATTGCTTCCAAACTAGCTAGCGTACTGTAGAGGGTGCGCGCCATGCCGAGATGGGCGGTATGTAGGGTCGGGGCGGCGGATGCCGTCTGGGCCGGATTGGTGTGAGCGGCTTCTGTGCGGCTCAGGGCTTGGTTGCTGGGCTGTCTTGATGGTTTGTTGTACAGGGTCCACCTCTACAACCGCTCCGACGTTGCCAACCCTGCTGCGGCCCGTCGCCACCACTGCACGTATTTATATCAGCGAGGCCAGGCTCATCCACATCACAAACGCCCGTGAGTGCGCCCAGCAGGTCGTGTAGCTGGGAAGGGCTGTGGGCTTAGGGGTGTGGCACTGATGGATGGGTATGCTAGAGGTGCATGGCGCTGGCACTGCCGCCACCGCGGGCGCTCGTCAATTTGCGGGACCCACCCATGTACCACCCTGTAAAGCAAACACCACCCACTCCCATCCGACGTTCTTTGAACAACCAGATGCAAGCTGGGCCCGGGAAACATCCTGGTAACAATTTCCATAGTGATGTTTTCTGACAACTGAATATTTCCGCAGAATTCCAACCAATTCCACTGGTCCTTAAAACTACCCATCTGAATCATCTGTACGACAATCCCCAAATCATTCATTTCTTTCATTCCACACAATCATTCGGTTCCTCATACATCTAGTTTGCCAACGATTTTTCCTCCACTGTTACGAAAGCATTTATCGAGCCGTACTTCCTTTGGTTACTGTAGACTTGGTTAGTCCTGTGGTCCAGAAAGGTCCCAGGTTTAGCAAAGAAGACAAAATATGTAGCGGCAGAAGCAGCGAAGACTCGAAGACAGCAAGAACCATGAGCTCCAGGCACCCTAGACGAGCACTCCTTCGACTCTAGAAGAAAAACCTCCCACACAAAATCCCCAACTTTTATCTGTCTCCCAGATAATCTTTACCCCCCCTCCAGAGGAAAACTAACGGTGACGAGCCCAGTGTCCTGGGCCATTTCGGCTGGGGTAGGGATCAAGGGGCGAAATCTCGGTCCACGAGTGCAGCGAATCCGGGTATTTTTTTAATTGAGGAGGGACACCTTGCGGGTAGGCGGGACCGACCTTTACACACCCCACACCGGCGCCTATCGTCCGCACCACAAAAGGCGCCTGCCTATTAAGCACCTACACCGATCCAGAACACATCACACGAGAGTCGTCCTTCACTCTCGCACAGATACGCCGCCACATTATCAACTCACCACACTTCACCATCAGCAGGCACACCACCCACATCATAGTTCAGACACAGAGCAGCGCTGACACACAACACTGCTGTACACACACACTTTTAACAACCGGCGCTGCTTCTTCGCACTACATCGCACACTGAACACTAGCCGGGGCTACATTTGCGCCCCAAAGCTGGATAACGCACCACTCAACAGCATCGCTACGCTGTTTGACACTACAGCCCTCTACGTACCTCTACCACCACGGTGCCGCCGCTGTCTTCCTTATGGCCAAGACGAGCACGCTTGCGCATCGCGAGAACCACGATGCAGCCAGTGTGCCGGTCACCACACGGCATCCGACTGCACATCATCCGAGAGGAGATGTGCACCCTGTGATGGGCTGCATCCCGCCACCGACCCCGACTGCCCGAAGTGGGCATACGAGAGGGAGGTGAGCCGGTATGCGGCAGCATATAGCGTCCCACACACAACAGCCCAACGGCACCTACGCAACACCACCACTCCACCTCCTTCACACCTCCACCTCCACCTCCACACCTCAACCTCCTCCACCACTGCCATATCTACATCCACAGCCACACCCTCCCACACTGCACCTACCACCGGGCGCAGCGGCGCTTTCATCAACACCTAGACCCACACCCAGTCCAGCACCAGCTACCATTCGCCCTATCTATCCCAACAGCAGCCAGCTCCCGGAGTCCGGCACACTTCCCTCCCCAACGCCCCACCGATCCTCGACTCCATCGCGCCACCGACCCTCGACTCCACCACACACCACTCCTTCCCACGCCACCCCACCGCGGACCCGGTCTCCTCCCACATCCACTCCGCCGCAGACTCGGCCTTCTCTCACGTCCCCCTCCCCACCCCACCGTGGACCGGCCTCCTCTCACACCCACCTCACCGCGGACCCGGCTTCCTCTCGATCCACCTCATCCCGAACCCGGCCTGCGTCCACCACCACCCCCACCTCGGGCACGGCCTCCTCCCACATCCACCCCACCCCAGACCCGGCCTCATCCAACCTCCACCACCCATCAGAATCATACCTGGTCTCTATACTCTCCTCTACGGGCATCCCTCCCCATCCCTCACGGGACCTGGCCGTACCCCTTCGCCATACCGCCTCCAACCGGCCAGGACCCTCCCGCCACCATGACGCCTCCCCACCACCTTCTCCCCCGGGCCCTCGGCCTCTGCTCCACCCATCCGGCCGGCCCAAACCAAGGTCACCACGACCTTCACACAGACCTCCCACAAGCTCAGGCCAACCCAGCCTCCACACAAACCTCCCACGAGCCCAGGCCACCCCAACCTCCACACAGACCTACCACAAGCCCACAGCCACCGTATCTTGCCAAACCGACCTCCACACCACCTCCTGCACAACCACCCAAACACATTCCAAAACCTCGTCCAATGCCCAGACCGAGCCCATCACACCTGCTAAACCCGTCCATCCTGTACTACAGACTAACGAGTATGGCTGCTAGTTTTGTGGCGTACAGACATTCAAACAGCAATTGAAGGAGTTCTGGGTGCTCGCGGCCCAGAAGCGATGAAAGTGACAGGGTGATTCTGGCAGGATGTGGCATATGCTTAATGTGGTGTTCCAGGTGTCGCAGTAAGGTGTTGTATATTTGTCACCCTCAAGTTCAGGCCTTGTTAGTTTAGTGCAACCAGTTCTAAGTCTAGTGAGGACTTCCTTTTGTCAAAATGTGGTTGATTTGATGTGTTCCATGTGCCTACCGTTGGTTTCATGTTGTGGATGTGGTTAGATTTGTGTTGTGTAGAGTTGTGTTGCGTCCATGTTTTGTGGCGATGCTGACGTATGTGGCGTTGTAGCTGTGCTTTGCAATCGTGTACCGAATATTCCATCCTGGGGTAAGCGTTCAATGCTAAGGCTTGCCTTGCGAGCCGATCTGCGTCTTCGTTACCTGGGATGTTGGCGTGGCCCGGTATTCAGAGGAAGGAAAAGTTGTTGTTTATGTTACGATTTGTTGGATTCTGTCCATGACTGGATGTGGACAGTCTTGGGTGTTGCTAATTGACTGAAGGACGGATTTGGAATCTGAGCGAATTTATACGTTAGCTTTGCGTTAGCTTTAGCTTTGCGCCTCAAGAGCATGGAGATAGCTGCCAGAATGGCCAGTGCTTCAGCGGAGTAGATGGATAAATTATCCGGTAGACACTTGGAAAGCCTAAGGCCTGGTCTAGTGATGCCGATGCCTACCTTAACCTCGTGTTTCGGCCCATCCGTGAATACGAGTGTTTTGTGATTGCTGTCATCGGCGAATTTGTGGAAGGTGCCAAGAATGTCCGCCAATGCGACGGTCGAGTTCTTTTCCGAGAGCAAGTACTCGACCTTTGATTGGCTGAGTGTCCAGAATGGCCTAGTAGGCGGTGGAGCTGCAGTTGCTTGCATTGTGAGGTTAAGATCTGTGAGAGCTGTGGCAATTTGAACACTATATGGTGGAAGTTTGCGCCCAAATCAGCTCTTGTTGTATCGTCAGGCGTAAAGCAGCGGTGTGCCGGGTGATTTATAATGAATTTGATTTTACTCTTGTAGCGGCACAGCTGTTGTGTACACCTGAAGTGGAGTGGAGGTGTATTTGAGTCTACTAAAAGAGTGGCTATCGGTGTGGCTTCTGTGGCTGCTCTGATGCAGGTGGACCCTGGAACCAAATACGCTACATCTAACGTCATATCCAACCATGCAACTCCGCGTTACGTTCATAATAGTTCAGGTTCTCATTTTGACGGTTATAAAAGCAACCAAGTGCCCATATTAAGGAAAATAGAATCACACATTGGTCTGATATATTTAAGACATGACCCTTCTTCGGAGACAGAATATATACACAGACATTCTTACGCACAGGATTTGTAGCACATGCTTTATGTATCAGGCCGTCTACCAATATTGACGAAAGGGTTTAATCATCAACCATGCATCGACCCTATTTAAATATCAACATAACAATAGACATTGCAACAAGTACATGTAATGCGACTCTAGCAGCTTAAGAATGTTTGTCGCTTCCCTATTCACCTTCCGTATACATCTCACCTATACATCTATCCACACATATCATCGTGGACTGCATTCGAAGTGTTCGCGTGTGTGAATGAACGAGTGTGTAAGTGAGTGAGCGAGTATGTTTATGAGTTAGTGGTGAGTTAGTGAATGAGTGCGTACATGGGTGGGTGAGTGAATTCCTGGGTGAATGATGGGGTGAGTGATTATGCCGGTGGGTGATTACGGAGTGAATAATTCGGCGAGTGCAGGCCACGTATGTACAGTGTCATGCTCAGGGGCGTCGATTTGTATCCTTTTGTGGGGGCCATGGCCCCACCAATGTTGATCTTGCCCCCCCCCCCCCAATAACCTATGCTATTTTATGCTGACAAGAAAGCTAAAGGGAAAAAATGAAAAACACCATGCTAAGTAGGGGACGAGTGGTCTAGGGGTAAGATGCTCGTCTCACAATCGAAAGGTTGTGGGTTCGAGTCTCACTTGTCGCTACTCTTCGCCCGCGACCAATCGGCGTGAGAGATTGGCGACGCTACATGACTCAACGGTCGACGTGTCGTAAAACCAATAACCAACCAACCGTGCTAAATAGAAACATTGATGTTAACCAGCGCATTTTGTACTGAAAAGAAACAGATTTGGATCAGATAGTGGACTGACCCTCCACCTTTTGCTGAAAAATGTAAAATTGTGTGCAAAAACAAACAAAATAGCTGGAATTCCCTCCACTGTGGAAGTACAGCTTACATCACAAAATGTTGAAATTATCGATGCTGACGCATTTTAAACCAGATTGTCTGAAATAAAATCTGCTAAGCAACTAAACAACAATTGCATGGTCATACTGATGTTTGTACACACCACCAATGGCAAAACCACATGCATATGGAGCTTGAACATGATTAAAATTCCATTCTCAATTTCCAGTCATTGTCAAACTTGCATGCATGCATCATGGTTATCATTGAGATTGTGGATATACAAACTATAATTATATTTAGCAACCTACCCATCACACCATCAGCTTGATATTTGCCAAGGTACCTACCTAGGTAGGTACCTAGGTAGGTACCTACCTACATGCCCAATTATGGGGCAACCCAATCTCAAACTGAACCAACAAAATCAAAGTGTGAGCCAATCTGCCAGCCTATGAAAACATGAGAGAAAGTCAGCAAGAAGCCATATTGACATCTCATTATAATTGATATTCCTGAAAAACAATAGGTATTAAGCTATGGCCACACATGACTTCCTAAACAAACCCTATAGTCATACAAGACCAGTGTCTGGCAGCCCGCATTAAATATGTCACCCACTATTACCTTAGAAGGTACACCAAAGTTCGCCTTCAAGCTTTCGTGACGTCATAGTTATTTTGTCTCTTACATTCAAAAAATTGGTAGCATCAAGCGTGTTTCAATTTCACTGCGCATGAGACAGTTAAAGCAGGTTAAAGCACAATAATACCGGTTTGGCTAGGTTAGGCTAGTTTAGTTATTTAACTTGGATAAAAAAAATCAAACATTTTCAAAAAATACAATAAAATCGGAAATTTTTCTTCAAAAGCAGCTGACATTAGGTTTGGTTAGGTTGGGTTCGGTTGTTCAATTTATAAAATTTTCAGAATATATATTGTTTAATTTGTGTTT
This sequence comes from Ashinkailepas kermadecensis, assembly GCA_034440615.1. Taxonomy (NCBI): domain Eukaryota; kingdom Metazoa; phylum Arthropoda; class Thecostraca; family Neolepadidae; genus Ashinkailepas; species Ashinkailepas kermadecensis. The sequence continues at coordinate 32,167 of JAOTOM010005062.1, forward strand.
CTAATATTTGTATTCAAAGCAGGGGCGTCGATTTGTATCCTTTTTTGGGGTCCATGGCCCCACCAATGTTGATCTTGGCTCAATATTGTTTCCCCCAAATAGCCCTATGCTATTTTTATGCTGAGAAGAAATTTAAAGGAAATTCTTGCTTAAGGGCATTGTTACTACTTTAATCTTGATCTTTAATACTACTTTATCACAATGTCACCGCTAACAGGGGAAAAAAATTGATATTTGTGTCGATGTCACCGGTTTCGCTGCACTAAAGACAAAATTTGTTTGTTTACTATTATCACGATCGACGGAGGTCGTCAAACGCTGATTGGTCGGCTCAAGCGTCTCCCTTTTTTTATTGGACTAAAATGCTGGAGCGCACCCCCTGGGTTCACGCAACAAGCTCTGCTTAGCAATAGGACCCTGGTTCATAAAGCCACCCCAACAAGAACTCCGATTAATTTTTTTTTTTAATGAGATACAGTCACTAGATGATTTGAACGCTTCGGACTGATTGATTGTGACGTAACCAGTTCGTTATAGCCCGAATTCTATGCTGTACAGGGAGCTGCTGCGATTTCCGAAAAACCATATATCGGATTATATTGCGCCATTTCACATGATTCTGGCACCGCAAAAGGATCGCTTCGCTTTCTTTCACCAATCTATCTACCACTTTTGCTCTAGCAATCGAAACTATCGCGGTATATAGCGTCAAAGTATTTTTTCTTGCACACTGCCCAACCCGCATCCCAAACTTCGGTGCAGTTACGCTCAGCCGTGTGGCACAGAGGATTGTTGGCTTTTAGAGAGAGTACAAAAGAGGGCAACAAAAATGGTTAATGGTATAGGCAACCTGGCATATGAGGAAAGATTGAAGAAATTGAAATGAGAAAAAAAAGAAATTGAATATGTTTTCACTTAGATATAGAAGGCTGAGAGGAGATCTCATCGAGGTTTTTAAATTTGTGCATGGTCAGGAACAGGGATATCTCAGGGAAATGTTTGAATTTAACAGAAATGATGCAATTAGTGGTCATCAATTCAAAATTAAAGTTAATCACAGCAGGACAAGGTTAAGACAGTCTTTCTTCACCAACAGGGTAGTAGAACACTGGAACCAGCTGCCAGGAACCATTGTCAGTAGCAACACACTAAACATCTTTAAAAACGGCATAGACAATCATTATAAGAATAGGGGGCTTGTTTTTCTGTATTCCAGGGAGGGTTGATCGACAGGGAGGAGATGGGAGTTGGGAGGAATTTGTAATTGTTGAGTGTGTTATGCAATAGCAAGTGAGTCTCTTACTAAGTCTAAACGCTTTATAACTTTATATAGGGTGCACCTAGCAGTGGATTCAGCACCTTCCTTCGGGATGTGATACTGATGAGATTGTCTATGGTAGCACAATGGGTATGATGGGAGGAGTTTGTAATTGTTGAGTGTATTATGCAATAGCAAGTGAGTCTCTTATTAAGTCTGAACGCTTTATGAATTTGGGTGGGATGTGCCTAGCAGCGGATTCGGCACCTTCCTTCGGGATGGGCGCAAAATGACCAATGCAGTCGACGCGCCCTAAAGCACAAATCCACCACCACCACTCCTTCGGGATGTGATGCTGATGAGATTGTCTATGGTGGCACGATTGGTATGATGGGAGGAGCTTGTGATTGTTGAGGGTGTTATGCGGCAGCAAGTGAGTGGTGCTAGATAGGCTGGGGTATACAGCTTCCTAGGAACTTGGGATAAGGGATTGATTGGGGTGAGAGTATGTACATTTCTAGTACCTTTTCTAGATAGGCTTAACCCAGATGGGCCCCTGTGGCTCTTATTAAGCCTTCATACTTTATGACTTTATGACTTTTATGAACTCAAACTCGAGATCCAGAGTTGGCGGGTTCGAAGCTCTCCAAGAACCTGCTTTTTCAACCGCATTATGTTGCATTTTTAAATTAGTAGGAACATTACTGCGTGCCATCAAACATATTGATCACGCTAACTGCAACCTTAATCCTTGGCAACGCGGTACATATTTTATCGTCGCTTTACCGAGGCTTACTTACCGACGCACCCGAGCAGAAATCGGGCATATTCCAAATTCGGTGGAGAAATTCGGCGCAGCCTGGCAATCGCACTCGTGACGTCACAGCTCAGAAATATGGCCCTATTGCGTTTGCAGAAGTGACAAACACCTGCTTGTAAGTTATATAAGGTCAAAACCCATCACCAAATGTGTCTGGAGAGACTTGATAGACACTAGCACGCATTAAATGCCACAAATCGTGATGGGCGTTCCTCAGAACATCCAAAATCGTAACATCCAAAGAAAAAATTCCAGTTACAGAAATTCCAGCGCCTAAAGTCTAAATTTGAGGTTACAGTAGACAAATGTGACGGAGGTGAGACATTTGTGGTGCAATTGCGCGCAGTGTTTAATACGGAGGCCAATCTCATGTGACGTACTGATTCGTTTTTGTACTTCGCACATTCTGATGTATCTGCAGATTGGTGTGATTTTAAATAGTGAATATATAGCTTGCTGATATTTAATTCCCAAAGGAACAGTAGTTAAAGAAGTTTGCAGGTAAGCTTGAACAAGTCCAGTCCATGCCTTTTTCTGATTTGTGCTCAGGGTTTCCATGTTAATAACACATAACTACCACGTTTGTCTTCAAGAAGAGCTGTTTTTAGTTTACCTTTATTAATATTTTCACTCCACTGCACTTAGTGCTTTTTCTGCCCAGGACTGGGGCACCTAGTGTTGCATTTCCGTTCAGGGGTTGGCACACCTTTTGGTAAATTTACAGCTTAAGGTAATTTCTGATTTCTTGAATTTGTTTTAATGCAATGTTTAGGAATGTGATGAACATGATGTTACTGCTCATTTTGGTAAATTTGTGTTTTAGGATGTTTTATGAATTCGTGGAATGTATCATTTCAATGCAATGCTTATGAATGTGACTCAGATGATGGCACCACTCATTTTCTATACAAATGCCTACATTTCAGGTTGTGAGCAAAATAACACCAAAAACGGCTTTAAATTAGGTGACATAGGATAAGCTATTTTTTTTTAAATAAAAAAGAAATGCAACATAACCTAACCTAACCTAGCCTAACCATCCTTTGGAGAAAAACAAAACCAAAACATCAAGTTGTAAAAATTTTAAGCAATGTATTTTTTTTACAATAAAAAATGTAACCCAACTTAACATGTTGAAATGTAAAAGAACAATAACATGTTGAAAGTACTATATTTTCAGGAATTGAATCCTGTGCTGATGATATTTTCTGTAATAAATTTGCAAATCAGATCTACATCATTAGTGTTAATAAATATTTTTAAAAAAATCATATAAATGCATACACCGGTTTGTGGACAAGAAGTTATTCTGATGATTTCTGATGTATTGGAACATGACAAATGTTTCATGATAGAAGCAGGCAAAGTTAAAGTACTTATATCCCAATAAGTGGTCAGTTCACTAACAAGACAGCAAATTCACTCAAATAGCACTCAAAACACCAGGCGGCCCACTCTTTTTGCAAGTTTAAAATCGATGACAGTGCTTTCTTGAATCATGTTTAAAGCACATGAAGGAAATGTATTGCTGACACTTGTAAGGAACTGATGTGTGTAACGTTTAATTAACATTTCTAATGTACTGATGTTTGTACACAAAATATAGCTCACTATTTTAAATAGCATGGGAAGTATGATGCCATATATCATGGCTAATTTATTGGCAAACTGTTATGCAGCAGATTCCCTGCATTGTTACTTAGTTATTTGGGCTTTAGGGCACATCGACCATGTTGATCACATAGCTCCCTGCATTGTTGTTAACTGATATATCAGTATGTTTGCAAATTCACTTATGAGTGAATCCATACCATTTTCACTGGGGTATAAAAGCTACATCATAACATTGCTTCTACAATGCATATAACAGAAAGCCATCTCGATTGTCCTACTTACTCAGGACACCATAGAAGTCAATGAAGCCAATGAAAACCATAGAAGTCAATGAAAATGTTACTTCATCCCCTGTATTGTTAATGGAAACAGAAGTCTCTTGAACCATATGTTATGTCCTTCACAGTGTTGCTCCATCCATCTCCAACGACAACCCTGACCAAACTTCAGGAGCTCATCCATCTCCAAAGCAGTCTGTTGAAGAAGGTATGTATTGCAGCATAACTACTGTGACTTGAATTCCATGGTATCCATGTTGCCTTACAATCCATCCTTGCTGATCCATGTAGCAGATGTTTGACTTTCCTCAAACTGTCTGGATAACTGGGGAGTTGAAATCACATGTGAGTGATGAAACAGATGAACTATTCCTGGATTCTTATGTTGCATCATTGCATGGCACAGTGACATACCGAATGGGGGAGGGGGCATTGTGGGCAGTTGCCTCCCCCCCCCCCCCTTCCTGATAGGTTGTGGGGCCCCCAAGAATCCGCCGAGCTCAGGAAAAAAATGCGCCATGCTCCATAAAAATTGCACTCGGTCCATCAAAAATCGCACCGGAGCTCAGAAAAATGACATTGGGGGGGCCCCCGAAAGTAGCGCAGGGGCCCCCGATAATGACGCTGGGGCCTCAAAAGTTTGCACCTGGGCCCCTGAAAATCACGTTGGGGCCGCAAAAAAAGTCGTGCCGGGGTTCAAGACGGGGTTCAATCACGACGGGGGCCACAAACGGTCGGGCCGGGGCCTCCTGAAAATCACGCTGAGACTGGGGTACTAAGAATCACCCGGGCCCCTGAAAATCACGCTAGAGGCCTGACAGGTCCCACCGGGGCTCTAAAAGTCTCGTTGAGATCACTCAACAAATGAAGCCGGGTAAATGAAAAAACAGTCCGGACACGGAAAATCAATCTGGGATCTCAACAATGGCTCCAAAAGCCCACAAAACTTGTTGGGCCCCCAAAAACGTGTCGTAGCCACCGCAAGGGATCCAAACAAGTGACCACGGGGCCCCAAAAATCGCACTTAGACCAAACACAAATTCACGCCGCTTCTCTTGAAAATCTCACTGGGGCCAAAACGTCGTGCCGGAGCCCCGCAAGTTGCAGCTGGCTTCCCAAGGACCAATATATACCCGGAATGTCACCTTGCGGACGCAAAAATTGCGTCAAGGATCCACAAAATAAGAAGTCGTCGGACGCCGGAAAAGAAACCTGTTGAGGCACCGAAAAAAACGCACCGAGAGCCCGAAGAAACGTACCGGGCTCCAAAAATAACCTGCAGGGCGCTTATAAAATAGACTTCACCACAAAAACCACAAGGAGGCTCCATCGAATCGACCAGAGCACCGGAAAATTCAGAATGGGTCCCGAAAGAAAATTATCCGAAGGGCCTTTCTACACCTCGATCGTGCAATCTGCGGAAAAAACACGTTGAGCAGCCGCAGTGGCGTACTAAAGGGAAAAGTTCCCCTCCCTAATGTCAGGCACCAAGGAAATACTTTCACCCACCGTCATCACTATTCAGGTCTGCTGTGCTCTGATGCTCCATCAATGCCGGTGTGTTTTAGCCTGCATCTGATCGCTGAAGTATTTTTATTTAAGCCATGCATATTTTATTTATATTTTATTTAAGTATATTTTATTAAAGTGTTTGTTGGTGTGTGGAGTGAGGAGGAGGGTAACGGTGACGGTGACGGTGACGATAGATCCGAGCCCACTATATGGCACGGCAGTCGCATGCTATTACTCAGAGTTGTTATGTTGACATGGACTGAGCACTGCTCTTTTAATTATGTGACTTCACCAGTTATTGGACGATTTTCCCCGTTGGTGAGGATGCTGAATAAACATAAACATACACATCGTCGAATAAAAAATCGGAATTTCTGAGATCCGAAAATATAGTGGGCTAAATCCGATGAGTTTTTTTTTTTTTTTGGGGGGGTCTAGTGCGTTGGCACTTCGGCCCCCCAATGTTTTTCAAAAATCGAGACCCCTGGTCATGCTGTATAAGGAACTGGTTGTATGAGTGTCTATGAAGCTACCATTGTGTTTAGGGGTGACTTTTGGTTCCTGATTTCAATGGATTCTGCAATTTTGAGTTCTGCCATGTAATAAATAAATAAATCATAAACCCGTAACATTGTAAATTTGAGCGTTGCTGGGGTGATGGTGTTTTCACAGCTAGCATTAGGTCCACACTCTCAATGGGCGTAGCCTGGAAAAGCGGCAAGACACTTTCGGACACTGACTAATTCTGCCCTCGGCCCTCCACCATGCCCTGCAGGCTAGAGCGTGCCAATGCTGTCTGGCCGATCTAAAATACAAATGTCACACCAAAAATGTGGTGTACAAAAGCAGGTGCGAGCTTTGTACCTTAAGGTCAGCACCCATGGGGTATAGTGTGGAAACAACACTTATGGTTAGGGACAGATACATGGAACACATCAGAGACGCAAATAACAAAACAAAAAAACACCTTTTGGAGAGCATTTCGCCACATATCACCCCTAAAACACCATCACCCCAGCAACGCTCAGCATTGCAATCTTACGGATTTATAAAGACATGGCAGAACTCAAAGTTGCAGAGTGCATTGAAATCAGGAACCAAAAGGCACCCCTAAACACAATGGTAACTTCATGGATCCGCTTAAACCAGTTCCCTATGCAGTATGACACTGCACATACATCACCTGCACTCACCGACTTATTCACTCCGTAAGCATCGATCGGCACAATCACTCACCCCATCATTCACCCAGGAATTCACTCACTCACCCATGTGCACACCCACTCACTCATACACTTACTCGCTCACTCACTCACTTACACACTCGTTCATCCACACACGCGAACGCTTCGAGTGCAGTAGACGATGATATGTGTGCATAGAGATGTATTAGTGAGATGCATAGGGAAGGTGAATGGGGAAGCGACGAACATTCTTACGCTGTTAGGGTCGCATGTACTTGTTGCAATGTCTGTTGTTATGTCGATATTTAAATATGGCCTATACATGGGCGCAGGTGATGATTAAAACCTTTTTGTCAATATTGGTAGACGGCCTGATACGTAAAGCATGTGCTAACAATCCTGTGCATAAAATGTATGTGCATGTACTGTCTCCGAAGAAGGGCCATGACCGAAATATATCAGACCAATTTGTGATTTCATTTTACTTGATATGAACATTTGGTTCCTTTTTATAATCGTCTTTAATTCACCAATTATCAGTATGGCTGTCCGCAACATTATCATGTTCTCATTTTATCGAAGGAATATACCTAAATAATTTGGTTGAAACCGAGAACAGAGCCAGGTAACGTTCTGAAGCAGGCAATTGTAGGGACGGGAAAAATGAACGGCTTTTGGTGTTTTGATTTCCCCGAAATATTCGAGCACCCCTGTTAGTCTACCAAATGTGTTTTTTTTTCGGGGGGGGGGGGGGGGGAAGTAGATATGCCGTGTTAGACGGGGTTGATTCTGTGTTGCCCGCTGCCTGCGCAATGCGGGCTGCGCCTTTTCGGGCATAACTACGCTTAGTTGGGCTGAGTCCTCAAGGTGTGGATCTGCCCAACATAATACGGGCTGTGCTCAATGCCCATGCAAGTTTCTCGAATGCAAGCGACGAAGTTGGGCTAACATGGGGTTTGCCCTGGCTGTGCCCAATCTTGCTCACCCCAGCCTAAGCAGATTGTTGACTGGGAATTAACGTCAGGATGGATTTTGGATGTCGGGGGAGGTACGAGTCGGTTCTTAGGTTGATCATTCCCTTGTAACGTCATAGCCGATAATATAGTTAAATTTCACGAAGCCTGGGCGACGGTCGGCCCCAAACATCCCGCTCCTAGTGGTGGAGTCGCCCATGGCGCCCGACTCCTATACGTTCTTGAGTATGGGAACTGGATATCGTTACAGTTAAATGCAGAAGACGTTGACTGCATTCGTAGGTCAGTCAAGTATCAAAGGGGAGGTAGCCGACTCAAAGGAACATAGTCGTCACTTAACATACGATCTTCAGGCTAACCACGCGCTACCAAGATCCGTGCACCACACGCGCCCCGCTCGCCTGTGCCTGCGCCGCAATGGAACAGCTGGGTTTTTGTCAACAAACGTGCGATGTTCATCGGCCGAAAAGTAGTTCAGGTGGCGTCGTCGATTTTGCAATAAATCCGGGTTTTAAATGCGTACATTCGGATGGATTAATATTACTGTACAATATTGAGTGTGGTTACCTTCGAATAGTCTTCCGCAATGCTTTCTAGTTAGCTGTAGCATCCTGAGTCTGTGTGTAGTCACGTGACAAGAATTAGTGAGAATTTCAAGATGGATGCCTGACTGAAACTAATCAGGAATCAGATTGGGCAGGTGCTGATTAAAGGTAGACGGAGGCTGCGCTGTTGTTCAGGTGAGTCGGCCTACGGTAAATTGCTAAGGAAGGCCTGTTCTCAAAAAGTAATGATATGCGAGGACATATTATGTTTCCACAATTATGCTGCGCTATAAGCAGGGCTCCCGCACGGTATTGGTATCCGAACTTCCATTAATATGTATCGTGAACTATGCCTAGTATGCCCACTTGTATGTTGCCCTAGCATAGAGTATACCTACCTATTGGTATGTAAAGGATATTATCAGGAATTCTAACAAGTTCCTACTTAGCTGGATGGTTTCTGCCAGGAATGCAGAGGTAGAAACAAACGATTCTAAGCTTGAGCTGACGTTGGTGGGACCGACCAGGACCGACCTAAAAGACATAAAGACATAAAAGATCAGTGCAACTATGAGCCACAAGGGCCCTTCTTGGTTGCACTCTGTACACTGAACCAGTTGTCCACCAAATGTGTTTATCAACTCTCCCTGGAATACAGAAAAACAAGCCCCCTATTCTTATAATGATTGTCTATGCTGTTCTTAAAGATGTTCAGTGTGTTGCTACTGACAATGGTTTCTGGCAGCTGGTTCCAGTGTTCTACTACCCTGTTGGTGAAGAAGGATTGTCTTAACCTTGTCCTGCTGTGATTAACTTTAATCTTGAATTGATGACCTCTAATTGCATCATTTCTGTTAAATTCAAACAGTTCCTGAGATAACCCTGTTCCTGACCATGAACAAATTTAAAGACCTTGATGAGATCTCCTCTCAGCCTTCTATATCTAAGTGAAAACATATTCAATTTCTTAAATCTTTCCTCATATGCCAGGTTGCCCATACCATTCACCATTTGTGTTGCCCTCTTTTGTACTCTCTCTAAAAGCCAACAATCTTTTTCATAACTGGGGGACCAAGCTTGGACACAATATTCCAGATGTGGCCTGACATGCACAATAAAGCTTCCTGATGACTTCCTCACTTTTGTATGATACATTCCTATTTATTGCCCCAAGCATTCTTAGTGCCTTCTTCCTGGCATCTTTGGTCTGTTCTGATGCCCCCAATTTTGTGTTCAAAATAACACCTAAGTCCTTCTCCTGCTGAGTCACAGATAGTACTTGGCCACCCATCAAGTATGGAGCCTTGATATGCTGCCTACCTACATGCATGATTTTGCACTTATCAAAATTTAATTTCATTTGCCATTTTTCAGACCACTTCACAAGCTCGTCTAAGTCTTTCTGCAGCAAGACCTGCTCATTGTGCCCTGTTATTGCCCTAAAGACCTTCAAATCATCTGCAAATTTCAAAACCTTACTGCTTAGGCCACTTTCAATGTTATTTACAAACATAATGAACAATAGTGGTCCCAGTACTGACCCCTGGGGGACTCCACCAAGAACATTTTGCCATGATGATTTTGTACCATTTAGCATCACTCCCTGCTGTCTATCTGAAAGCCACAACCCTATCCACTTTAGGATGATACCCACAATATCATGGGCCTGAAGCTGCATCATTAACCGTTTATGAGGCACCTTGTCAAAGGCCTTGCTAAAGTCAAGATATGCTACATCAACCTGATTTCCCTTATCAAATTGTTCTGTAGCAAAATTAAAAAAGTCCAAGAGATTTGTGAGACACGATCGCCCTTTTCTAAACCCATGTTGGGTATCTTGAATCACTCTGCTTGCTTCCAGAAAACTAACTATTTTATCCTTGGTTAGTTATTAGGGCTTTAGGGCGCATCGACTACATCGGTCATATAGCGCCCACTATTTTATCCTTGATAATTGATTCAAGTACCTTGCAGACTAGTGATGTGAGGCTTACAGGCCTATAGTTTTCAACTTCCCTCTTTCTCCTTTCTTGAAAATAGGAACTACATTTTCCCTTTTCCAATCAGTTGGAATTTCATTTTGTGAAACTGATCTACAAAATATTATACTGAGTGGAATTGCCAATTCTTTTTCAGCTTCCCGCAATACCCTAGCATCAATTCCATCAGGTCCTGCTGCCTTGTTTGGCTTTATTTTCCTGACATAATTCAAAACAACATTACTGTCAATGAAATCAACATCATGTAACTGATCACCTGTTGCTGAGCTGTGGTTCACAGTTGGCAGATTAGTCACATCCTCCAATGTAAACACTGATTTAAACTGCTTGCTCAATTCTTCAACCATCTCACCATCCTCACTCAATATAATCCCATTTACTTCCAGTGGACCAATTGTGCTTGAAACTTTACTTAGCTTGTAGAAACTAAAGAACTTTTTACTGTCCCCATTACAGTGCGTAGCCAAATCCAATTCTTTTGCTCGCTTTGCTGCTCTGGTTTTCTGCTTCACAGCGTCTCTAGCTTTTTTGATACAACCTTATATTTACTATATTTGAAGCTTCCTTAAATACTCTAAATGCATCTTTCTTAGCCTTAATTGCTTTTGTCAAATCTGGTGTAAGCCATGCTGGCTTTCCTTCTCTTCTTTTGCACCTTTGCTTTTGGGGGACATGTCTAATCTGAATTTCCCTCAAGTAAGATTTGAATTTTTCCCACATTTCACAGGCATTTAAATCGGAGAATTCTTCTTCCCATTTTATAGCACTTAAAGCCGCTCTCATGCAGTCAAAGTCTGCCCTGTTAAAATTTGGAACCTTTGCCAAATTATCCTTGATTGTCCCTGCTACATGTGCCTTGAATCTCACTATGTTATGGTCACTTCTTCCCAGAGTTTCTCCTACAGTCAAGTCTTGAACTAAATCACTTAAATCCGAGAAGACAAGGTCCAAGAATGAGCCCTGCCTAGTTGGTTCTGTTACAAACTGGTGTAGGAACAGGTCCTCTTCAAGGCATTTCCTAAACAGTTTACATGCTGGGGAGCCAACACCAACATTTTCATATCCCTTTAGATTAAAGTCACCAAGAATAAGGCATTTCCTCTGAAAGTTTCTACTGATTTCCTCACAAATCACCTTATCAAGCTCCAGTTGCTGAGAATGTGGCAAGATTCCTGATCAGTACAAAGCTCCTATTCTCAGTTTATTGCTGTTGCCTTTTCCCACAGAAACATCAAGCCAAATGGACTCCACAGACACATTTTTTAACCCCATCTGCTACTTTTTGAGAACTGAATAAGCTATTCACATAGAGCATTACACCACCCCCTTTCACTGCTGGACCCCTATTGCATGAAAACATATTGTGTCCCTGGATCTCATAGTCCTGCAAGTTATCCCCAAAATACCCCTCACTGACCCATGCCTCAGTAATGCAAACAAAATCTGGCCTCATCAGCAACATAACACTTGAACTCGTCAAATTTGGATCGAATACTCTGAGCACTAAGCATCATACACTTAAGAAATGTTCCATAACCATCTTTGGTTTTTTCATGCTGAGCAAAGCACCTACCCCAACCTGGTGCTAGACCTGTGTTGGAGGTCAGCTTTTCCATATAGATATATATCATGGGTGTCTGTACTGAGGATATGGAGATACCTATTTAACTGCAATATTCCCAATGCATCCTAGGCAGGCAGGTAGGTACCAACCCACCTAGGTACCTAGGTATGACATAGGTAGGTCCTACCTGGTCATGCTTGCAATGTTGCTGCCTGAATTTAACAAATAATGATCTGCTGATTATCTTTGTGTCCTGCTTGTTTGTCAAGGTAAATTTTTGCTTTAAGGTGTTTTCTGAATTTTTCATTTTATCTATCCAATGCAATGTTTATGAAAATGACTAAAATTATGTGACCACTCATCTCCAGTGGAAATACTTACTTTTCAGTTGGTGAGCAAAATAACACCAAAAAGTGTGCTTTGAATTAGGTAACAGCATAAAAAGCTAGACTGGCTGCTTTGCTGAGCTGCACAGTGGGTGTTGGTAGGTCAATGGTTAAACTGAGCATCTGGTATGCCAGAGGTACAGGGTCTGATTCCACAATGTGCTGCAATTCCTGCCAGGGTGAGAGTCAGCCTACACCATATGGCCTCTGCTGTTGAGTGAGTTGTAAAAGCCACAACCAACCATGAGCTACACCATCCAGTGCTGAGAGAGATATATGTGGATGCAGGATAGGAAAGAAGAGAGGCAAAGGATGGTGGAGGGGGAAAAACATCAGGTGGTTTTATGGTGGCTTTTTCCTCCCAGGTCATGTAGGCTCAGAAACAAGATAGATTGAGACCTGGCATAATGATCCACATACATTAAAAGTGATCACTGATTCTAATTCTCACATCAGTTTTAATAGCAAAGTAGTTTTTGCTATTGATGCTGCTGAAATAAGTAGAATTAAACCTACAAACATAAGCAAATAACAATATGCTTTCCAATGTATGTCAAGACTGCACTCAGCTCTGTAGCATCTGGCAGCTAACACATGACTGCCAAATGACAAATTGGCACTATTTTGAAATTAGAGAAGTATGTGGTAATAAACCAATTTTCTGAGCAATAGTAGATAAAATGACAACAAAAGTATACTTCATAGATACCAACTAAGCTTATACATCCTTTCCTGATACTCCTGACATGCTCATACCCAACAAATAATTCATATTCACAACACAGCTCACATGTAGGATGTTCATGCAGCAATTGATGTTACTTGGGGCATATTGGGGTATGGGTTTTGGAGTATAAAATGGATTAATGAAAGTTATACTAAAGACACTGTCTAATATTGGTTTCTTTCAACCACCAAACAATTGGTGTCAATGAAAAAAACTACAAATAAATTATTGAAACCAATTTTTAACATTAAGTGCTGTATCATATTTCTGTAAGGCATATATTGAATGTTTTAGTTGAAGCCAAAAATTGCTTTGAAGGATCTAAAGCAGCTAGATGGGGGAGTAAATTGCTGATGTAAAGCCGCCTATGGTGATATGGTGCAGAGCTGGACAGTGATGGTCTTGGTGCCATAGCCATTCATTGAGTCTGATTCCTGGAAATAGACTCGAATAAAGTTCTTCCAGCAAGTTTTTTTTCCTATTGCAATATAAATCATTGGAGTTGTTTTCAAGGTCATGTGGTATGTCATCAGCATTTATAAATGTCATGTATTCATTCAAGTCATTGTTGGTTATATCTTTTAAGGGGCTTGGGTGCAACCTGTAGGTGGATCATCTCAGCATCTTTACCTTCTGACCCAATCCAATGCTTGCTGCCCTGTCCCCCCCCCCAATTATTTTCAGAAAATAATAACCATGTTTTTTTCCCATTGGGATAAGCCTACCATTAATTTGTTATTATTATTGTTATTAAGGCCAGTTGTATGCAATTCTTGCATTATATTTTGCCATTTTGCCACTTGTAATTTTATCTAGTGAATACAGGTTTACTTCTTCTGCCATCACCAGTGAACTTCAGACAAATGCTGAGCTATTCTTGGGCATTTTGCACATATGGCACAACTAGACAACACCTAGATTGGGAATGCATTATTGCAAATTGTGTTTAGCTATACTTCATTGGACATATATTCAATAGTGGTACATACATTATCCCTGGATGACTTGGGCTTTAACTAACTGCCTTTTGAAAATGGTTTGGTATCCTTTTGGCTGGCATGCTGCCTGTCATCAATCTTGTGGTCTTCATTTGTCATTTGTTGCTTGTTCCATAAAAATGGATATTTTGTTTTTGGGCTAATTCTGTAATACACTGTGTTACTCTGGAAGATTCATCTTACAGGGAAATACTTGCCCTGTCCACTATTGGTGCAACTAAAAAAGAATGTCATGCCATTTCGTGTTCTGCATATGCCTTATAATGTAAAAGATACATGCTGGTTCTCACCATTGGTGTGCCCTTGCCTAATCAACCAATCCAAAAAATCTTGCCTCGATCCATCCAGCAAAGGCATGTGTTGGCATATATGTTATGTATGCAGAAAATGCCACTGCTACAAGGCTATGAACAGTGGCCAGGCCAGCTATGAATAACCTAGCTGATAGATATGCATAACCTAGCTAGCCCAGCCAGGTGATTAGGCCACTAGTTCCAATACATTGGGTGACCAAAGTATGACTGAAGCAGTTGATGTGCCCCTAAGCCCAAATAACCAACCAACCAATACATTTTCTTTACAAGAAACATGGACAAGTGAATTTGGTTTTCCACATTACATTTGAGTTTTCCGAATGTTAACATACCCATAATCAGGCAATGGGTACACACAAATTGAGCTAATTTATTACCATGAACATGATGATCAGCTTCCTTTCTTACACATAACAGACATAGACATAAAGGTTTTAGGCTAAGAAAGAGCCACAAAATCCGTCTGGGTTAACAATTAAAAAAAGTACTATCAGAGAAAAAAGAAATGGAAATCACCTAACCAATTTTATATCCTGAGTTTTGGAGAAGCGGCCAACCCCATTGTGTTTCCTTGGCCATTCTCTTCAACATCACATGCTTGAATGCCAGTTTCTCATTGACAAGTTTTTCTATGCTTTTATTTTGTTTAGCACAGTTACCCATCCCTGGGTAACTCAAAAGCTATTAGGGCTACATGCAAAAGTATGTAAAGACGTTATTGGAAATATCTCAAGGAGCTTAACAAGAAACATTATGAAGCATGCTCCTCTGAAATGTATATCCTATGTCCTCAATTCATATACCAGGATTTGGACCTTGAAACTAAGTTGACTCTGGTAGTACTAGTTGGTGTTGATTTGAAATATGAAGATTGTTTTGAGGTCACAAAGAACAGGTGCTTTTTTCGAAGCTTCAAAAATCTTCCACTTACTTTTTTCAAGCAGCTTGATCATACTTAGAAATGGCACTTCAAGTTAGCTTTGCTGGTAAAAAGGTTCACAAGTTCACCCCAATTTGCTATTGTGATCGTAACAGGCAATTTCATGTAAAAATGATGTTATCAAAAATAGAAATATATTGAAAACCTGAGAGAAGCAGTTTTGTTATATCCATTGATCTGAGCAAATGCTGAAAAAGTCACGTCCATATCTTCATTTAGTTGATGCATGTCACATTTCCTTAGGTGTGATATGCAAAACGAGTACAGGAGGATGTCCAAATTCGCCATGTATGCGATGTTGCTTAAAATACCTTTCGCGTGTTCGAAACTCATTGTTATCCAATTGCATACTTCTTCACACACTTTTTATTTTGTTATGGGATACCTAATTTAGAGCTATATTAACAATAACGATACAAATGCCTATGATGTAAAATGGTAATGTATGACATTACCTGACGCACCCTAAAACCCCAATAATCATCATCATCATATGACATTACCATTTTATATCATTAGATATGTATTAGATATGTACTCACTCAAGTATAGGAGATTAAGGGAGGACATGATTTAAATGTACAAAATTGTTGAAGGACTAGATCAGGTCAATTTGAATGGTGCTCTTCAGTTTAGAGTATCACATAGGGGTCATCAATTCAGGTTAGACAAGTTGAGGTGTAGGACAGTTAAGCGACAACAGGTCTTCAGTCAAAGGGTTGTTGATCAGTAGAATGGGCTGCCTCCTGATGTTGTGGGGAGTTCCTCATTGAATGTATTTAAAAGTAGGGTGGACACATTTTTTAGACAGGAAAATCTTGTTTTTGAGTTCTAATTTGTGATGGATGGGGTGAGATTTATGTTAAGTAAGTGTGCACGGCACAGACCCCTTTAAGCAGGCATGGATGCAGTTGGAAAATTATTGATAAGGCATTCAATCCACATGTGTTAAAAGAGATTAGGGGAATAGGGCTGGATAGCTAGGGTAGATAGGCATTGATAGGTGTGTGGGATATTGGAGGACTGGTTTCCTCAGGATGTGGGATGGTTGGGGTGGGTCTTTTTACCAGGCTTACAGTATCTTCCATTTACAGACTTAACTGGATGGGCCTTTGGGTCTCTTATTAAGTCTAAACGCTTTATAACCTTATATAGGGAATACCTAGCAATGGATTCAGCACCTTCCTTCGGGATGTGATACTGTTGAGATTGTCTATGGTAGCACAATGGGTATGATGGGAGGAATTTGTAATTGTTGAGTGTGTTGTGCAATAGCAAGTGAATGGTGCTAGATAGGCTGGGATATATAGCTCCCTAGGAACTGAGATAAGGGATTGATTGTGGTGAGAGTATGTACATTTATAGTATCTTTTCTAGATAGGCTTAACCCAGATGGGCCCCTGTGGCTCTTACTAAGCCTCAACACTTTATGACTGACAATGTCAGCATAGGCAATCCCCTTACCTGGAACTTTGCAACATGTTCGTGTATCATGGTCCGTAATGATGAGCATAAGCATGATGTTCTTAAACGAGATACTGTTAGAAATAAGGCATGAAGACCGTATAAACACTCATCAAAAAGCACGATGTCGACAATTCTTCGGAAGGGATGTCTATTCATTGTTTGGAAAGGGACATATTCCACCCTATTTCACAAATATTTTATTATTGAACAACTGTCGCTAAAGCTGGAATAATTCAATTTGTAGGATATCATTCTCAAATTGTCCTAGATTGGTGGGCTTTGACGACCAGTCATCACAATTTGGACACAACATGCATAATTGACATAGGCAGAGGTGTTCAAAATCTTGGCGCATTGGCACGCACGCCATTCTGCCAAATTCTGCCCATTGGCACGCACCCTGTCCCAATTATTCACTATAGGGATTGGGGGGAAAATCTGTCCCCTATGGAGCGTGGATCCCACATGTACCCTTCACTATTTCCCTGTATAGTCTTTGCATACCTATCCCCCAGCATCCTTGATTTGGGCCCTTTAAAAGTGAACTGTAGTCCACCTACCTTTTTTTTCTTTCTACAAAAGGAACCATCTGCGTACCTGACACTCAGTATGTTATCACAAAAACCTCCCCTCGCTAGAACTAGTCACCTCCTTGCTCATACCTCCATCCCTACTGGCCTCAATCTTTTGTTCACCCTTGGGCGCCAAATGATCCTGCAGTCGGCGTGCCCTTAAACCCAAATAATCAATCAATCAATCTCTTGTTCACCCCAGGCCTCCAGCCTATTGTGTAGTTCCACAGTGGGGTTCTCCTCCCTGAAACCTAACATATTACTCCTATGTATTGTTTCCCTCCACTCTTCTCTGCTATTCTCAGGCTTGCCACTACCACCCCCTCTCTACCACTCATGATATCTCTGGTCTGACCTGCTGTACTAATATTACATACAGTGAGTCCCACCGCCAATCCCGTACTCCCCCTTCCTGGTCGATACCGTCGCCTGCTGATTCAAATCAACAATAACCACCCAACACAATTTTTATAGCTTTCTGTTTTGCATTTTGTATAATCTTTTTACTATTCTACTCCTACGTGCTTGGACTTGGAAGCAGTGAAACACTGCACTGGCAAACGTTCTTGGTGATGTACTGCCGTGCAATCTTTAAATGAAGCGTTCATTTTTGTACCCGTCATGCAGCTTTCAAATCGTTTTTTCCAGTCTAACTTTATTTTGTTTTCCAGGTAAAAATGTAAGCAATTATATATTTATTGGTATCATCATGATTTTCCATTATGATTTCAAATTATTCGCATTGCGCGCTGTCTGCAGTTCTGTGTAGTCCATCTTCACTTGTTTGAAAAATAATACCTATTTTCTCTTAGGGGACGATGGAATGCTGAGGGGTGGATGGAAGCAAATTTGGATATGGAAATCATCGGTGTGTAGATGTGGAAGCGAATGTTGGATGAGGTGAGGTTGGAAAGGGTCCTTTCCGTAGAAATACGCCACCTCTGAATGCCAGTGACCTTTTAGTCCAGACATGTTGATACTAGTTCAGGCGTGCTCGCACCTGTGGTCCCTCCACCTGCAGCTGCCAACCCTGACATCGTAGTAGCTCTAGTTGATCGGCTGACAACTGGCTGTGGTGACTTAGAAGGTCGGAGGGTGCTCACTGCGATCCGATGTACATTATAAGCCTCCCACGCGGAGTAATGTCGCCGCAAGCCCCTTTTCGAGCACAGATTGAGAGTACTTCAGGATAAATATTCTGATGCAGTTCGTAAATATTAAAATGAAAACAGCAGATCCGGTTGTCAGTGGGAAGATTAGAACATGGAATACTGTATTTCTCCGTGGAGTGCCGTTGGAGGTTGGCCGCCAGCGCCAGAGCCTCTGCAAGCCTCTTCGTTTCAGTAAAAAATTAAGCACACTTCATGAAGATTATTGGGATGCAAGTTGGTAAAAGTTAGTATTAAAGCAACATATTTGCCTGAGTGAGAAAAAAAAGCGAAACGCTGTAAGATTTTTCTACGGTTTGAAAAGCCGGACGGTCGGCCGACCGGGTCGGTCATGTGCACTTGTCTACCATATACACGGAGGTAGAATTGCTCGGTCTTCGCCATCGCTCCTAATGTGAAGTGCAGTTCAATTTGAGTTGGTCTGTGCTTTGTGTATTAACATTTGCGATGGACTGGGGGGTAAATATGAAGCACTCGTGTTACCGCTCGCCATATTTCGCTGTAGTTTCCCGTTATTGTACTACTCTGACATCCTGGTGGAAAATCAGTTTTGGGACAATTATGTTGTCCTTAATGGCGTCTTGTGCCTCGTGCTGATATTTATCTACTTCTCTTGAAATATGTTCCCGTGTTTTTCTGCGACGATTAACACACCTTAGCACGCGCTGGGGCGAGGTGGGTCAAATTGCTCCGCCCCCTGATGATAGAGCAAAATATGGCGACTGTAGTATAATAGGGCGACTCGCAGCCCAGCGAAAATTTGCATTGGTAAAGATAATTATTTAGCGAATCTTTCGGTGGTGGCTACATCATGCTATCACTAAAGGACCCCGTAGCAGATGGGGCAAATCCGGTCCTCGTGCCTGAGAGGTGAAGTCTTTCGAAGCGCTACCAAGATTCAACTCAAATTCATGGCTATTTACCCAGTAGGTAATCTAATGCTATTGCATGTGTCAGATATCGTCACGTCGGGTCCCATGCATTTCAACATTTAACGTTTTCAAAGCAGTGTTAGAATAATGTTTTCTTGTTAGGTGTGAGGTGTCGAAACGAGTGCAGCGGGATGTCGAAGTCGCCATGGAAATAAGGTGAGTTCAAATACTTGTTAAGTACTTCAAAGCCAGTTTTGAGACAATTGAGTACATGTGACTACCCGTTTTTCGTGTTTTGAGAGGTACCTAATTTGGGGATATCGATATCAACGATAGCGATACAAATACCCATGATATAAAACAGTATTGTATAACAGCACATCATAGGTAATCCCTTTGCCTGGAATTACACCACGAGATATTCGGTATCACGATCCCGGATCCGTTATGGTGAGCATTAGTATGTTACTTATCAATGGGATACTGTTAGAGACAAGGCATGGATACTTCACAAACACGCACGAAGAAGCACGATGTCGACATATCTTTGGAAAGGATGTGGATTCATTGTTGAGTAAGCGGTAAATTCCACCCTATTTTACGAATAATTTATCACTTCCAAAAATTGCTGACCTCAATTGACCTCGACTGGCTTTTTGGGTGTTTAGGTCACCCTCGGGTATTTTGTGTTGCGCTGAATTCGAATTCAGCGTCCATGTTAAAGCCAATGCGATAAGAATTTTGAAATTTGGCGCCATATTCGGTATGCCGAATATGTGGGGTCGCCATGCTGACCTGTCCTTACCTGACCTGACCCGTGATTGGCGCATCAAAATGCGGTTGCGTGGTGTCAATCAATTGATAATGCACCGCATAGTAGGTTTTGGGAGAGTTTAGCCGGCCATAGGGCAGTTATTTGGTCCTGGAATATACAAATGCCCAAACTCATGGAATGTTTGACCTTCGACCTTAGCTGGAAGGTCACCAACTTACCCAACCTTAAAAATACAATGTCATTCAAAGGAACAAGTAATTTTCACCCAACTGTCACAATGTGATAACACTGTTCCTCAATGGCATATATAGTATATATGCCATGCCATGAGGTATATATTATATACCTCATGCGTTGTCCTTGGCAGATGCGTACCCAGATGTATTCTGTGGACGACAAAGTTTGCAATCGGTCGGATAACTGATGCCATAACTTCCTTAAACAAACGAGGAGCGAGAGCGATTGGCGTTGTGTCATGGGTGTTGAACTGAGGCCGATCGTGCAGCCGAAGTGACGCACCGCCGCCGCGCCATGCTGCTGTACTGCCACCGGCCGTCCGCTCCTGGAGTGGTGAGCGTGACCTTGTCGCTCGGCACGGCCGACGTTTCCGTCCGTCCGTCCGTCCGTCCGTCCGTCGGTCGGCCGGCCGGTGGCGGCTCGGCACCTCGGCGCTGGTGCAGGTGTACGGCATGTGCCGGCCGGCCGGCCAGTGGCGCCTCGGCACCTCGGCGTTGGCTCAGGTGTACGGCATGTGACGGCCGGCCAGTGGCGGCTCGGCACCTCGGCGTTGGCTCAGGTGTACGGCATGTGACGGCCGGCCGGCCAGTGGCGACTCGGCACCTCGGTGTTGGCTCAGGTGTACGGCATGTGACGGCCGGCCAGTGGCGGTTCGGCACCTCGGCGTTGGCTCAGGTGTACGGCATGTGACGGCCGGCCAGTGGCGGCTCGGCACCTCGGCGTTGGCTCAGGTGTACGGCATGTGACGGCCGGCCAGTGCCGGCTCGGCACCTCGGCGTTGGCTCAGGTGTACGGCATGTGACGGCCGGCCAGTGGCGGTTCGGCACCTCGGTGTTGGCTCAGGTGTACGGCATGTGACGGCCGGCCAGTGGCGGTTCGGCACCTCGGCGTTGGCTCAGGTGTACGGCATGTGACGGCCGGCCAGTGGCGGCTCGGCACCTCGGCGTTGGCTCAGGTGTACGGCATGTGACGGCCGGCCAGTGGCGGCTCGGCACCTCGGCGTTGGCTCAGGTGTACGGCATGTGACGGCCGGCCAGTGGCGGCTCGGCACCTCGGCGTTGGCTCAGGTGTACGGCATGTGACGGCCGGCCAGTGGTGGCTCGGCACCTCGGCGTTGGCTCAGGTGTACGGCATGTGACGGCCGGCCAGTGGTGGCTCGGCACCTCGGCGTTGGCTCAGGTGTACGGCATGTGACGGCCGGCCGGCCAGTGGCGGCTCGGCACCTCGGCGTTGGCTCAGGTGTACGGCATGTGACGGCCGGCCAGTGGTGGCTCGGCACCTCGGCGTTGGCTCAGGTGTACGGCATGTGACGGCCGGCCGGCCAGTGGCGGCTCGGCACCTCGGCGTTGGCTCAGGTGTACGGCATGTGACGGCCGGTCAGTGGCGGCTCGGCACCTCGGCGTTGGCTCAGGTGTACGGCATGTGACGGCCGGCCAGTGGTGGCTCGGCACCTCGGCGTTGGCTCAGGTGTACGGCATGTGACGGCCGGCCGGCCAGTGGCGGCTCGGCACCTCGGTGTTGGCTCAGGTGTACGGCATGTGACGGCCGGCCAGTGGCGGTTCGGCACCTCGGCGTTGGCTCAGGTGTACGGCATGTGACGGCCGGTCAGTGGCGGCTCGGCACCTCGGCGTTGGCTCAGGTGTACGGCATGTGACGGCCGGTCAGTGGCGGCTCGGCACCTCGGCGTTGGCTCAGGTGTACGGCATGTGACGGCCGGCCAGTGGCGGCTCGGCACCTCGGCGTTGGCTCAGGTGTACGGCATGTGACGGCCGGCCAGTGGCGGCTCGGCACCTCGGCGTTGGCTCAGGTGTACGGCATGTGACGGCCGGCCAGTGGCGGCTCGGCACCTCGGCGTTGGCTCAGGTGTACGGCATGTGACGGCCGGCCGGCCAGTGGCGGCTCGGCACCTCGGTGTTGGCTCAGGTGTACGGCATGTGACGGCCGGCCAGTGGCGGTTCGGCACCTCGGCGTTGGCTCAGGTGTACGGCATGTGACGGCCGGCCAGTGGCGGTTCGGCACCTCGGCGTTGGCTCAGGTGTACGGCATGTGACGGCCGGCCGGCCAGTGGCGGCTCGGCACCTCGGCGATGGCCCAGAAGTACGGCATGTTACGGCCGACCGACCGTCACACGCCGTCACCAACTTAGCACGGGTCCGCCGCTCAGCAGACCGGCTGACAAACCGCTCCTGTACCACTACACCAGTTAACAGGCGAGATCGGGCCTCTCGACAACCAACTGAATGAACATCGTCGTCATAGCCTAAATTACAGACCACGTTCAATGCACAATGCATGCATCTTGGCACTTGGTGTGGCTTTCCTGTATTAATGCCCCCGATGTGATACATATTTGTGGGTCCACACCCGGAATACACCAGATATGGTTGCTGTTTAGCCAGTACAGCTAACGCTCCTGGAGGTACAAGTGGCCAGCCGAACACGGCGTCTCACTGGTGGTAATTCAGATGATGACAATGGATGAAAACATCCTAAGGAAATGTGGTTTCAACCAAAGAAGTGGCATCTGCAAGGAAAAATAGCAAAGAGCGGTTCCCGTACTATCAACTTCACAATCGGTTCTGCACCTTTAACCAGTGCTTCATAACTTTGTCTTCAAGTTGGTCAGTTCGGTGGAAAATGTAAGTTCGCAATGTACCACAAGCAACTCCTCGGTGTATCTGCTAATTGCAAAGTGTACGTAACTTTGATGAAGCTGCGGGACCCACGTTTTGAAAGCAAGTGTTACTCAACCACGGCTTTACGTGATATGCGAGTGATTCTCGATCACCGAAGCAACGACAAAATAGCAATTTAGACAAAAGTCATATCATTGTGGTGGCTGGAAGTCTGCCTCCATGGTCCGATTTTCCAATGTTTTCAGGCAGGTCCGAAGGGCCGCTGGTTGAGAAGTGGAGTGACCAGCAACATGCTGTTTCATAGAGCCAACGATTAAAATAACGAAAAGTAGGCAGGGTCTCGCTGGTTCTCCACATTCCTACGCCCGTGTATCCAGTGTTTACTTCAGTCAGGTTACCTCGGTCATAAGCCACTCTCACCAGCGTTTACGTCGACTGAAATGTCGATCGGTGGTGGGGGCGCCGGTGGTCACGGCGTTTGAAATATGTACACTCGCAACGAGCGCATGCAAGGTGTTTTGTTTCTGTGCAAGAATTTGATAGTGGTCTGAATTTGTCACGTTGATCCCTCCATGCAGTTGGCTGGTGCGGACGGGGAATGTCAGCCCGCCACTTTTCTCACTTGTCGGTGATGTCAACGCCATGTCCTGCTCACATCGACATGGTTTTGGCCCGTCAACGACGACAGCGTGTCACGTCACCGGCGTGTGACGTCATGCGCTGTGTATTGTTAACACAGCTGCGGCTAGAAGGCAGGGCTGTGCCGGCTTCACTCTTGGCCAGCCAGTGATCACACCCAGTTTATCGTCATGGAAGCATACTTCGTGCTGGTCGCCGGCTCCGAACCCCTGCCGGTTGTGGTAGGAACTAGTCGCCCGTGTGTTTCGCACGGCCGGCGACAGGTGGCGGGCGGTGGGGGTGAGGCGCGGCCGGCCGATTGCCGGACGTGAGATCTGGCGGGGTGATGTGATGACGAGGCGACCGGGGGGGGGAAGCGGCGCCGCCATTGTGACGTCACCGCCGGCCGGGCGGCATTGGCCTCCGTGTGATCGCGTCCGCCGAACACTGCCGTCAGACCGGCGATACTCGCGGCCGAGTCCGAGCAGTCTGGGAGGGACGCATGCATGCCTGAAAAAAAGAGGCTGCTCCTGGTTTTTGGCATCTGAAACATTATCCTTCCATTTTTATCATTTGAAGGTTGATTGGTGCTGTTTGACAATTAGATGATGTGTGATGAAATGCTCCAGATTCGCTGGGAAGTGCAGACTGAGATTCTGATGTCCCAGGCTTGAATAAAAATATCCCCCTCTGTGAGATCACCCGAAAAGTTCACTCTCCAAATCCACAATTACGAAGCACAGATCGATCCCTGGGCTCCTGACGGCCGGGCGGAGATGGTTGACGTGTACGTGGGTCGACGCAACCGTTGGGAGCGTGTGCGAGCAGATCTCGTCGCTAGTGGAAGGGGCGCCACTGTAACTGCCACCCCAGATACGGTCGCGTTCCTCTCGGCGGCGCTGGCGGACGGTTGGGGTGGGGGTGCGTCTCGGTTCACCGGCGACCTCCCCGCCGGTCAGGCACGGGATGTGCTAGCTAACGTGGCCAGCTGCAGAGACGACGATGTGGTTTTGGTGTTTCATTACGGCGTCGTGCCACAGTGGCACAGCTCAACATTGCTCATCCCACTGTCTGATATATTTTGTACTGGGAGTGAGGTTATGTTTTTCTGTTCGTTTATTTGTCTGGGAGTAGTTTTGAGTTCACAGTGAAACGTAGTGCAAAACAATTGCAAGGTAGTATTCAGAGAAAGGGAACAAACAGATCCTTCTTGCATTTTGTTGTAGTTGGTACTAGCTAGTAGCGTGCTCTTTCACCTCCCATAGCCCTCTCCACACAGACGGCCACTGTAGTGATTGCATAACCTGTACTCATAGATGAAAACCCACGTAAATGCTTGATCTGTCGCCACAAATGTCATTGTGACGGCCTCGAATGATGCAGGTGCGGTACAAGGGGCCATTAGGTGAATGAGGTGAACAGAGCCGCCGGGTAAATCTGGTGCCGAACACCGTCCAAAGGTTGACATGACTCCAAGGCATCTGTGTTCTGGTTGCCTTTTATTCTTGCTGTTTTCTGAGGTCGCGCAATTAACTAAGGGGACCGCGCCATTAACCAAGTTTTACAAACGGTTGCAAGTGCGAATGACATTCCCGAAAGGAAGACCAACTTTTTTAAAATCGGTTTTGGGATAATATTCCGGATGGTTCATATAATTGTCTTGCCACCCCTTCAGTTGTTCGACGGGGAGTACATTTTTGTGCACTTGAAGCCCTTCGAGGGTTTAGTTTTAACTTGCTTTTAGCTGCTTAGATTAAGCTGCTTTCAGGGGGTGACCTTTATGGTGTGATCCTAGCTGATACGGAGGATTAGTATGTCTATGACCATCAGTGTGGCCGTGCGATGTCCGGTTCAGGTGGGCCTGGCCGGGTGGATGCTGTGGCTGTGCAACTCCCTGTTCAGGTGGGGCTGGGTGGTTTGATGCTGTGGTCGTACAATGCCCGGTTTAGGTGGGACTGGCTGGGTGGATGTTGTGGCCGCGCGTTGTCCGATTCAGGTGGGGTGGCTTTGCAACGCCCGGTTTAGGTGGGGTTGGCCGTTGTGGCTGCGCGATGCCCGGCTCATGTGGGGATGGCCGGGTGGATGTTGTGGACGTGCGATGCCCGGTTCAGGTGCGGCTGGCCGGGTGGAGTTTAGGCTTACCAGCGACTGTTCGGCACGGCAGAATAGACACGCCATATGCAGCGAGACAAATAGTGTATGAAAGCAAGGTGCCACTCTAATACCAGCATTTGAGGAAGACTGTTTACGCTATTCTGAAATGTTTCTGGACGGGGCGAGGGGTGAGGGACGGTGAGGCCCATGAAGTCATCGTCTTATGGTGTTCGCATTGACGTGCTGCTTCGTGATGCCTGTACTTGGAGTGTATGCCATGTCGATATTTCGGCACGGTCATCCTAACTTGTTGGCTGTTTGGTGTATCACTATCACGGCGAATGCTTCCACCTGATGTGCCTCACCTTTTTGCTGCTTGCCATTGACGCTGAGGGGCGTGCGCGCCTTTTTGTTTGCTGCTCGTGGTGGTCGGACACGAGGTACCTGTTCGTGGTGGACTGGCACGGGGCTGCTGCACCTGGTAGCCGGACGTGCGGCACCTGTGCCCCGCCGTGGGCTGCATCGATAACGACGGGTGGCGATGGGAACGGTGGGGATGACGATCAAGAATGCTATGCGCGATTGCGAATCTGTTTGCGCGACAAGCTCCCACTACGTGACGATATTCGGTTGAACAGGACGGAGTGTCTGCAGCTCGCTCATGCTCTGTAGTGCGGTTTTCTGACATGACGTCAATTGTCATCGGATCCATGCAAAGTTGATCAATTTTTGTTTATTGGTATGCATGCGATGCAATCTTTTCTCATGTTATCGTTTCAATGAAAATATACATTGAATTTATTTCAGTGTACATTTATTCGAGAGAAGTACTTTTGTGAGCCCCATATGCTATATTAGAACTACGCGACCTAGGTAGTTTTAAAATGATATGTGGTGTTCCAAAAGTACTTTTATTGCCTCAGTGAAGATGTAAACCATCTCACCTTAGTATATCAGAAGCCAGTTGCTTTTTAGCTCACCCACTATGTCCGTGATAGCACACATCGTTTTGTGTTCCCCTAGTGCTGCGTTTTGTCGGTCGATTAGGTGGAAGTCCGCATTGCTTCCCGTATTCGAAGTTGTTTTGGTTTATTAGCCGTAGATTAGATACATGGCCACACCTATGCGTAGGGATTGCCTACACCTATGCGGTACTATGGTCTCAACTGTGTGTACGTTGCACTTTTTTCAGGTTCCGTCCATAGCTGATAATAATTTTCTGGTCGTTGCCTAATGACCATTGTATAGCCCGTCGCTTTCACATCGACACGAAACCAACTTCTAGATCTTTCACATGTTCGCCATGTTTTTGTTGCGAATCGTCTACGATAAACGTTGCACAGAAGGTTCCGAAATACGTCAGCTTTTCTTCGGGCAAATCAGTGCTGGTAGCGAAGATGTCCTTCACCTCCAGGTGGCAGAAATGGAAGGACTCCAAAGCTTTTCGTGATCAGGGGCGGGTACAAAGCGCGGGGACACTGGGGGTATGCGCCCCTCTCCCATAGAAAGTGGCGCCCATCCGGCTGGGGGAAGAGCGCCCATGCGGAATGGTTATGGTGCATCCCCCATCCCCGCTCAACCAATTTTCCACCGAAGGCGCTCCTTCAGACGAGTGTCCCATGCAAATTCCTGGATCCGCTCCTGTCCGTGATTATTTGTCTTTGCATCTGTTTTGCTGTTGTATGGAAACCCGGGTTTCAGTTGTTGAATTCCTCCGTTATGCCGAAGGGAGCGCCATGTTTATCGGCGGCTGTGTTACAGTGAAGGTAATGATCTGGTCGATGCGCCCAAAAACCCAAATAACAACAACAACAACAGTGAAGGTAATGGGTAACCCACGGATCCCTGGTGTGTGGCTGTGTTGTAGTGAACGTTATGAGTAACCGTCGGATACCCGGCTTGTGGCTGTGTTGCAGCGAAGGTTATGGATAACCCTCGGATCCCTGGCTTATGGCTGTGTTGCAGTGAAGGCTATAGGCAACCCTCGGATCCCTGGCCTGTGGCTGTGTTGCAGTAAATGTTATGGGTAACCCCCGAATACCTGCTTGCGGCTGCATTGTAATTAATGTTTTGGGTAACCCTGGGATCCCTGGCTTGTGTCTGTGCCAAGGTGAAGGTTATGGGTAGCCCTAGGATCCCTGGCTCGTGACTGTGTTGCAGTGAAGATTATGGGTAACCCTCGGATCCCTGGCTTGTGGCTGTGGTGCAGTGCAGGTTATGGGCAACCCTCGGATCCCTGGCTTATGGTTGTGTTGCAGTGAAGGCTATGGGTAACCCTCGGATCCCTGGCCTGTGGCTGTGTTGTAGTGAAGGTTATGGGTAACCCCCGGATCCCTGCTTGCGGCTGTATTGCAGTGAATGATATGGGTAACCCTGGGATCCCTGCTTGCGGCTGTATTGCAGTGAATGTTATGGGTAACCCTGGGATCCTTGGCTTGTGTCTGTGCTAAAGTGAAGGTTATGGGTAGCCCTCGGATCCCTGGCTTGTGTCTGTGCTAAAGCGAAGGTTATGGGTAGCCCTCGGATCCCTGGCTTGTGGCTGTGTTGCAGTGAAGGCTATGGGCAACACTCGCATCCCTAGCCTGTGGCTGTGTTGCAGTGAAGGTTATGGGTAACCCCCGGATCCCTGCTTACGGCTGTGTTGCAGTGAATGATATGGGTAACCCCGGGATCCCTGCTTGCGGCTGTATTGCAGTGAATATTATGGGTAACCCTGGGATCACTGGCTTGTGTCTGTGCTAAAGTGAAGTTTATGGGTAGCCCTCGAATCCCTGGCTGTGTTGCAGTGAAGGTTATGGGTAACCCTCGGATCCCTGGCTTGTGGCTGTGTCAAGTGAAGGTTGTGATAAACTGTGTCCCCTGGATCCTTGATTTGACACGCACCAGAACGAATCCGATCATAACACCCAGGGGAGGAGAGCGGACAATAATACCATCCTCTCGGCAGCCAAGACACATGGCGACAGGAAAATGCCAGGGAAGATATGACGAGGGGGCTCGGTAGGGTGTGATCAACACTGTTCTGAGGAAATTCCGGGGTAGATATCACGAGGGGCTCGGTAGGGTGTGATCAACACTGTTCTGAGGAAATTCCGGGGTAGATATCACGAGGGGCTCGGTAGGGTGTGATCAACACTGTTCTGAGGAAATTCCGGGGTAGATGTGACGAGGGGCTCGGTAAGATGTGGTCGACACTGTCCTGGGTACTGCCAGGCAAGGTATAACGAGGAGGCTCGGCAGGGTGTGATCGACACTGTCCTCGGAAATTTCAGAGTAGACATGAAGAGGGGGCTCGGAAGGGTGTGATGATCGACACTGCCCTGGACAATTACATGGCAGACATGAAGAGGCTCGGTGGAGTGTGGTCGACACTGTCCTGGGCAATTCCAGGGCAGATGTGATCGGGGGCTCGGAATGTGATGGACGCAATCCTTGGCCACAGTCGTCATGTGTTTATCGCTGTTAGCGTAAGATAGTCACATCACAGTCGGGGTATGATGTCAAGCATGCCATGGCGTCGTTTGTGGTGCTAGTACACCGAACGTGAGTTTTGTTCCGATGCCACCATGCACACAGTTATAGCTGCACATGATGATTGCCTTCGGTTGGATTCGAACCGTTAGTTTTATGTTTGAAGGGCGATGCCCTTAACATTTTATAGCGGATGTGAAACTTCTGCGTCGTGAAATGCACAACTAGGGTTTCGGTCATTATATAAACAAAGCGTCGCGTCCTGCGTTGATATTTGTTGCCCGGAATCCAATAAAAGACGTTGGAACGGAGCTGGGGAGATTCCTTCTCGAATTTTGTCCAGTTATTTCGGCGTGAAGTGCCGTCAAAGGTGCGCTACATTTCACTCAGCCAGGTGTTGGTTGTCCTGGTGAGATGAAAACGGTGACTCGCCATTTTATACGAATTCCTGTATTGTAAACTCGTGGAATGGCTGGGTAAGGTGATATCCTTCGGATCTAATAGCCCACGCCGGTCTGGTTTGTTTCCATGCTCCACACCATGCTTCATATTCGGTGGCCAGTCGATTGTTGGTGACTGCGTCAGTCGTCAGTTGCCAGCGTGCCCTCTCCGTTTGGACCGCACCGGCCGCGCTGCGGCGGCGGGCACCCAGAGGTGGCGACGCGTGCGTTTCCCCTACCCGGCCATCTGTCCCCAGCCTTATATAATTACCATTCATTGTTGACCGGCTGCTCATTGATTGCTGCGATTCGACAACCTGTTCCTCCCCTCGACGGTCCCCTCCGGCAGCGGCGCGGTAGCGGTGGCGTTGGCGGCGAGCCGCAGCGGTCCCCTCGGCTCAGCCCAGGCGCGCTCGCGGCCCGTCGCCGGCCGCTCACGGACCGCTGCTCGGTGCTATCCGCCTCCCGTTGCCATTCGCCGCTCGCCGCCACCCGCCACCCGCTCGCCGCCACCCGCCACCCGCCGCCCGCCGCCCGCCGCCCGCCGCCCGCCGCCCGCCGCCCGCCGCCCGCCGCCCGCCGCCCGCCGCCCGCCGCCCGCCGCCCGCCGCCCGCCGCCCGCCGCCCGCCGCCCGCCGCCCGCCGCCCGCCGCCCGCCGCCCGCCGCCCGCCGCCCGCCGCCCGCCGCCCGCCGCCCGCCGCTCTCCGCTCACGAACCACTGCCATCCGCCGCCCACCGCCATCCGCCGCCCGCTGTCCGCTGCCCGCCATCTGCCGCTGGGATCAGTGGTGAGAGCCGAGCTGTCCGGCTCTCCCCTCCTCGCGCTCTCACTTTCTCCCCTCCGCTCGTTCTGGCTCACTTTCCCGTTGGTCTCCTCTCGTCCAATCACCCTCTTCCTCCTGGATGGTTCTTCCATACTAACGTTGGCCTGCTCACCAACTCCTGTTCACCATCTCGTGTTCGCCGTGTTTTGCTTCGCATCTTTCACTTAAAATCTTGCTCTATCTCCTACTGTCTATATCTTGCTCTTGCTTTCGTACTTAAAGCTCTCGCTCTTACTTGTTCATTCATGTCCCGTCCACGTCTGTCCATCCGCTGCTCACCTTCGTATTTCTGCGGTTTACCGTCTGGCCACGATATTGAAGTGTACCGTTGTTGGTCCCGGTGAAGAAGCGGTTTGGCTATTCCATCATGCACAGCTCGCGCGAATTTCCGGTCCAGCACAATTGGCGCGGTGCGGCCATCTCGCGCCCCAGTCTATTGATAGGCAGTCGGACGTGAGCACTTGGCGGCGCGGCCGACCACTGCGTCTACCTGGGGTGTAAAAGGTCCCAGTCGGACTTCGGACAAGCTTTTCATCGGTTTCTGCTGTGGCCTTTCCACGATCTTCTAACCGGGACAGTATCTGGGAAGTCTGCCTCATCCCAGGCTAACGAGAAACGGCCGACCGAGCTATGGGGCCCGTGAGCATGATCGGCATTCTCAGCTCCTTCGGCTTCCTCGCACGCCCGAGGACACGGCCTCACTTCGTGTCATTTCAGAAGTAGGAACGGACCTGTGTTCATCGGGCTCGAAAAATCATGTTTGGGAACAAGTGTTCCGTTAAGAAACCTGTCAGCAGGCTATAAGTCATGGCTGACTGCGAAAGGGTGCCAAAATTCAACTACCATAGCATACCATTGGAAAAAGTGTGTGTCAATTAGTACGTGTGATGAAAATATAAAATAATCACTAGGAGGGAAGTGGCATTGTGTTGAGTGCTCACACTTGTATGGGTGTATCCAGAGAGGTTTATTTATTTATTTCACAATACATGCCCTCCACGTACAGTGGCTGTTATGCACAGTCTGGGTATAACTAACAGATATTTACAAAGAAAAGATAGATTTGTGGTCAATAGTGGGAGCAGATGCGCAACAAACATTCATACACCAACATAATACAATATTCACATCACTATCTGCACGACACACCGTGTTTGCAACACGAGCTATAAGCGAGTAGTTTATAAAAGTGATAGGAAAGCGATAGCCTAAAGTTGAGTTCATAGTGTACACACATCCATTGTGTAAGTTTTGTGTGTGACTAGTGTTGTTCTTGGAGATAAGCTAGTGCATGTTTCTTGAAGTTAGACAGCCTCGATGTTTTTGTTTCAGTAGGAAGTTTGTTATAGTGGAAGACAGACGAGTATAGAAATCTCCTGCGGCCTGCCTCTCTGTGTATGGCTGGTAGGTGCAGGTGGTCGTCTGCACGTGTATGACGGTTTCGCAGAGTTTGCAGTGATTTGACCGGCAATGTGCGTTGGCTCACCCGTCAGAATGGTCTTGTGGAGCAAAGTATGGCTGTGAAATAGATGCAGATCAGCCGCGGTGAGGAGACCCAACTCGTTACGGGCATCAGAAATATGATCAAATTTCCGTAGACCTGACACAACTCTAGTGGCGAAATTAATGATTTTGTCTTGTCTGTGGATGTTTGCTGCCGACCCGTTCCCGTAATCAGATATGCAGTAGCGGATATTGGATATAACTAGGCTATTGACTATAGTGAAGAGGGTACTGGTGGGCAGATGGTGACGCAGATGGCTCAGGGCCAGAAGGAATCCAGTGCACTTGCGGACCACAACAGCTACATGGGAGTCCCACGACATGTGGCGATCAAATGCCACCCCAAGGTTCCTACACGAATGGCTCTCATCTATCACGGCGTTCCTAAAGCACACTCGTATCGGGGTAATATTGCGAAGATTTTGACGCGATCCGAACGTGATAAGCTGAGTTTTGGTCGGGTTTACCTTCAAACAGTTATCCAGGAAGTAGTCGTAGAGTTGGTTCAGACATGTCTCCATCTGACATCGGATGTGGGAGATCAGATTTGCTAGGTTCACGGTATCACGACCACCATGCTCCCATTTGGAGGCAGAATAACCACCTGGTCGCGCTCACGTTACCACTGTCCACCATCACCCTCACCTGGGTGGTTTCAGTTCCGGGCTGCTGCTGAAGGCCCGATCAGAATGTCACAGGATACCTTCTATAAAAATCGTAGGCGGGAATGGGGCCACGGAAAATCAAATTACAAGTCAGCTGGATAAAAAGTTGGAAAATGTAAATTTGTGTCGATAGAATGGTAAGATTTTCGACGCACCATGCTGAGGGTGAGAGAGCCACCAAGCGTGGAGGCCGGATTGTGCCACCCGCACGTGGGCTCGTAGCCCTTGCTGCGGGCAAATGCTGGTTCCGTTTGGCTCGGTTTAGTGCATGCAGAGGGCTCCAGGACGGACTCGGGGCGTGGACAGGTGTGTCATGCCTGCTGGCAGCGGTGGCAGAGCCGCCCTGCCGGCCCGTGCAGCCGGCTCTACCCACCGGCTTCCACGAATAGCGCTGCAGCGGTTCGCTGCGCCTTGGACGTCAGCTTTCAATGGAAGCCGCGCAGATGGCCTGGAGACCACGGCTGGCTCGGTACCTTATCGGCCCTGGGACGATGTCCGGCACGAATGGCATTGCCGCTGCGTCGGCACTTCCACTGTTCATGCAGATTACTTAGCTTGTTGAAAGCACCGGGCGAATTACGGTTGCAATGCTGTTGGACGTCCCGTTTAAGAATTGCATGCGTGAAGTGCGAGATTGGTGCTGTTAGCGTGTACTGTGTGCCCACTGCAATTCCATTTCCATATTGTGTACTCCACTCCCAGGACGGCCTGATCGATGCTTGCTGATTATTTACGCTCTCACCACTTGTGTTGTCTATGTGGCTTTGAGGTGCTACATGATCAATGCAGTCTATGCGCCCTAAAGCCCAAATGGCTTTGAGGTCTCCTTGTCCTCGCTTTCCCTGTGCTTCTGGGCAGTGGTGCTCTCATGTTCCTCACTGCCTCGACGACTCGTGGCGTATGGTAATCTTTTGATATCTGGCCAGTCACCATCAGCTATGCTCTGAGATACTGATGGCTTGACTATATAGCACCCTGCAGGTCTGTCTGATGTACTGGCTGATGGTCTGTCCGTCAGCTCAGTCCGTCAGCATGTCTCGGTCTGACCCAGTCTGGTCATCACTGTCTGCCCGCCTCCGACATGGTCAGTTCACCAGTCGGTCTCGGTTCTGTAGCACGGTCAGTCAGTCCCAGTCACGAACCAGAGCACCGGTCTGCCTTTGGTCAGTGGCACGGGTCAACTCACTAATCAGCCTTTGGTCAGTGACACGGGTCAGGTCACCAGTCGGCCTCGGTCAGTGACAAGGGTCAGATCACCAGTCGGCTTCTGGTCAGTGACACCGGTCAGGTCCTCAGATCAGTGACACGGGTTAGGTCACCAGTCGGTCTGGACGGTTAGTGTCCTGCTGATGCAGGTACGGCATAGTTGCAGTCGGACGAGCTGTCCCTCCCGGCCGCTGCAGTCGGACGAGCTGTCCCTCCCGGCCGCTGCAGTCGGGCGAGCTGTCAATCCCGGCCGCTGCAGTCGGGCGAGCTGTCAATCCCGGCCGCTGCAGTCTGGCGAGCTGTCAATCCCGGCCGCTGCAGTCTGGCGAGCTGTCAATCCCGGCCGCTGCAGTCGGGCGAGCTGTCAATCCCGGCCGCTGCAGTCGGGCGAGCTGTCAATCCCGGCCGCTGCAGTCGGGCGAGCTGTCAATCCCGGCCGCTGCAGTCTGACGAGCTGTCAATCCCGGCCGCTGCAGTCGGGCGAGCTGTCAATCCCGGCCGCTGCAGTCGGGCGAGCTGTCAATCCCGGCCGCTGCAGTCGGGCGAGCTGTCAATCCCGGCCGCTGCAGTCTGGCGAGCTGTCAATCCCGGCCGCTGCATTCGGGCGAGCTGTCAATCCCGGCCGCTGCAGTCGGACGAGCTGTCCCTCCCGGCCGCTGCAGTCGGGCGAGCTGTCAATCCCGGTCGGGTGCCGCCGGCGAGCAAGACATTCCTAACTGCTGGCATTTCCGCACCGGGAGCCGTGCTGAGCTACTGTCGGGACGTGACAGGGACTTGCCGCCGCTGGCTAACCCACCCGCCCAACCTGACCTAACCTCGCCTCGTCCAGAACGTGGCGATGTGAACTGGTCTGATGTATAATATTCCGAATGCACTTGGAATATTGCTATTCGTTAAGATTATCGGCTCGAGTCAACGGACAGACTGATTTGACCCGATCCGACCTGATACGACGTGACCCGATCCACCGACCCCCACCCGAACCGACACACAATCCAACCCAGACCAAATCTGATCGGATTCGGTCTGTCGGCTACTCTGGAGCAGCGGTCTGACCGACAGACCGGCCGTCATCGATTCGGCCGCTGCGACCCGTCTCGGCACGCTTGCTGGGAAGGTGCGCCGCCGCCGGCAACAAAAGGTCAGCAGCGCGAACGGCGCGCCGACTACGTCTCTGGCTCAGCACGCGCGGTGAAGAGGGTGGGGGGGGGGGGGCACCTACCAGGGCAGCTTGTCTGTCGTCGGCGCGGGTAGCACGTGCCGCTGAGCGGAGCGTGGATGGTGCGGAGTGCGTCTGCCTGCCCGCCCGCCAGACAACGGCGGTCCTCGTGGTACACATGTCTACACACGTGATACGCTTCGTCCACCGAAGACACGATTGTCCACTGAAACGGTAGATGGAAGTTGGGTTGTGACCGGCATACGAAATGAAGCCACTTATCACATGATTGAAAGTCACCGAAACCGACCGTGAATCGATGCTGCGAAGGAGCGGTTGTTTATAGACCATTTACACTCGTGCCATTGTTTGCTTTTGACCAATTAAGTGTTGCTAGCGGCTGCCTATCGATCTGATTTCCACGCGCGGCGTTAGCGAGTGCGATCAATCGAGCCTGGCGACCTGGTGCATACTGGACCGGCACCGCACTGCATGACCGGGCTTAGTCAACAGTATAACGGCCATCGGCGGTGATACGTCGCTTGTGATTCACGGCGTCGCCACGGTGACGGCTACCGGCCGCTCCGACTCCGCCTGACACATGTGCCGTGGCGGGTCTGTGGTGGGCTGGACCGACACCCATGTACCGTGGTGGGTCTGTACCGGGCTGGACCGACACCCATGTATCGTGGTGTGTCTGTACCGAGCTGGACCGACACCCATGTACTGTGGCGGGTCTGTGGTGGGCTGGACCGACATCCATGTACCGTGGTGGGTCTATACCGAGCTGGACCGACACCCATGTACCGTGGTGGGTGTGTACCGGGCTGGACCGACACCCATGTCTCGTGGTGTGTCTATACCGAGCTGGACCGACACCCATGTACCGTGGTGGGTCTGTACCTGGCTGGACTGACACTCATGTACCGTGGTGGGTCTATACCGGGCTGGACCGACACCCATGTACCGTCGTGGGTCCGTGTGCCGGGCCGGACAAATACCCATGTACCGTGGTGGGTCCGTGTGCCGGGCCGAACAAATACCCATGTACCGTGCCGGGTCTGTGCCGGGCCGTGAGACCGCCCACGACGGCGGCCGTGCGGTCGCCACGCCAGGCCAGGCCGGTCTGGGACGGAATGCAGGTACGGCCGGAAGCGCTCTGTCGCAACTGGCGCGCGTACTGCCGGCCTGCCTGCAGCGCTGCCGCCTGGCTAGCTCGCCACGCGGCCGCTTTCCATTCTGGATGTCCGCGGTGGTGGCGGTGACGGTGGCGGCGCGTCCATCTGGTGCAGGGAGTGGCGGCGGCCGGCGCGACTACAGGTGGCGGCGGTCGGCGGTGTAACCTTGGCGTGGCAGCCGGCCGCCGCTGGGCGCCGTTGGGCGCCGCTGGCCGCCGCCAGACAAAGCCATCCGGCGGCCACGGCGGCCGTGTCAACGCTCGGCCGGCCGGCCCGCCCCGGCGTCCTGCACTCTGGCCACTCCGGCACTCCGTCACGGACGCCCTCTGTCGGCCGCCGCTCCTCCCCGCCGCTCGGCCGACCGCCCTGGCGTCAGACGTCGCCTGTCGCCGTCACTGGCACTCACAGCTGCGACGCTGCTGACCCCATCAGCTGTGACGTCGCTCACAGATCGGTTTTGTGGCGTCACTCCGGCACGCACATGTGACGTCGCTCACGAATCGGTTTGGTGACGTCATGATGTCAGGGACTGCTGTGAAGCCACGTTGTGGGGCCAAATGTGATGTAGCTCCGTCTCCATCATGGACCGATCTCGTGATGCCGCTGTCTCCGTCACAAATCGATGTGTTGAGGCCATGTCGCGGACCGTCGCGACTCCATTCTGTCTGTCCGGACAGATTGCGGTCACCGGCCAATATTTTGACGTCACTACCCCCATGATGGTCCGATTTTGTGGCACTATTGTGTGCCGCTACAAATCACACCCGGCACGTGCAACGCCTGGACAGCCTTGGCTGCCGTCGGCCCCTCGCAGACTTCAGTGGAGTCTGACTGTTGATCTGCTGTTACAGGCACGCGATGGTGTTTAGAGGTAATCAATCGTAGGAGATGCTTGTGTTCCCTCACACACACTGAAGCTATTGAAACATGGGACCACGAAAAGGCCATCCTTAACCACTGGTTGAAGTCGACTTTAAAGCAGCTTTTGTGATGCTCGAGGACTTACCATAAATATTAATTTGCCCAAGGGGTAATTTATCGGCGTTAAGATCAAGTTATCCACCTCGGCATTCTGTCTAAGGCTGTTGAAATATGTTTCCTTTAGTTTTGTGACCTCTAATAGCCTGTGCAATTGTTTCTGTTGATGAAATCACGACGAAACGTTTTATCTGCGTGGTGGAAAATATGGGCATCCCGATGTTCAGGCCGCTAGCCTACATTAACCTGTGGCAACACCTACATCCAAGTACCTAAAAGCTCCACCGCATGGACGGAGGTCTAGGACGGGATGGAGTGGGTTGGGGGTGTCTGTGAACCCCCTGGTTTGGCAAATGCTATTGTTAGTTGGTAATTTTCCATATTCCATCTGAAAATATGTTCTGAAAATGAGGACTTGGATCCCTCTAGCTTCACGAGAGATGTCCAGCCCTGCTCTACTCTTCGCCCGCGACCAATCGGCGTGAGAGATTGGCAACGCTACATGACAACGGTCGACGTGTCGTAAAACCAATAACCAACCAACCAACCAGCCCTGCTCCACCAGTACCTGCTTCCATGACATTCGCTATTTTACAGTACCTACCTACCCGCCACAGTACCTGGTGATAGAAGCTGCACCAGTACCTGTTTCTACGGCACCCATTGTCCTGTAGTACCTGCGACAGTACCTGCTAGTAAAAGCTCTATAAGTACCTGATTATACAGCATCCGTTATTAGTACCTGCTGTAGTACGTGGTGTCAGAAGCTCCACCAATACCTGCAACGGCACCTGCTTTTCTACAGTACCTGCTTGCGTACCTGGCAATAAAGCTTCACTGGTACCTGCTTCTACGGCATCCGTTATCCTACACAGATTACTTACACCTTGGAAATCGCTAATCAAGCCGGTGGTACCAGACAATCGGCATACTTGTTCCAAATGTGACGTCATTACCTCATGATTAACTATGACCCGATTAGCCTCTTGCTGGTGTGTATTACATCCAGTACTATTTTAGTACTATTTTTTCATTGTCATTGTTTCATTCGCTACGGAATGCTGATACACTGATCATAGATTGTTGATAATTTCGAAAATAAATAGGTTGCTACACTAATATATCATGTAAATTATATCACGTGCTCATGTTTAGACCTACCAAACTATTACGGACATTTTGTTTCATTCGTAGATTTCATGCGAGGGTAAAAGTGTATTCGGTTCGTTAATTAAGTATTACCATTCTGTTCTATATATTGTAGCCTGCAGGTGACCTTGTCTGCATCGGTGTTACAACTGGAGTGTCTGCAGCCCTCCCCCCCCCAGTGTCTCAACACTCCATGGAATTTCGTCGTCGAAAAGCGTCGTAGTCAGAATTTATTCCTCACATTTCAGCGACCTTGCTCCAGAACATTTTCTGCGTGTTTACTTGGTTTTCGCACCCAGTTGTGCCTCTACCCTGCCCCCCCCCCCCCGATTTTTCTTATTATTCTTGATAAAGGTGCCCTTTTCCCCGGTATTGGTGTCTCTTTTAATCAATTTTCCCCACCTGTGATTATTAACTTTAAAAATGTCCGGCCTTTTCACCCATGTTTGCCTGCACCTTATGTACAGCTATATCTAGCGAGAAGCGACAGTTTATCTGATGATTTAATCTGACAAGGACACGGATCCCCCTCCTGCCCAGTGACTTGGGAATCCATTGAATAAGGAAAGCCGGTAGCCAGTGAGCGGAGCCCTTGCCTCGTGTCTGGGATCGCAGTAGCTCAGTCGGTAAGACGTTGGGCTCTTGATCGTAGAATCGCTGGTTCGAATCCGACAAGCGGTGGGATTACCGAGCCCACCCGCGACCAGTCGGCGTGAGAGGTTGGCGACGCTGTATGACCTAGTAGTTGAATGCGTCGTAAATGAAACCAAGGTCCTCGTTTGCATTGCAGCCGTGAGGACTGCTTGCTGTCGGGGATTAGGGTTTCCCTGTAACCATTCGGCTGGATAATTGCACTAGATAACCACTAGCAGTTCAGGCGCTCTTAGGCCCAAATAATCAGTCAACCATTCGGCTGGGGAATGTCACTAGATAACTACTAGCAGTTCAGGCGCTCTTGGGCCCAAATAAGCAGTCAACCATTCGGCTGGAGAATGGCACTAGATAATTACTAGCAGTTCTGGAGCCTTAAGCCCAAATAATCAACCATTCGGCTGGAGAATGGCACTAGATAACTACTAGCAGTTCTAGCGCCCTTAAGCCCGAATAATCAGTTATCCGTTTGGAGAATGGCGCTAGATAACCACAAGCAGTCCAGACGCCCTTACGCCCAACTAATCAATCAAACATTCTGCTGGATAATGGCACTAGGTAACTACCAGCAGTTCTGGCGCCCTTGAGCCCAAATAATCAGCAAATTCGCTTGGAGAATGGCGCTAGATAACCACTAGCAGTTCAGGCGCTCTTAAGCCCAAATAATCAATGAACCATTTGGCTGAAGAATGACGCTAGATGACCACTAGCAGTTCAGGTGCCATTAAGCCCAAATAATCAATGAATCATTCGGCTGGATAATGGCGTTAGATTTCCACTAGCAGTTCAGGTGCCTCTAAACCCAAATAATCATCCAATCGGTTGGAGAATGGCAGCTCCTTGCAGCCTACTCTTCTGAAGGCGTTATAAAAACTCTTGAAAGGATTCAAAGGATTGGCTTCGGGGTTAGCTGAAATATTTCTTCACAATTACCATTTATTAATGGTAATACCATTTACCTTCTCACAACTCGGAAAGTCCAAAATATGGTCGGAGGCATAATGAGGGATTCATGGAGGGAACTTAAAAAGATGCATCTGCCTTCCAATTAATGGTAGGTAAGAGTATCTTTCTTTACCCGTGTGACCTTCGAATTTACTTTCCAAGCCCATGGAGCATATTGGTAGAACTTCAGGTGAGTCCACTGCTCTCCTCTTTTTTTTGCGACTTTCTGCTGGCCAGGACTGCCACTATATCTCTGTACACACATTTTTGACAATCCCTTCAGACAGCGGACTATGCCCGAGCTAATTCTAGGCCCATTATCCCGCCTACTTCCACAGTAACCTGGGCGTTGATTGGTAATAAGGATATTACAAATAGGAAGCATTGAACGCTGATATGTTTGCTAGGATATTTAAATTTGTATCCAATGTGGATTGCTTTGGCGTATAGAAGAAAATGGTAAGTCGTCACTAGTTCTGGGCGCAGAAGCATGACATGTTGATATGCTCTGGAGCCAAGTTACCAACCAATCCGTCATTAGTTTTAAATCAGTGTCAATTTCTCGCAGCAATCGAAATGTTTTGCTTTTAATCGTTTCCTGTGTAAAACAGTAGTAGGTACGTACTTCAAAAGTTCACCATTGCGTTTCTCGGTAGCCTTGCATGCATTCTTCCATGTGCGATTTGTTACCTTTCGATCCAAAGGTAGACGGTCAGGTGAGGACAAAGTCTTGACGTTATTTAAAGGTTTCCGAAATAATGCTATCAAGCACAATTTTGTGGTACCCAGAGGTAAAAAGGTACGTTAAGTTCAGTTGAGCCTTCCCATTTAACCTGACAAAGTTCGTCAATGGTCAAATTAGATTAGAGATTAAGGATGACCTGGGAACAGTCACTGACTTTTGAAGACAGGTCAGCTGAGTTGTAACATCACCCAAGCACGTCCATTATTGGCGATTTCGGCCGCATCTGCCTCTGCCGTGTCCATAGCGGTTGCCATTTATACCGCCGGATCAAACATTCAGGCGTCACCTTGTGGCAAGCGGCGTTGGATGTCGACAGATCTGAGACCACATACAGGTCCGTCGGTCGGTGTCCACACCGGGTGGCGAACTGCCGGGGATGTGCCACAGACTCCACCACCGACCATCCTGCTGCTCACACCAAAACATCGGGCCTCGGAACACAACACATGGCTTCGGAGCGCAATACTCTGCGGCGAGTCGCATAGGGTCCGGCAATGGCCGCGCGAACGGCAGGTTCGGTACGCACAAGCTGCGCACAAGCTGCACGGGAGCCGATACACTTTGGAACTGCATACGCTCAGCGGCGCTGCGCGGTCACGCTCCGCATCTTGCGGTCCTCATCTTCTATATTTGCACTAGCAAATCGTTCAAATCGCTCTGTTTATTAGTATACTGTAAATCGCAAATCGCTCTGTATACTGTATATTCGGAAAATTAACCTCCAGAAAACTTATCTAAGCCGCTGAGCGCGGTCATTCTCCAGCTTTCATCCAGCGAGTTCTTCAATCGGTAACGCGAAGCACTAAACGATTAAGGCGAATGATAGGCATTACCGGCTATACCCGCATGGTTCATATTTTGCCGCCATTAATGTGTAGGTACTGATAAAGCATGTCTTTTACACTTTAACTGTATGTTAAATGAGCATAACTGCAAGCCATTCTATGCAAGGCTGAAGATCTCACCAAACCTGGGGGATGGAGTCCCAAAATGTTCGGATTGAATAGGGAATATGACAACATAAGCAAGGTACAAAACCAGGAGCGTCCGGACCCCCAACGCACCCGAAATCTCCAGCCATGATTATATGGCGCTACCATATAATCATGGCTGTAGTATTAGTTACTTTTATACTTAAGTATAAACGTATACCTATACCTGAGGTATTAGTATACCTGAGTTATTAGTTACGTTTATATCTAATTGTTGAGGTCTTGGACCAAGCCATTAGCATATATGCAACCAGACGGTTATCCCCCAAGACACAATTCCTCCAAACAACATAAACACTTCCGTTGCTAGGAAACGGCTGATAAGTACAATTTTTTTTAAAAAGATACATCGCATTCAACGTAGGAACCTGTCACTTCCGATTTTTTCCCACGATGTTGGTATGCGTCTGAGAACGCATGTGCCAGTACATGCGTCTGAGAACATTTGCCAGTACATCAATTCGCACCTGCGAGTTTTCCTGTTTTATTCCTCTAAAATTGAACAGCTCGCCGGGCGCGTCCAACAAGTCAAGTCGCTTATTTTCGGGTATGCACATTCCCGTCACAGAACACGTTCGTTCACACTTGTTATGCAGCTCTTAGTTGAATTAGCAGCGAGCAAGGATTCTGTGTACCATAATGCGCACCATAGCGTATCATCATAGTGTGTAGCGTACCATAGTGTACGATTTGTATTGAACAGTCCTCCAGTCTCGCCAATAGATTGGTACCTCTGTTATGGGATCTAGTTCCATATCTTACGAATCAGAAAGGTGTGCGAAACGCGTGCTATCGCTCACTGTTGTAATTTGCTCAAGGCGTTTGCATTTGGGTCGTGGTAGGTCAGTCGGCAGGGCGTTAGCTCTTGATCGTAAGATCGTGGGTCCGAATTCCACAACCGGAAGGATTATCAATTCCACTCGCGACGAATCTGCGTGACAGGTTGGTGACGCTAGATGACCTAACAGTTGAATGCGTCGTAAAAAAACCCAAACGTTTATACCTAATTGCATCTTACAACATAGACAATGGTGCCAGATAACTGGAAATGTCATCGGTTTGAATACATCTGTATTCATCTTATGACGTGCTATTAACATTAAGAATAATTGTGACCAAACATCTAGATTGTGTTGTTTAGATCAGTGAAGATGGTCGCTTATGCGATGGTCTCTGCCGTGAACTCGCCATGTGCCATTACCTGGCGTACAGAGGGGCTTGTTTATTCGATCTGGTGTCGTTGGCCGGTGATTGGAATGCGTGCGGGTGCGGATGCTCGCGTGGCCCGCAGCCGGCTGCGGCGAACCGTATGCCATCGCCTCCACCCAGCCGGCGAGATAACTGATGACCAGCCAGCGCGGCCACTGATGACCAGCCAGCGTGGTCACTGATCACCAGCCAGCGCGGTCACTGATCACCAGCCAGCGCGGTCACTGATCACCAGCCAGCGCGGCCACTGATCACCAGCCAGCGCGGCCACTGATCACCAGCCAGCGCGGTCACTGATCACCAGCCAGCGCGGTCACTGATCACCAGCCAGCTCGCCACTGATGACCAGCCGGCGCGGCCACGGATGACCAGCGAGTGCGGTCACTGATGTCCAGCCAGCTCGCTACTGATGACCAGCCAGATCGTCACTGATGACCAGCCAGCGCCGCTACTTATCACCAGCCAGCTCGCAACTGATCAGGCAGCACGGCCACTGATCACCAGCCAGCGCGGTCACTGATCACCAGCCAGCGCGGCCACTGATCACCAGCCAGCGCGGTCACTGATCACCAGCCAGCTCGCCACTGATGACCAGCCGGCGCGGCCATGGATGACCAGCCAGCGTTGCCACCGATCACCAGCCAGCTCGCCACTGATGACCAGCCGGCGCGGCCACGGATGACCAGCGAGTGCGGTCACTGATGTCCAGCCAGCTCGCTACTGATGACCAGCCAGATCGTCACTGATGACCAGCCAGCGCCGCTACTTATCACCAGCCAGCTCGCAACTGATCAGGCAGCACGGCCACTGATGACCAGCCAGCGCAGCTATTGATGACCAGCCAGCGCGGCCACTGATGACCAGCCAGCCGGCCACTGATCACCAGCCAGCGCGGTCCCCACCACACCAACCTGGCCCCGCATGAGCTAGGTTGGTGAGTCGGCTACCACGCCGCTCCACACACCGCCATAATGGTCCCCCACTTGGAGGCCGGCCCAGCCTTGACCACCCGACAACTATTCCAGTTTTTATTATTATGCGCTGGCCGGCGCGGCGCGGCGTGGCCGGAGGTAGGGCGGCCTGCAGGGTCGATGGTGGGGCGGCCTGCAGGGTCGGCAGTGGCCATCAGCTGCGCGGCCGGTGGTGGGGCGGCCTGCAGGGTCGGCGGTGACCATCAGCTGTGTGGCGCGGCCGGTGATGGGGCGGCCTGCAGGGTCGGCAGTGGCCATCAGCTGCGCGGCCGGTGGTGGGGTGGCCTGCAGGGTCGGCGGTGGCCATCAGCTGTGTGGCGCGGCCGGTGATGTGGCGGCCTGCAGGGTCGGCAGTGGCCATCAGCTGCGCGGCCGGTGGTGGGGCGGCCTGCAGGGTCGGCGGTGGCCATCAGCTGCGCGATGCAGGGTCGGCAGTGACCATCAGCTGCGCGGTGCAGGGTCGGCGGTGACCATCAGCTGTGGCGCGGCCGGTGGTGGGGCGGCCTGCAGGGTCGATGGTGGGGCGGCCTGCAGGGTCGGCGGTGGCCATCAGCTGCTCGGCGCGGCCGGTGGTGGGGCTGCCTGCAGGGTCGGCAGTGGCCATCAGCTGCGCGGCGCGCCTGACCCGAGTGTGTCCGCTCGGCCAATGTGCGCGGCCGCTGGTGCCGACCGCGCACATTGGCCGGGAAAGTGGGCCACCCGCCCGAGTGCAGCCGGTGCGGTGTCTGACCCTCCACGCCCCGGCCGGGTGTCGCGCTGCCGTACCGGCCGTCGGCGGCTCCGACTCTCACGCACGTCTGGTCGCGGCCGTGGTGGGAGCAGTTTATCGGTTGATGCTGCTGTCCACTCTGAGCTGGGGGTATACTGACGCAGGCTATTGCGC
Organism: Ashinkailepas kermadecensis; assembly: GCA_034440615.1. NCBI lineage: Eukaryota > Metazoa > Arthropoda > Thecostraca > Neolepadidae > Ashinkailepas > Ashinkailepas kermadecensis. The sequence continues at coordinate 76,691 of JAOTOM010005062.1, forward strand.
CGACCGGTTGACATGGCCGGCAGTGCCACTGCGCGGGCGATCGGGTTCCGCCGCGGTGACCCTTGTGTCACCTGCCGACCGGTCGGTGTGTGGTGCTCCGACTACTTGAGGTCGGCCGTGGTGACCCATGTGCCACCTGCGGACTGGCCGACGTATGGTGCTCCGACTGTACCGGAGACTGTCCTGCTGTAGCCAAACTAACGGTGCGTCTCCGCCATTCCAGCCGATGGTGAACTGATGGATGACAGCTGGCCTCCTGTAAAGTGTCCCCGCAGCATCATCAATACAATACCGTCCGCCGCCTCTCCAGCCAAGGTGAGCTGTTGGCCTGGCACACTTCCGACATCGTCCAGGGGTAAGTTGTCCGTCTCACAATCGAAAGATTGTGGGTTCGAGTCTCACCTGTCGATATTCTTCGCCCGCGGCCAATCGGCGTGAGAGATTGGCGATGCTACATGACTCAACGGTCGACGTGTCGTAAAACAAATAACCAGCCAACCAACCAACACTTCCGACTTCCTGGTCGGCACTCACGGTCCTCTTCATCCTGCCCCTTCCCTCCCTCCCTCTCCATTACCGGCGGTGTGGGAACGGTCGTCACCGCCGCCGAGGGAATGGTCCTCTCCCCACCTTCCATGCTCCACGGCTGGATAGCCTTCACCTACACCACCTACCTGCCTTGGCCGCCGCCGGTGTAGCGAGTGTGTCAGAACAGGTGACCTGTCCGCGCATCACGCCTCTGTTGGCCGCCGGCGGTGCAGCGAGTGTGCCAGAACAGGTGACCTGTCCGCGCACCACGCCTCTGATGGCCGCCGGCGGTGCAGCGAGTGTGCCAGAACAGGTGACCTGTCCGCGCACCACGCCTCTGATGGCCGCCGGCGGTGCAGCGAGTGTGCCAGAACAGGTGACCTGTCCGCGCACCACGCCTCGGTTGGCCGCCGGCGGTACAGCGAGTGTGCCAGAACAGGTGACCTGTCCGCGCATCACGCCTCTGTTGGCCGCCGGCGGTGCAGCGAGTGTGTCAGAACAGGTGACCTGGCCGCGCACCACGCCTCGGTTGGCCGCCGGCGGTGCAGCGAGTGTGCCAGAACAGGTGACCTGTCCGCGCATCACGCCTCTGTTGGCCGCCGGCGGTGCAGCGAGTGTGTCAGAACAGGTGACCTGGCCGCGCACCACGCCTCGGTTGGCCGCCGGCGGTACAGCGAGTGTGCCAGAACAGGTGACCTGTCCGCGCATCATGCCTCTGTTGGCCGCCGGCGGTGCAGCGAGTGTCAGAACAGGTGACCTGGCCGCGCACCACGCCTCGGTTGGCCGCCGGCGGTGCAGCGAGTGTCAGAACAGGTGACCTGTCCGCGCACCACGCCTCTGATGGCCGCCGGCGGTGCAGCGAGTGTGTCAGAACAGGTGACCTGTCCGCGCACCACGCCTCGGTTGGCCGGCGGTCAGACCAGATGGTGGCCACAGCTGCAGCTGCCCCGCTGCACCTACAGACCCGGCAGAAGTGTCGACTCTCCGTCATGAGGGTAACCTTTGACCGGCGGCCTGCTGCGCCGAAGCAGTCGTGTCAGCGGCGGCTGGTGTGTCTATGTCTGGTGTGGCACGAGCTGCTGCCGTGTTGGTAGAGCCGGAGCAGTCGTATCAGCACCGGATGATGTCTCGAAGCCTGGTCCGGCACGACCTGCTGCCGTGCTGGTAGAGCCGGAGCAGTCGTATCAGCACCGGATGATGTCTTGAAGCCTGGTGCGGCACGAGCCGGCAGGTAGAGCCAGACTTCGCCCGGCCGCCGTGGCGAGTCGGCCGACTCCATGTGCTGTGCAGCGCCCTGGCCTGTCAGCTCGGGAAGCCCTGCTGCACAGCACGCTCGACTTCAAACGACACGTTTACCGTGTTCATGTCAAAAACGCAATGGTCCATCGGGCTGTCGTCGATATTTTTGTTTTTCTCTTGACGCTGGTGTGGACATGAAACAGCGCCGCCGGTGTGCCGTGAGTCGGCCGCACCGCAGACCGGTGCTCGGCCCTCCGCCGAAGCCATGAAGCGCATGAACCCACGTCCCTGTTATTCGGTAAGGTTTAGTTAATTCGCCCGCGCCGCTGCCTCGGAACAGAGCGAAGCATCAGAGTCGTGCCGGCCGCTTGTGTTGCTCTGGTGGCGGTCGTCGGACGCGATTGGTTGAAACGGCTGAAGCCCAATTTTTACCACAAGGTAGTTTTGGCCATGGTTTAAACCGGCTGGTCAATGCTTGCTTTTATCACTTCACTTTTTGAGTTTGAACCACTTTGTCATGAAGGTACATTGTTTTCAGTTTTATCCACTTTAATCATTTTCATCGGAGTTAAAATAGTATTTTCTGGACAACAGCAAAAACACGTTTAGTTCCAGGGAACCTGACCATGAGCTTCAAGCCAAGTGCAAACTACATATTCATGCGATGTAGCAGTGCACTTTGTGAGAGCTTGATGTTTTAGGTATGAAGGTAGGTGGGCACCTATGCATTATTCTTGGGTCACTCACTTTGCCTAGTGCACAGTTAAACTCTGCAACTACCCACACTGGTCTTCAAAGTGACAATGTCACAAGTACTCATTTACTTTACTTATTTCACAGAAAATACCTATACTCGCGGAAGACTCATTTCTCCATCTTTTCACATGGCAGTGATTGGGTGGAAATTCCATCATCAGGAAATCATCCCAATTCCCCAGCCCCTGGACAAATGTGACAGTTTATGTCCATTAGTTTACAATAAAAGTGTATGTCCATTAGTTTACAATAAATATCAGTAGACACTAAAGCAGCATAGGGCACATTTTCACACCGTAATGTAACACAAACTAGGAGGAACAAGGCAATCAGAATGCTGTTAATCATTAATAGGGGTGTGAGCAAGGAATAAGAGAAAGGAAGTCATGCAAAACTAAGACAGTTAAGCGACAACAGATTTTCAGTTAAAGGGTGGCTGATCAATGAATAATCTGCCAGCTGATGTTGTAGGGAGTTCATCATTGAATGTATGTAAAAGTAGGGTGTACACATTTTTTTTTGTGCGGGAAAATCTTGTTTTTGAGTTCTAATTAGCAGTGGATGGGGTGAGATTTATGCTAGTAGGAGTACACGATGCAGGCCCCTTTAATCAGGCATGGTTGAAGTTTGAAAATTATTGGTAAGGCACTCGATCCACGCTTGTGTTACGCGGGATCTAGTGAGTAGGTTAGATAGGTAAGGGAGATAGATATTGATTGGGGTGTGAGGGATGTTAGTGGATAGTTTCTTTGGAATTTGTGATGCGGTATTGGTTAGGGTGATGAGTGCCTTTTTGCCCATGCTTGTAGTATCTTCCATTTACAGGCGTAACCCAGATGGGCCCCCGTGGCTCTTATTAAGTCTGAATGAAGACTTTATGACTATGTCTTTAAATTCAGATCAATTTGTGATGTTTGCATCAGCTGTAAATGTGCCATGTGTTTGTAGTTGCAATGCAACTTCAACCACATTTTTCCTGTTGTCTGGTCATTTTTGCAAGTTCTCAAAAATAGATTACAAGAAGAGCTTTATGTTTACATTTACATTTTATCTACAAGTTTTTTTTTCCAGAGACATTTAGGTGACGCCTGATGTATACAATATTATATATAAATTGCTAAGACGTATTTTACTCCACAAATAGCGTTTTCACATTTATCAAGTTTTGGCCGGTTTCAACTTGCTCCACCATTGCGATACGGGGTAATTTTCTACTCTCGCCTTGCCGGGGATGCGGTAAACGGTATGCTGTTGTTGCATCCTTCAACTTTTAGAGTTACTTGACACATTTTTACGTGTCTTTCGTTTACCTTCCAGATCAAGTCAAGCAGGTCAGTGTCTGAGTATTATCGTCGAGGTCAAATACCGTCAAGGTCAAGTATCTGAAAATATGTGTTGAATCCTTCAAGATGACAGTTTCCGAAACGGATGGCACTCACGAAAAGGTAATGGTTGCCAGCAGACCAAAAACAAAGCTGTTCCACTTTCTTTGAGAACTTCACATCATTCTCCAAAAATAACTCTGAAGGAGAAGAATTTCGAAACGTTTTCGAAAGCAGTCAAAAGTCAAGTCAAGTTTTAAATCGAATTTGGGTGCATCAATCGTATCAGACATGAATTCAGGAAGCAAAAGTACCCTGTTTTAGTCATTTTTTGTTCCCTGGACATACCAAGTGCCTTGTGCATGTAACCTCGGGATCCTTCAGGTTGTATCTCAGTGACCTAACCGGATTGAATTAAAATATGGAATACTTGCAGAGAACATCATTAATCTCTACATAGCTTCCGGATTTTCCGAAATATCAATTAGTAACCATGTTTTGCAACACAAAACGTTTTTGTCGTTTAGGCCTTGAGCTGACTTGGGTGTCTGATTCATATTTCGTTGGGTTTTTTTGCATCGTTTTTTTTTTGTCATTGGTCTATGCAACGATGTTTTATTTTCGAATGTTTTTGTATGGTTTGTTTCTGAAGAAAACAAAATGTAATGCACAAGTAAAAGCTTAGATGAGGTCATGACCTGACTGACCTGCCCTAGCTCGGGTATGTTAGGAAACCTGAACGCATTTGTTTACACAGTACGCCCTCATCAATTGTCGGAAAGTATTCACACGCTCAAAGTGACAAACATGCACGGTTCAGGAGTTACCTCAGACAAAAATATCAGGGCTGGAAGTCAAATTGACCCACCCGTCTCCCCTCCCCCCACCCCCACCCACACACACACCGCGATGGTTAAGCCGGTTTTAGCCACTGGCATGGATTTAGCTGGCTTTTGGTCAACCCTGGCTGGAGTGGCCATGAGGCGTGGCTACCGCCGGTGGTATGGCCGAAATACCGCTGCCGGCGGTGCCGTAGAGGAGGCGCTCGCTGGCGTCATGGCCAAGAGCGCCACTGCCGAAGGTGCCGTGGCGGGGGCGCTGGTGCTGATGGCGCCACCACCGGGCTGATGGCGCCACCACCGGGGTGCCGCTGTCGACGTGTTGGCCAGGACGACCCCGCTGCACGCTCCAGTGACGCCGTCCCCGCCAAAATGGTACCGCACACGCGGCCACAAAACCGGCTGTCGACGGTGGCGCGCCGACTCGACCGGGACATGGTGGCCACGCCGGTTTAGGTGGTCCAGTCAGTCTGGGGTGTTCCGACAAGTCTACGTATGACAGAACGTCGACTCGCGAATCTTCGTATGAAAATCTCGGTGCGCAAATCTTCGTACCCTCAAAGCTTCGTACGTGCAAAACTTGACATACGGAAAGATCAGGGATTTCCCTTAGGGGGGAGGGGAGTGAATGGCTGTCCTCGTCCCCAATCCCCGTTCTCCTATCCACGTTCCTTCCCCCCCCGTCCCCCGTCCCCTGTCCCCCGCGTGCTGATCGTCGGCGAAACAAAGCATCCTGTTGGATGCTTTGTTTCCAACGGATTCCATTGGATGCTCTCTTACAACTATCAATCTCTCCGGACAAAAAATACCGAAAAATAGGCAACAAAATCTCCCGAAAGTGTGTGTAAAATAAAGGCTTGTCGTGATAGTTTTGGACGAAGCGTCATCACATATCACGCTCCCGACAGACGCGGAGGTCCTCTCACTTCCTTTGCCGCCAATCCGTCCCTGACCCGCATCAGAATATTGCAAATACGAAGATGTTCCTTCGTTTGCATGACGATTCACATACGAATATTTGCATATGCAGATACGCACAGGAAGATTGCTCATATTAATAGAGCCGTAGTTCGCAATGTACGCACACACGATTTGCGCTTTACTTCATTTTAACGGCAGAATTTGTCCGTACGGGATTTTGCACGAATGAATATTTGCGTTCGAAGTTATGCTTGGAGGAAAATGTGTACGCATTAATGTACTTACGAACTTGGGACTATTTACGTTATATGTGGTGTGTATGCGAAAAAGCAATATCAAGTTTTTCGTACGAAGTTGTGCGTTCACGAATATTTACGTGTACGAAAATTTGTGCGCATGGAATTATATGCATACAACGTTTCGCCGATCTGGAGTTTTGCGATCCACATTTTTTTACTTATGTAGTTTTACACGTAATAAGACTTGTGCATAGGAATATCTATGTACTAAGATGTGCATACTAAGGTTGCTGTGCGATGCTTTGCGATGCGAATGTTTGTTTGGGAGCACCAATTTAGCCATACCCGAGGTCAGACGAATGACAGTAGCGACAGCGGTCAGATGGAGATGACACTTGCGGCAGTAGCCGAACTGAGGTGATGCTAGTGGTAGGTATCGAAGGTGACTAATTGTACACAAATGGGTACTAATAGTACACTAATGGACATTAATAATACACTAATGGTACGGAAAGTGACAGCCAGACTGGTGTTCAGGCGAGGATGTCAGTCGTGGCCGGGCTCAGGATGCTGGCCATGGTCCTACAGGGATGGCAGCAGCCAGACAGAGATGTCAGTTCTGGCCGGGGTCAGAGAGAATGGCAGAGATAAGATGTAAATGTCAGTGGTGGCCAGTGTTGGATTTTCACTTCTCAGTTTTGGACTCGGAGTGTATAATTTTTGGGCTCGCCAAAATATGGAGTGTACAACCTTGAGAAGCACTGAGGGTATAATTACAAGGAGGGTATAATTTTTGGGTTTGTCAAAATATGGTGTATAGTGTATACCCTTGAAACACTAAGTAATGGAGTGTATACATTTTACAAATAATGAAGTGTACACATTTCCTAAAATGCAGTGGATGTTTCCTGGTGAAGAATAAAACACCCTGCAATCATTTTATGCTATGTTGCCTAACTCAAAGCCTTTTTGGCATTACTTTGCTCACAACCTGAAAAGTAAGCATTTGCGCAGAAAATAAGTGGTTCCATCATCTTAGTCACCTTCATAAACATGGTACTAAACAAAATACAAGCCCGGAAGTTCTTTGTGATGCTGTTAGCGGCAGTGCCAAGAATCCTGGCAAGATTTGTCCACAGCATAGCTAAGAAGTTTGGGTATTATTGCAGTTTAAACTAACAAAAAGGCAAGTTTTACACACATTTTACTGGTATTATTATGCTTTAAGGTGGTAACGAGACAAGTTTTTATGCACATTTTTCTCCATAAAGCAAGCAAATTGGTTAGGTTAGTTCAGTTTGTTGAGTTGGAAAATCTTTTGATTTTTTATAATTAAAGAAAATAAAATTATTTTTTTCTTCAAAAGCAGCTAATGTTAGGTTAGGTTATGTTTCGTTAGGTTTTTTAATCTTGGAAAAAAAATTCACAAAAATGTATTTGCATTTAAAAAAGAAGACTTTTTCACCAATGAGAGGCTAGGCAAGGTCAGGTTAGGTTATGTTGCATTTTAATTTTATTTTAAAAACATTTCTTTGTATGCTATGTTATGTAACTCATTTTTGGTGTTATTTTGCTCACAACCTGAAAAGTAAGCATTTGCACAAAAAAAATAGTGCTCCCATCATCTTAGTCACATTGAAAACATTGCATTGGAATGATAAATTCAAAGGATTCATAAAACACCTTAAAGCACAAATTTACCTATTTTACCTCCATGGAGCATACAAAGAAGGGGCAAGGTTTGGCTAAGTTGTGTTAGGTTAGGCTTTTGTTATAAGTTTGAAGGACAAAAATTAGGAGAAATTTGTCAAAAAAAGCTTCTTCCTTTTCGAAAACATTTCAGGCTATCCTACGTTAGGTTTTTCATTTTGAAATTTGAGGGGGAAAAAAATTGGTTGGAAATTTTGAGAAATAAAATTGCTTTCATGCATGGGAGGTTAAGTTAGGATATGCCCTATCTTCTTTTGTTATTGTGAACATTACTTTTTAAGCTATACTAGTTATTACCCAACTCCAAGCCCCTTTTTGGGTGTTATTTTTCCTCGCAAGTGAAAAGCATGCATTTACAGAGGAGACGAGTGGTCACATCATGTTCAACACATTCATAAACATTGCATTAAAAACAAAGTCCAAGGAACGAGAAACAACAGCACCCGATTTTCTTTCAATTTCCAACCAGACAAGAAACCGAAAGAACAATGGACCCAACCTTACCTCACCTGACCGAAAAACAATGGAAGTAACCAAGGGAAGTAACCACGTGACGGAAATAATACGGCAATCGGGGTTGATGGTATTTAGTGCAGCGGATATGGACAATTAGCATAGCACGGCGGGGAACTATGAGCTACAAAAAGGCTCAAAATTAAAATGTGATTAAACAAATCCCGAAGAAATAAAGGAATAATTGTTGTCTTCAATTACCTTAACTCTGTACCTTAATATCTTAACTCTGGGCCGTCCAGATTAAATCAACAGTCAAATTTTTTTTTTTTTTAGAGTTGTAGAATATCTGTGTCCGAGTGGCCTAAACAGTATTTGTGTCACGAATATTTGGCGTTCTGAAGCAATGTATGTCATGAAATCAAAAGACACTTAAATTTCTGGTTATCTGGTGGTCTATTTTGCCACAAAGTCTTAACAGGTTTGGAGAATGTCTTGGACGGATGTGGCTAATTTTCGCTCATAAATTTTAGCTGATATCTTTTATTTAGATCGGTTGTGATTGTTTCAACCTTCAGAAATAGACCTTTTCTTTTCCGTTAGCTGATGTGGAACGTCCAAATCTTTCAGGAAGCATTCAACATTTAAGTATTCATTGCCTTTCTTCGGAGTGGTTTAAAAAGCTCCCGAAAGAGTGGCAGCTGGAGAGGCATGATTCACCGCCGGCCAAGAGCCTCTAAATTTCCAATCCGTCCCGAACCGTGGTAGTTTTCTTTACTAGCCAGGCGACGCATGGAAGCTTCCTTCATTTGACGAGGGATTACTTCATGTTTTGAATTTGGAAGTCCAGAGATGGTATCTTGTGGTAAATGTTAGTTGTGCAGTGCGCTGGTGTTAGGATGTAGGGTATTTAGATAATTAATGGAACGGGAGGCGGGAAGTGAGACTCAAGGTCCTTAAGCGAGACAAGTAATTGCTGTGGTGTGGTGTCGACCCGTCGGTGGGTGTCGTCCTACGTCAGAAATTAGGCTCAATTGAATTGTTCAAATTGAATGCCTCATTGCCGTTGGTGTGAAAGGGTGAACCATGATACAATTGCGATGCCTTACCTATAGATACATTGCACAGACGTAGGTAGGTTACCTAGTAGGTACCTACCTACCTACCTACCTACTACTTGGTGCAAATCTAGGCAGATAAGTTTTACCTAGGTGCATCTGCATCCCCATGCAAGTGCATATGCACACAGTGACATACCTAGGGTCTTCATTAATTGGTGGCCCTGTAATGGATGAAACTTTCTGATTGTTTTGTTCTTGTTTGGACAGAATTGTTTGATTTTTTAAACTTTGAAGGAACAATCGTTTTCAGCAGACAAATGCTTTGGAGTTAGGGGCTGGTCTGCTTATTTTGGGGTCTGAATACATTAACTTTTACTCCTATGGGTTTGGTGCCCCTCCAGTGCACCTAAGCATGCATTCATGCACATTGATTGTGCGCTTATGAAGTGTTCAGGAAATTGTTGGGTGCACCCATACCATCCCACACTGAGTAAAATTTTTGTCATTTTTTTTGCCTCCCACCTCATAAAGAACTGCCATGCCAAAGCATGACTTGCACCTACTGAGATATTCGGAAAATCATTCCCTTCATGCCTCTCTAATCACGAGTTGTGTACAGCCTACTCCAGTTCTCTTTCTAGTTTTGGCCTTGCATTCTTCTGAGCACTTCTGGTCGGGGCATTTTTGTGAATGGAAAGTATATGAATGAAGTCATGTATGTTTATTTATTCACTTGTACCAGATGATTACACTTGCACCATTATACACCTGACTTGCACCATTATATTTTAACATATTCAATGTTGTTATGGTCATATGCATAGTGATCCCAACTTTAGCTTCCGTTCTGCTGGTATGCTGTCATTCTTCAACTCTCACAGGTATCTCATCTTCTGTTCTGCTCCTTGCATTCTCTTTGAATGTTTCTGCAGCTCTGATGATCACCTGAAATAACAAATGTACATTATTCTCAATGATGTTGCCAAGTTGTTGTACCAAGGGCCCAAAATGGTTACACAAGATGAAGATTATTAGAACTAATGAATCTCATTCTCACTACTAGCCAAAGGTCACCATATAGCCCCATAGAGCATGCTTCTCTGTGGGCTATGTTAACAGTTATCACTATTTGATAGTGGCAGAACTAGTTGGGATTGCTTGTTATGCATTAGCTCTTCATCTGATATTTGGCAACCCAAGGGGTGGATTTTTTGGGAGTGTATAATTCTTTGGACAGCCAAATGTCCAAAAATGGCCATTTTTCCAACGCTGGTCCTGGCCGAGATCAGACCAAGATGTCAGTCCTGGCTGGGGTCAGACGGAATGGCAGAGATCAGACGTAAATGTCAGGTGTGGCCGAGATCAGACGAAGATATCACTCGTGGTCGAGGTCGGACGGAATGGCAGAGATCCGACGGAGATGGCAGCCGTCCCTGACTTCCGACAAAGGTGAGAATCTGACACTGCGTGACTTGATTGATTCCGATCCCGTTTTTTTTCCTCTGCTTCTACTTGCTCTGCATCTGGAAGCTGTCTCATGTTGAGGGAATTTGCGACGTTTTCGTGATTAATATCATATCAACAAGTTAATGCTACAATGTCGATACACTGTGTGATGATAGGTACTGTATGCAATATGGTACATTTGGAGGCATTCAGGGGCGGCTCTAGGGGAGCATGGCCCCGAAAGTCCAATTTTCGCCGAATTTTTACATAACCGTGACATTTTCTCGAAATCCAAGAACATTTTAGGAGATACATATTGTCTTGATCAGACCCGACAAATCGTGCTGACAAATCTGATGAGTTTTTTTTTTAATCGGATACAACATTTTATTGCTCCCCAGGCCAGGTTTCTGGATCCGCCCCTGGAGTCCTTTGGTACATGCCAGCCGGGCCAGGCTCCCATCGGCACGAGTGTGGCGACTCCACTGCTCAGTAGAATGCGTGTTGGAGTCCAATTTCACATTGTTTGACCCGCTTGTGAACAGGGCATGGCTTAATGCATCGCTTCTCCTATGTGTGGAAAACAGCGTTGTATGACTTGCCATATATCAAACCACAATTCCCTCCCTGGGGGCTGAGTAATGCACACGAACAAGTATAGGTCGTCTCGCCCCAAAGGCCCGGCAGTTAGCGTGATAAATTGGAATAGTGCAGCGATTTGCCTTTTCGCGGTCTGTTGTGAATCTCTGACTAGTTGTACTTTTGTACAAACACAAGGCTGTAAGCGAATAATTCCCCTATTGGCGTTCCCGAGTGTTTCAAAGGAAGTTGAGTTCCTCGGTGTGTTTGACAAAGCTGCTAATCTGTGTGGTAAAATTATTCGGAATAAAATCGTTGCAGCTAATTGTGGACCATGAGTCTATCGCGGACAGCATAGACGGCTTGAACCGCATGCAATCACTGGATTTGTGGTCAGCAGTTCTGTCTTATTATAAGCTGCCGGGCTGCTGTCAGTTAGCAGCAAATTGCACCGAAGTGCATGATGGATGCCACTAACATGACAAAGGGGAAGTCTGGCCATCAGGATCAGAGCTGCTCAGACTGGCTTTAGTGTATACAGAATGTGTGCAGCGCGAATGGCTGGCGACGAACTTCCACCGGTGAGCTGTGCTCACCAGTAAAATGCGTGTCACGTATTGCTGGCGAGAGCGTCCCTTCTAGTTCTTGCATGTCAGGCACTGAAATATTGCAGGCGAAGTACAAATGAAACTCATCGAATGTACTCCAGCATAACGTGATGTCGCTGTGCGTCTGTGTACAAGGCTGCAACATGTGCGTTTCGTGGGCAGTAATTAGTGTTGTGGAAATAGTGGATGCTATTTAGTGGGGCTTGTCCGGCCAGCAGCAGGCTCCATCCACGGAGGTGGCCATGAGCTCATCGTCACGGCGCGTCCGTTTCAGAGCCGCATGCATGTGACGGGACAGGCGCGCCGCCAACCATGATCAAGGAGCCGAAAGAGCCGGCGAAGCCGGAGCCGCGGCCGGCGGCGGCCGAGGGTGCGGTGACGTCTGGCCCCAGCCCGGGCATCAAGCTGGAGCACGGCGCCTCTCCGCCGCTGAAGCCGGAGTCACACGACTCGCCGTCGGCCGGCAGCAAGGGGCCCCCGCAGCCGGGACTGGCGCCCGCCGACGGCGGCACCGGTCAGCAGCAGGGTGAGTACGCGGCTGCTGGTGTGGTCACACCTGCCACTGTGGCGCCCCGTGACTGGCGCCCGCCGACGGCGGCACCGGTCAGCAGCAGGGTGAGTACGCGGCTGCTGGTGTGGTCACACCTGACACTGTGGCGCCCCGTGACTGGCGCCCGCCGACGGCGGCACCGGTCAGCAGCAGGGTGAGTACGCCGGCCGCTGGTGTGGTCACACCTGACACTGTGGCGCCCCGTGACTGGCGCCCGCCGACGGCGGCACCGGTCAGCAGCAGGGTGAGTACGCGGCCGCTGGTGTGGTCACACCTGACACTGTGGCGCCCCGGGACTGGCGCCCACCGGTCAGCAGCAGGGTGAGTACGCCGGCCGCTGGTGTGGTCACACCTGACACTGTGGCGCCCCGGGACTGGCGCCCGCCGACGGCGGCACCGGTCAGCAGCAGGGTGAGTACGCGGCTGCTGGTGTGGTCACACCTGACACTGTGGCGCCCCGGGACTGGCGCCGCCGACGGCGGCACCGGTCAGCAGCAGGGTGAGTACGCCGGCCGCTGGTGTGGTCACACCTGCCACTGTGGCGCCCGGGACTGGCGCCCGCCGACGGCGGCACCGGTCAGCAGCAGGGTGAGTACGCCGGCCGCTGGTGTGGTCACACCTGACACTGTGGCGCCCGGGACTGGCGCCCACCGGTCAGCAGCAGGGTGAGTACGCGGCCGCTGGTGTGGTCACACCTGACACTGTGGCGCCCCGGGACTGGCGCCCACCGGTCAGCAGCAGGGTGAGTACGCCGGCCGCTGGTGTGGTCACACCTGACACTGTGGCGCCCCGGGACTGGCGCCCACCGGTCAGCAGCAGGGTGAGTACGCCGGCCGCTGGTGTGGTCACACCTGACACTGTGGCGCCCCGGGACTGGCGCCCACCGGTCAGCAGCAGGGTGAGTACGCCGGCCGCTGGTGTGGTCACACCTGACACTGTGGCGCCCCGGGACTGGCGCCCACCGGTCAGCAGCAGGGTGAGTACGCCGGCCGCTGGTGTGGTCACACCTGACACTGTGGCGCCCCGGGACTGGCGCCCACCGGTCAGCAGCAGGGTGAGTACGCCGGCCGCTGGTGTGGTCACACCTGACACTGTGGCGCCCCGGGACTGGCGCCCACCGGTGAGCAGCGGGGTGAGTACGCCGGCCGCTGGTGTGGTCACACCTGACACTGTGGCGCCCCGGGACTGGCGCCCACCGGTCAGCAGCAGGGTGAGTACGCCGGCCGCTGGTGTGGTCACACCTGACACTGTGGCGCCCCGGGACTGGCGCCCACCGGTCAGCAGCAGGGTGAGTACGCGGCCGCTGGTGTGGTCACACCTGACACTGTGGCGCCCCGGGACTGGCGCCCACCGGTCAGCAGCAGGGTGAGTACGCCGGCCACTGGTGTGGTCACACCTGACACTGTGGCGCCCCGGGACTGGCGCCCACCGGTGAGCAGCGGGGTGAGTACGCCGGCCACTGGTGTGGTCACGTCGCCAGCACTGTCTCACCTTGGTACTGTGACCTGTGACATCGTCACTGCGCGTGACGAGGTGACCGGCCCAGCTGGATCGACCCGACCTGCTAAACACCGACTCCAGGTACCCGACGCCTGTGAGTTTGGGTTTGTCAACACACCACGCTATGATCGGCGATTGTTATCTCCGCGGAAGATGACATCTGCATCGTCAAAAGTCTACCGTCGTCCACCATCAGAGCTCAGTTAACCTCGTGTGAGCTTAGCCTTGCGGGATGTCCAGACCTCGATCTGGTTTCTTTTTATCCCCATTTGAGGGGCTCGGCGTGATTGTGGATTCGGATCGGCATGTTATTTTACCGCAGATCAGATTATTTGCACGGTCCTGTGTCCTTGAGAGGGTTCCCAGAATGCGAGATTCGGAGAATTTCAACTGGAGCGACTATCAGATAATATCCAGCTACACAACTAGCGCCTCCAAATTCAAGGATTTTCGATGTGCTTCCACAGCAGTTGTTGCCATAGGAGAGATGGGCCAATGGGCTATGTGATATTCGAGACGCGCCTATGTTTTTCGAAACATTATCCATCGAAATATATCCATATCCTCTCTGGGTGCTGAATTTGTACTCCATCATGCTTCTGGATGCGTCACTGGGTCCTTGTTTATTATTGCTGTTATTATTGATATTGTTTATTGTTTGCTTATTATGGCTTACTGTTGCATTTGCCCAGGGCAAAAGATACACCTCATGTTGTATCATACGTGAAGTTCGTCCCGCCTGCCGTCGAGTCACCATGGGGAAAACGGAGCTACAGACCGGTCTTTCACATCGTCTTGTTTCAAGGTCGAATCAGCTTAACATTTCCTGTTCGCTCCAAGTCAACGTTATGGTTGCTTGCGGTACCAATACCCCCAGACGGATACTGAGATGATCCGCTCTGTACCGAGGCCGCCTGACGAGCACTGAGATGGTCTGCTCTGTACTGATTCCGCCTTACGGGCACTGAGATGGTCTGCTCTGTACCGATGTCGCCTGACGAGCACTGAGATGGTCTGCTCTGGACTGATGCCGCCTTACGGGCACTGAGATGGTCTGCTCTGTACCGATGTCGCCTGACGGGCACTGAGATGGTCCGCTCTGTACCGATGTCGCCTTACGGGCACTGAGATGGTCTGCTCTGTACCGATGTCGCCTGACGAGCACTGAGATGGTCTGCACTGTACTGATGCCGCCTTACGGGCATTGAGATGGTCTGCTCTGTACCGATGTCGCCTTACGGGCACTGAGATGGTCTGCTCTGTACCGATGTCGCCTGACGAGCACTGAGATGGTCTGCACTGTACTGATGCCGCCTTACGGGCACTGAGATGGTCTGCTCTGTACCGATGTCGCCTGACGGGCACTGAGATGGTCTGCTCTGTACCGATGTCACCTGAAGGGCACTGAGTTGGTCTGCTCTGTACCGATGTCGCCTGACGGGCACTGAGTTGGTCTGCTCTCTGTACGGATGCCGCCTGACGGGCACTGAGATGGTCTGTTCTGCCTCACCCCTTGGATTGACCACTGCTTTTTAACAGCCGGGGACCCCTCCATGTGCCTAGAGGCCATTTACGTAGCACCGGGAACCCTCCGCTTTAGCCCGGATAGTCTCCGTAGCTCAGGGGCCTCTTTATCAGCGTGAGGTCCGCTGCCAGATCTGATCCCATCCATCAGCGTGAGACAAAGTCGATCCATTGACCATGCACGTCCGGTGCCGGGGCCCCATCCGTCGGCTCATGGCCTTCTTTCACGACTCGGGACACTCCGTACGACCGAAGGTCCCTCTTTCAACAGCTTGGGCCTTATCGATCACGCAAGGGCTTCGTGCGTGCGGCTTTGGCCCCTCCATCGGTCCAGGGTCCCTTTATGCCGTCTATGGGCCCTCTCCGGCGGTCCAAGTTCCTTCAGCGGTTTGGGGTCCTCTTAGTCGGCACAGGGGCCCTCCTTAGCGATGCAGGACATCCTGTCGGACCGGAGGTCCTCTTACCAGCTCGGGCCCCTCCATCAGGTCAGAGGTCCTTGTACGGCTTGGACACCCTATCCGTCGGCCCAAGGGCCCTTTCTGCGGCCCGATGTCCTCCTCTCCGGCAACTAGTGCCCCGCTTCATCGTCTCAGGGGCCATCTTTGACGACCCAGGGCGTTTTCCGACCGACCGGAGGCCCCTTTTTCTAAAGTTTGGGCCCTTTCCATCAGGTCAGAGGCCCTTCCTATTGGCTCCTGGTCCTCTCCGTCGGCCCGGGGCCTTCCAACGATCCTGGGCCCCCTCCATCGACCTGGAAATCCTTCACATTGGCCCAGCCCAGGGCCCTCAACATCTGCCCGAGAGCACTTTCGGTGGACTCCGGGCCCTCTTCATCGGTCCGAGACCCTTTCCCTCAGTCCGGGACCCTTTCGTCGGTCCAAGGGCCCTTGTGGGCTCCCACGTCGACGCCTTGTGGCCCCTCGGACCCTCCAAGGGGCTACCATTTGCCCCTCCCTCAGGCTACGCCACTGATCTCACTATAGTATGTATTGGCAAAGCTCTTCAGAGATGAAGAGCTCATTCTGACAGTACAAAACATTTCTTAAACAAAACAACAGTGGATTAGCCTATTCCCTCGTGCTACCGTTGGAACATTTACTGTGGCTGAAAATTAACTCACTACAGTGTGTAAATCCGAACTCCAGGGCAGTGTTCTGAAATGCTGAATGTTCAGTGGAAACTCATACTGAATGACAATTGTTTTGACATTACTTTTTTCCTTTTTTGACGTCATTAATTGCCACTTTTGCTATTTATTACAGCTTATGAGTGACATTTGGGTCTTTAAAGGCATTTATGGCTTCTCGCAGCAGCACTGCCGACCGGTAAAGGAAGAAGGTACGGTACTAACATCACCATCATCAAACAATCAAAGGTTATACAAATCACTCAATAGGTATTATTTTCAGGACACTGCTTCAGGGGTGCATCTGCTTGCATATTTAGTTCAATAACTAACTAAGCAGATGACTGCGACAGTTCGTCATTTATTTGAGTGGTTGTCTCGTCAACCAAATGCGATGATTTTGTTCTATTTTGGAACGGCAAAGCATGACCATCACGCCGTATTTGGTGACAAATTGAGCGCCATATAACCTGGCTGTCGGTGTGTCCTGAAATTCGTTTTCCGTAGCGTGGAGGGTAGCAGGCGAAGATGTCATAACCTCTGGTGGCGTCGAAATGATGTGGCAACATGATGGGGAAATGCGGGGAAAAGTTGATATTCAAGTTCATACCTTATTGCCTACCAAGATTGTGGATGGCACTGATGCTGGGAATTGACTACGATAAAAAGTAGCAGCTGCTACAGTTGCATGCTGTGAAGTTTCTTATAAATAAATTGAGGAAGTCAAATTACCACCCGTGGGTCCAAACAAGCTCCTTGTTTTCATGTAACTTTCAGAATTCCAGGACACTGGTCCCTCAGCTCCAATAATTAATCAGTGGTGCGAAGACATGGCAGTGTTTCTCGATAAGGCTGTCGTCTCTGGCGCGCCATGGTGGACACGGATGGCAGAGTGATCGTCCTCTTAGGTGTCCTGATTTTCATGCAACTCTCTCGGCGGCGGAGTTTCCTGCATGTCCTGTGTGGCCCGATGGACTGTATCGGGCGGTCCGGTTGCGGTGTCCTCTATCGAAATCCGAAATGGCCTCTATCGGATAGGGAGGTCCATTTCGCCCTGTAAACTGAGTGAAGGTGCATTCGATTCGTCTACAACCCACTCAGCTGCATTGGTGGTTGGGGCTCAGCTCTGCGAACCAGAGCTGTGCACTGGATAGCTCTGGTTCGCATTCCGTAATCTCTCCCCCTGACCCCTTCGCAGGGGCTTATGGTTTCGGGAGGATGTAGGGAGCGCATAGAAAGATCAAGGCATGGAATTTATGAGTGTTCTTGTGAGGGGATAAAATGTCCTTCACCAGCGAAAGCGGAAGTGACCGGGATGGTTTAGAACCACTGATTGTGTCGCCAGTTTTTCATGCTGAATAGTTAGATATTAGTCAAGGTTGCCAACAGGTGGCGCGATGTGAGCCCGAGGTCGTATTGTTGCAGGCGACGGTGGCGCAACATCGGGATTTCAGGGGTCACGAGCCACATGTTAAGCCATTTTATGTTATAGTCAGCGCAATCGGGATATAGCTAAGCTTGTCGTTAGTTAGTTAATTATTGGTTTTTACGACACGTCGACCGTTGAGTCATGTAGCGTCGCCAATCTCTCACGCCGATTGGTCGCGGGCGAAGAGTAGCGACAGGTGAGACTCGAACCCACAACCTTTCGATTGTGAGACTAGCATCTTACCCCTAGACCACTCGTCCCCTAAGCTTGTCGTTGAATCACATTTCTGTGCGGGGACGGATCCCTCTCCCTCTCCACATTTTTCATTAGTAAGTATTGCCACAGCACGGCGCCGGCCATGCTGTGGATCCCGCCGGGTGCCGGTGTGGTGCCAGTGTGGTGCCGTTGTGGTGCCAGTGTGGTACCGGTATGGTTCCGCCGGTGTGGTGCCAGTATGGTGCCGGTGTGGTGCCAGCGTGGTACCGGTATGGTTCCGTCGGTGTGGTGCCAGTGTGACCCCGGTGTGGTGCCAGTGTGGTGCCGGTGTGGTTCCGCCGGTGTGGTGCCGGTATAGACCTAGTGTGACCCAGGTGTGGTGCCGGTGTAGCCCCGATCTGGTGCAGGTGTGGTGCCGGTGTGGCCCCGGTATGACCCCGGTGAGGTCCCGGTCTGGTGCTGGTGTGGCCCTGGTGTGGGCCGCTGCCTGCGCTGGTACAGCGAAATGGTGCCGGTGACTGCGGCCGGTCTGCGCCTGATTGGGGTCACCTGCAGACGACTGCCAGCCGGCGGCGAGACCGCCGCTCTGCCAACTGCCTGCAACTCCCACGACCGGAGTGAATCGCCCGGCACGCGACCCGCCGCCGCCGCTGTCCACAGCTGCACGGGCCGCTGACCTGGCATGTACTGGGCGCTGACCTGACATATACCGGCCGCTGGCCCGACCACTATCGTCAGCATCGGCCTGGAGACGATCTGCGCAGGAGTTCTTGACAACTGTCATTTGGAGCGGGGCTGAGCACCTGCTGGTTATAGCAGGGCCCCGAGGGTGGTTAGGATGGCACCACCAGGATGGCTCTTTAATATACTCTGGGCACCACGGGCCCCCGCTGGTGGCACCTCGTGTTTTGGGTGAGGACTGCTTGCCCGACTTGCGGCACATGCAGCAACACGGATGCGCTGGAGATCGCGCCTGCACGATCGATCATGACGAGTATGTTGGTGGGATGAGTGTCTGAAGCGATCCATGCCCGTGCCAACCGGTGCGGCGATGGGCCGGCCACCGCCTGCTGTGGCGACAGTCGGGCGTGTACCGGGGCGGTGCGGCGCCACCGTCGCCGCTGCGCCATGTGAAGCTGTAGCCGGCTGTGGCGACAGTCGGGCGTGTACCGGCGCGGTGCGGCACCACCCTCGCCGCTGCGCCATGTGAAGCTGTAGCCGGCTGTGGCGACAGTCTGGCGTGTACCGGGGCGGTGCGGCGCCACCGTCGCCGCTGCGCCATGTGAAGCTGTAGCCGGCTGTGGCGACGCGGCGCCACGTCTGCCGGCCGCCCAGCGGTGATGATGTGGGCCGAGCATTAGCTGAGCGGCCGCCGCTGGAATGTGACCGGGCCGGGCCGGACCAGGCGGCCTGCGCCCGGCGCCGCTCCCTGCTCCCCGCTCCCTGCTCCCTGCTCCCTGCTCCCTGCTCCCTGCTCCCTGCTCCCTGCTCCCTGCTCCCTGCTCCCTGCTCCCTGCTCCCCTGGCGCACCTCCAGCGACGCTTCAATCAGCCCGCACGCGTTAACAGGACAAGCGCCGATTTTGTCCACGCCGCAATATTCCCGATTAATTGATCTATCGCGCTCCTCGTCAGTCGCTAAGGCCGTGTTAACCAGAGATAGCCGCCAGTCGTCGGGACGAGCTTCGGTCGCCCCCAGTAAGGGCGGTTGTTGCCTGCTACTGTCCGGGCGATGTTTCAATACGGCGGCGGCAGGCGGGCGGCGTCGTGTCAGGCGAAACTGGCACTTGGCGCGCGTGCTCGGTGTGTGCCGTCCAGTGTCGCGGCGGTGCGGCGGCGTGGCGGGGCCGAGTCAGCCGGCCGACCGGCGGGAACAAAGGCCCGGCCGCCGGCAGCCAGGGCAGCGCCAGCGCCGGCCACCGCCAACAAGTGGCACTGATATATCAAACCGACTGGTCGCCCACCGCCAGATATTGGCCGATGCTTTGTGTCTTATCCGGCGTATCAGTCAGTTGAGCGGTGATGGTCGGCTGGTGAGGAGGTGTGTGCTGCGACGTTGGCCCGGCCGTCGGCGGTGCACGGTGTGGCGTGACGGGTGCCGGTGGGCGCGTGACGTGACGGCCGAGTGCGTGCGACCCTACCGGGCATGGCCGGCCGGCCGCCGTACCAGCGCCGCCCGCTCGGAGGACGATGAACGTCGCTATGACAGTGGCGCATGACTCAGGTGGGTGACCAGGTCTGTTGTGGTCTGGTCTGACCCGGGCACGGCGGGCGGCCAGCTCTGACCCCGGGCACAGTGGATGGCCAGGTCAGTTTTTGTCTGATCTGGTCTGACCTTGGAGACGGTGGGTGGCCAAGTCTGATCTGGTCTGGTGTGGTCTGACCCCGGTCACGACGGGTGGCCAGGTCTGGGGTGGTCTGATCTGGTCTGGTGTGGTCTGACCCCGGGCACGGCGGGTGGCCAGGTCTGTTGTGGTTTGTTCTGGTCTGATCCCGAGCACGACGGGTGACCATGTCTGTTGTCTGGCCTGACCCTGAGCACGGCGGGTGACCAGGTCTGAGGTGGTTTGATCTTGTCTAATTTGACCCCGGCCGCAGTGGATGGCCAGATCTCTTGTGGTCTGGTGTGGTGTGGCATGGCATTGCCCCAGGCACGGTCTGTGACCGGGTCTGGTGTGGTCCTGGTCTGGCTGGCTCAGGGTACGGTGGATGGCCGGGTATGGTCTAGTATGATGTGATGTGATGTGATGTGATGTGGTGTGGTGTGGTGTGGTGTGGTGTGGTGTGGTGTGGTGTGGTGTAGTGTAGTGTAGTGTAGTGTGGCCTCTGGACGGTGTGTAGCCGGATCTGATGTGGTATGGTGTGGTGTAGTGTGGCCCCGGGCACGGTGGGTGGCCGGGTCTGGTGTGGCTGGCCCCGGGCACGGTGTGGTGTGGTGTGGTGTGGCGTGGCTGGCCCCGGGCACGGTGTGGTGTGGTGTGGCTGGCCCCGGGCACGGTCTGGTGTGGTGTGGTGTAGTGTAGTGTAGTGTAGTGTAGTGTAGTGTAGTGTAGTGTAGTGTGGCATGGCCTCTGGACGGTGTGTAGCCGGATCTGGTGTGGTATGGTGTGGTGTAGTGTGGGTGTAGTGTGGTGTGTGGCTGCCCGGGCACGGTGTGGTGTGGTGTGGGGGGGCTGGCCCCGGGCACGGTCTGGTGTGGTGTGGTGTAGTGTAGTGTAGTGTAGTGTAGTGTAGTGTAGTGTGGTGTGGTGTGGTGTGGTGTGGTGTGGTGTGGCTGGCTCGGGTCTGGTGTGGTGTGGTGTGGTGTAGTGTAGTGTAGTGTAGTGTGGTGTAGTGTGGTGTAGTGTGGTGTAGTGTAGTGTGGTGTGGTGTGGTGTGGTGTGGTGTGGTGTGGTGTGGTGTGGCATGGCATGGCATGGCATGGCATGGCATGGCATGGCATGGCCCCGGGCACGGTGTGTGGCCGGGTGTGGCATGGCATGGCATGGCATGGCATGGCATGGCCCCGGGCACGGTCTGTGGCCGGGTCTGGTATGGTGTGTGGTGTGGTGTGGCATGGCATGGCCCCGGGCACGGTGTGTGGTCTGGTGTGGTGTGGCATGGCCCCGGGCACGGTCTGTGGCCGGGTCTGGTGTGGTGTGGTGTGGCGTGGCGTGGCGTGGCGTGGCGTGGCGTGGCGTGGCGTGGCGTGGCGTGGCGTGGCGTGGCGTGGCGTGGCGTGGCGTGGCGTGGCGTGGCGTGGCGTGGCGTGGCGTGGCGTGGCGTGGCGTGGCATGGCATGGCATGGCATGGCATGGCATGGCATGGCCCCGGGCACGGTCTGTGGCCGGGTCTGGTATGGTGTGGTATGGGGGGGGGACGAGATGTCGGTGAAAGCGCGTTTGTTGCGTCAGTTTTCACCCGCAACAACGAGTGATGCGAGCGTACCAGGGCTACGGAACCGTGCCTGGATTATGATAGTGAACTCTGTTTTATTTTGTTGTGAAAATTGGAGAAAGAAGTGTTCGTCTTGAATTAACTTCCATCGAGAACAAGCTTGTTCATTTATATCTGGAGGGCCGTGCTCCACCCGATTCTTTGCTCGGACCCCACCCCCTCCAGTGCCGGTCCGGGACATTAATTTTCGGCATAAAAACTACTTTCCACCGATTTGGCAAACACAATTTACATCGGCAAATACAATTTATGAGGAAGTGATTTTGTATTGGGCTTATTATCCACCTTGCAACGTCTCTTTTGGCGTATTATTCTTTTGGATGTGCCGTCGTATGCGTTTGGCAATACAATAAGTTGCCACGTATGCGTTTGGCATTACGATCAGTCGCCATCCGCCGCTTTTGTCCCCGATGGGCAACCAGCTGACCATTTCACACGCATTCCTATGCCCGTTTCATTGGGCCTGCGCTGACAGCCTCCTCAAAAGTTGCGGACGTTTGGGGGTGGTTGTGGAAGAGAATGTCCAGTCGCTGTCAAATGTCTCGCAATTTCTTCGGTCACACTTCCTGAGGCTTGTGTATGCCTTATCTCGCAGACAGGCAGCGTGATTGTCTTGGCATGAGGCTTGTCCTGAGGCTTGTCTTGGCATGCAGTCCAACGCGCTCCACGTGCTGAAATGAAGTCAGTCCTTGTGTACAAGAGCATCGGCGATGCATTTGATTTTTGGCTGCATTTACGATATTCTCCCGCGAGCCATGCCCTGACTGCATCGACTATTCTGCAAGACGGGCGGCCGTCGTCTCCTAACAACGGACTGGTTTCTGACGAGTTAAGGCATTGCAAATTTCTGTGAAATAACATTCAGCCATGCAAAAGGTAAATTTCGGAGCACGGTTTCCGTGGCAAAATAACTTTTTTGGTACAAAAAAAAATGTTGCTCAACTTTTTGTTTTTAGGGGACTTTGGGTAAAAGCCCCCTTTGTCACAGTTTTGGGTCCAAACAATTGAAAGTGTCATGCATGGAACAGTTGTTTGGTTCGACATCATTTCCCTCTGGGATTTTGTCATCTTATGTGATGTTCGTTTTATTTCTGCGCTTCTTGACATCCGGTGCTGTGCACAGCATACCTTGGCGTTAACGGCTGACCGACAAGTGTCTGATTACTGTTGCTCGTCAACAAGCTGCCGTGACCGGACCGACCCGTTGTCCTTCTGTCTGCCCGTCTGCCCGTCTTCCTGTATGTGTATGTGTGTATGACGGCTCGTCACCCGACTATCGTGACCGGCCGGCCCGCTGTCCGTCCGTCTGTCTGCCTGTGTGTGTGTGTGGTGTGTGGCTCGGGAGTCGGCTGTGTCAGCGGCCTACTTGGCTGCACGTACTCGAGTATGTGGCGGCGCGCACGGCGACACGTTAGCCGTGGCTGGGAGGCGCCGTGTGTGTGTGCCCATCACGGTAACCGTGGCTGGGAGGAGGCGCCGTGTGTCCATCACGTTAGCCGTGGCTGGGAGGAGGCGCCGTGTGCGTGTGCCCATCACGGTAACCGTGGCTGGGAGGAGGCGCCGTGTGCGTGTGCCCATCACGTTAAACGTGGCTGGGAGGAGGCGCCGTGTGTGTGCCCGTCACGGTAGCAACGGCTAGGAGGAGGCGCCGTGTGTGTCCATCACGTTAGCCGTGGCTGGGAGGAGGCGCCGTGTGTGTGTGCCCATCACGGTAACCGTGGCTGGGAGGAGGCGCCGTGTGTGTCCATCACGTTAGCCGTGGCTGGGAGGAGGCGCCGTGTGTGTGCCCGTCACGGTAACCGTGGCTAGGAGGAGGCGCCGTGTGTGTCCATCACGTTAGCTGTGGCTGGGAGGAGGCGCCGTGTGTGTGTGCCCATCACGGTAACCGTGGCTGGGAGGAGGCGCCGTGTGTGTGCCCGTCACGGTAGCAGCGGCTAGGAGGAGGCGCCGTGTGTGTCCATCACGGTAACCGTGGCTGGGAGGAGGCGCCGTGTGTGTCCATCACGGTAACCGTGGCTGGGAGGAGGCGCCGTGTGTGTGTGCCCATCACGGTAACCGTGGCTGGGAGGAGGCGCCGTGTGCCCATCACGTTAACCGTGGCTGGGAGGAGGCGCCGTGTGTGTGCCCGTCACGGTAGCAGTGGCTGGGCGGCGCCGGCTCGGCCTGCCGGCGTCCACAGGCCGCCACCGGCCACGGCCCCAGAGCCCGCCCCGACTGGAATGTGTGCGGCCGTGACGTCAGTCGGCTCCCCTCGGCCGTCGCTCGCTGACTGAGGCCGCCCGACAAATGGCACCACACGGCCCCCCTCCGCACGAGCGGGTCGGCTCACACCGCGGCGAGGACCGGCCGACCGGCGCGCAACTGGTGCCCGACTCGTGTCCGCACCTGCCGCACGGATCCAGGCCCAGATGGACGCCGCTTTGGTGCTATTTCAGCCCTCGCGACTGTTGTGAACATTGTGCGTGTGAATCAGTCGTTGCTGCCATTGGTGACAATTACGAAATGTTTTACGGAAAGTTATCGATCATGCTGAAAAACTGCACCGAAATCCAGTCATGTCATCCAGGTTTATCAGCTACCGCCAGATATAATGAAGGTGGAACTGCTGAGTAATCATTGTTATTGACGGTGAGCCTTGTGGCGTGGCAACCGCTATGA
The DNA here is from genome assembly GCA_034440615.1 of Ashinkailepas kermadecensis. NCBI lineage: Eukaryota > Metazoa > Arthropoda > Thecostraca > Neolepadidae > Ashinkailepas > Ashinkailepas kermadecensis. The sequence continues at coordinate 101,330 of JAOTOM010005062.1, forward strand.
CCATTGAATGTGTCGATAGCAGACTGGATGGTGAACAAGGGTGCTGCATGAGTGCTGTTGGCGCTAGTTACCGACGCAACGGCATGCAATGTCCGGTGGCGCTGTCCGCACTGGCGGCAGCGGTACGGCGAGGTGTTCCGACCGTACACCGACCGCCGACCGTCTGGACGGCACGGCGAGGTGTACCGACCGCCGACCGTCTGGACGGTACGGCGAGGTGTACCGACCACAGACCGTCTGGACGGCGGTCCGGCGAGGTGTACCGACCGCCGACTGTCTGGATGGTACGGCGAGGACCGTCGACTGACTGGACGGTACGGCGAGGTGTACCGACCGCCGACCGTCTGGATGGCACGGTGAGGTGTACCGACCTGGACGACCCGTCTGGACGTGCGAACTGGCACCGCGGCACCCAAGCCGCTCTCCGTGGTGGCACGGGCCATTGGACATCGTCGTTGCAGTGCCACCGCGCTGCCGTACCCACAGCAATGGCCCGTTACACAGGGGCCGTGGTGCACATGATTGGTGTATTGATTATGCAGAGGGCACGGCGGACTACATGCAGTGTGTGGAGCTGCGCTCCGCCGGGACTCCCTGCGACACGCAGCCGCTGACACGTGTCGCGGCACGTGTGGGTTTGCGCCCTGTCTGGGTGATGTCACGTGCGGTGCGGATGGCGCGGTGGCCGCACCTGTTCCCTGAGCCTGATGGTGACCCTGGCCGGCACGGCCCGGCCGCCTGCCCGCCGGCACCACCGTTGTCTCGACGGCCGACGTCACTGATGTGTTATGACGACGGCGGCGGGCCGCCGCCGCCGCCACGCCTCCGTGTCGCCAGTGCCGCCGCCGGCCGGCGCCGCCCGCTCAACATTGTTTGTGTCAAGTTGTGTGCACTGGCTGGGCGGCGCGGCGGCGGCGCCACCCCAGTGGCCCTGTTTGGCTGCCGGCCCGTGTCGCACCGTGTGTTTGGGAACTGACGGCCGCTCCGTCGCGAGGGGAGGGTGTTTTTAGCCTGGCCCCGTACCGGCAGCAGCCAAGGGAGCGCGCCGTTTGCGTGCTGAATTGAGCACGACTCCCGAACACTCGAGTGTGGCCAAGTTTCGCCGTCTGGCCAAATGGTGGTGTAAAGTTTGCTGTCCGGGTTACGAGACCGCTGCCGATTTGGCAGCCCATACCGTGTCCTGGCACCTGCAATAACATTGCAATGCTAAATCGCATTGCATCTGGCGACAGTGTTTTTGATGTTAGGCCGATGCGTTCTGACGCGAGTCGGCTGTCTTTATGACTGTCTGGGCCGGGCTGTTAAACGTTATAGTTACCAACCCTACCAACCTTCGCCGAGCCCGGTGGTTCTTTGAAACCTCTACTAACTTCCGACCTACGCAGGTTAGGATAAAATAAAAGTACAATTCGAGAGCTCTGGTCATGGAGAGCGCGAAACACAGTTTGTATTTGTATGTTGGCCGATAATAACATCACCAGATGTCATACTAGGTCAATATGCGGGGCTAAGCTTAGATCCCCGGAAATAGTTTTAGAAAGACAGAGTGTTGGCATTGTTTTCTTTTGGCATTGTTTCTCGAACTATCATCATAAGTGAGTGTTGTATTTATATTGATCATAGTAAAAAGGATCAGGGCAGGGTAGGTCAGGTCGGATCAGAATCAGGTTTGGAAACTCACTTCCAAAATATGCTTGCTCGAGATACAGGCAAAATGTTTTTGGCAAGCCAGTGGACGTAGTGACACGAAATTCGAAATAGCTTCCTATGCGTCTGTTCTGCACATTTTGTACACATTTCAGGCCCAGGTCATAGAAGATCATTGACCTGGGACGGGTCAAGATGAGTGATGTTCCAAAATATTCAAAGTGCCGCCATTTGAGGAACTCAGTAGCTCAGTTGGTAGAGCGTCGGACTCTTGATCGCAAAATTGTGGGTTCGAATCTCACAACCGACGGCACTACCGAGTCCACCCGCGACCAATCGGCGTGAGAGGTTGGCGACGCTATATGACCTAGCGGTTGAATGCGTCGTAAAAGAACCCAAGGTTCTTCCTCTTTTTCCAAGAGGGACGGGGACCCCCTTAGCAACCAAAAATGCACTAGATCAAACGAGAACTTTCGAGATTTTCACAACGTAAAATCGTAAGTTTTCATTGCATTTTTTCCTTTGGCCCACCCTCGGAAAGTGCTGGCTGCGCCACTGGATATTTGAATTCGGTTCAGTGTCGCCTATGTCGTGCGACATGACAGATGGCGAACGAATGACATGAGATGACCCGACATCTTGTGATCTAGCCTTATTTCACCTGATTTGACATTTCTTTGCAAATTAATTTCCAAGCAGTGCATATTTTGGCGAAGGCTCAAACGGGGTGATGAGTATCTCTCTCGGCCGGGTGATGGCGTCGCCCCGTCCGTGGGATTCAGCCCCCCCCGGTATGGCCCCTATGTGGTGGGGCGTCACTGGGAGCAAAATGTCAATCACACTTCATGGCAACCTCAAGCACAACAAGCAATTCACCCCCCCTCTAGCAAGGGACAGACTAGCCGACACATCAGGAATCCGGGCGTGACGCGTTTAAGGCCAGGCCCTGTAGCTTGTCTTTCTGCTCCTAGCATCCTCGTCATAAGGCGACGAGAAGTGGAAAAGAGCCTTTCCCGGCTTACGTCTTTCCAGAGAAAAGAAGCATGCGACAGACTAGGGGTGGTGTTGAGATTCGAAAAGCTTAGTGATGGTGGGGTAGAAGTAGAATTTGAAAATGCTGATGACGCAAGCAGGGCGATGGGCGCAACCGAACTAATTTGCCGTGTACGACACGAAACTGGCAGATGAATCGTCACCGTACCCATTGAAGTTCGACCACACAATACCAAAAACTGCTGGTAGGGGATCATCAATTGTTATGAATTGAGAAACGTCGGATAATGACATTGTGGATGGCCTGACAGAATGGGGAGTGGTAGAGGCAAGAAGGATCACTATTAGAACAGGGCGAGAAACGCAACCAGCTAACAACTTCACATTAACCTTTCGTCTCACTTCTTCCCGAATTCGTATTCGTCGGATATATTCGCGTGAAGGTGGGTGTGTATGCCCCCAACCCCACGAGGTGCTTTCGAATTGGACATACGCCACAGCACTGCAGAATTCACGAGACATGCGGCAGATGTGGGTCAGTGGAGCATGCAAGAGGACAATGTGAAGCTGAATGTCCAAGATGTTCAAACTGCGACCCCGACGAAAAACTTCACGGTGCCTTCGATCGCTCATATCCCATTTTATTGAAGGGAAAAATAGATAGTTACTTTAAAATGCTGAAAAAAATCACATTGCGGGAAACCCGTGAGCTCTACGAGAGAGCTTACCCAAAAATATCCTACGCAGCAGCAGCATATCTTAATCCTGAAATGGCACAACATACTCACAGGTAATCTCTGCTAGGCCCCAAACACACAGCCTAACAACATCTTCGAGCTGATTGCGCAAATCACAACCCCCCTTCGATCTTTTGGTGTGCTCCTTGCGTCGCCTGAGGGGCAAGGGCAGCCTACCCAACACCTCGCCGAAGCGGCCGAAGTACCACCTGTCACGAGTGGATGCGCCATTTACCCACCAGAGGTCTCGCCCCGACCAACGCCGAATGGTAGAGCGTGGACTCTGGATCAACGCTCTAAGAGGCCTGTTCGGTCATCTCCACCCAATCCTAGCCCCTCTCCGTCTACCACATCGCCTACCTTGAAATCCCTGTCTCCCACTGCCCGTCCTTCCTCCAACACCCCCATGGGCGCCCATGGGGACGAGTGGTCTAGGGGTAATATGCTCGTCTCACAATCGAAAGGTTGTTGGTTCGAGTCTCGCCTGTCGCTACTCTTCGCCCGCGACCAATCGGCGTGAGAGATTGGCGACGCTACATGACTCAACGGTCGACGTGTCGTAAAACCAATAACCAACCAACCTCATGGGCGCTAAATGACCAAACCTGGTCGATGCGCCCTAAACTCAAATAACCAACCAATCCAAACACCCCCTCACCTCCTACGCACACCACAGCCACATCCAAATCCCCCTTCTCCACTTCCTCCCTTCCTGAACTCTCCTGGTGCTGCTACCCATTTTGCACTCCCTTCTACATCTGCAATCGATCTTAGTCTTACCAGCTCACGTTTGACGCAATGTCTTACCTGGTCAGTGTATGAAGACCCTCTTGGCAGAGCCCATTTCTCCGTACTTATTGATTATGATGATCTGGCTGTGCTTGGTTTGGGACATCAGGTTGGATTTTTACAATGCTGACTCGGAAAGGTTCCGGATAAAGATGGAAGCCTCCATTGGACAGGACGTGGACAGCACAACCCCATCAGTGGAACAGTTCTGTGCCCTAATCTTGCAGTCGGCCGATGCATGCAAACCGCGAACTTCTGGAGCCCGCCGCGCCCAAGTTTCGTGGTGGTCCGTAACATGTTGGGACACCATGCGCGGAGGTAAACGAGCCTTTTAAAAAAGCAACAAAAATAGCACCTCAGTCCACTTACTAGCTTTTCAAAAGGCCAGAGTGATAAGAGAATCCACAAAGAACGATAAGAGAACCCAAGCGCACGCATCTGTCCACACTAAACCGAACCACCCCAATGACAAGTGTGGTCCAAGGTGCAACAAATAGCTGGTAAATTTACTTCGATCCCTCTCCCAGTACCACGAGTACCTGATACAGACGTGAACCACCCTTCCGATGTCGTAAATGCAATAGGCCGAGCAGTAGTGTCCTACGGCGAAGCAGGAAACGTCGGGCCTGAGTTTCTTCGTCAGAAGGCTTGCTTAGAGGGCCAAGTGGTTGACTCTTCCACCTCCAAACTGTTCTGATGTAACGAGCGATTCATTGCAGCGGGGCTACGTTTAGCAATAAGGAGCCTTAAAATTGTGGCATAAGGACTCGAACGCATTCACAATGAAATGTTATAACATCTCCCTTCACAAGCACTGAAGGTACTGCTGGCAGCCTGCAACAATGGAAAGAAGGCGGGTTTCCGGCTGCGTGGCCGGAAGCCACAGTAGTCCCTCTATTGAAACCAGGAAAATGTGGATTCGATCCGATGCATCACCGGCCCATCGCCCTAACCTCGTCTTGTGCAAATTGCTGCAAAAATAATTAATGCACAGCTGACGTGGTTCCTAGAAGCACACAATTTATTTACCAGCGCCCGGTGCGGTCTTACAAAACATCTTGGAACGCGACAGACCATCTCTTAACACTTCACACCGCTATACGCCTAGCCTTCAGGCTAAAACCACGCTGGAACTATTGTTTATCTCGAAGGCGCATAAGCCACCACCTGGCGTCACAATATCTTCACGAAAGCTCGGAAGAATGGAATTTGTGGCCACATGGGCACTTTCCTCCGAAGCTTTTTGACCGGGCGATTCTTTCGTGTCCGTGTGAGACACGAGCTGTCTGTTCAGTTCCAGCAAACTAATGGAGTCCCACAGGGAAGCGTACTCAGTGTTACGTTGTTTGCTATTATGATGAAAAACATTGGCGATGAACTGTCGCAAAACACCGGGCGATCACTATTCGTCGACGACTTCGTGGAATGGTCCTCTGCCTCCAATTCAACAGCAATAACGCGACATTTGCAACTAGCTGTGAACATGCTTCAGAGCTGGAGTATCAGAAATGGATTTCGATTTTCCACAGAAAAACGGCTGCAATCCAATTCTGCCGCCGACGGTACATCCAGAAACTGAACAAGGAACTGTACGGCGAGCCTATCCAAGTTAAGCCAGACGTAAAATGTATTGGAGTACAATTTGATAGTCTCCTGACATACAAACACCACATTAAGACACTGACAGAAGCTTGTTTTAAACCTCTCAATCTACTAAAAATGCATCGCTAAATGTCTTACAGCGCTGACCGTAAAGCACTGATGATATTCTAAAACACTTATCCAGTCCAAGCTAGACTACGCGTGTGATATGTACGATGGTGCTTGCGCTAGCACCAAGCGCACTCTAGATACAGTGCGCCATGTAGCACTGCACATTATTACCGGTGCTTTCAGAACCTCACCGGTCGTTACCCTGGAGCAGAGGCCAACGAACCTTAGCTGGCAATGAGGCGAGAAATGTTGGGCTTGCGATATGCTTGCAGGCTGTGTCAGTTTTCCACGCACACGACCTACGAGGCAGTCTTCTCCCGCCACATTTTGGCACTCTTCCAGCGCACGAAGTCAGAGGACTGCCCTGTTCTGTACTCGAATGCAGGCCCTTTTCAGAAAAAGTCGAACCAGAGTGCGCCGAGTGATTAGAATACAGAAACTACTGATACCATCCTGGAACCTGGTTCCACCTGAAATTAATCTATCCCTGTCGGTCATGCGCAAAGGGAACACCCCGTCAGAATCGTTCCTGCCGAGAACAATGGACCACCTGGATGCCTGCCGATGACACAAGGATTTTCAATGATGGCTCCAAGAACTCCACAGAAGCAAGCTGTGCTTTTGTGTGCGATACTGATGTACGTCCCTTTAGTTTGCTTGTCTTGGCGTATAGCTCAGAGCTAATTGCGATCATAAAAGCCATTTATGAAGATAAAGACGATTTATAGAGATCTCGCCGGACACCGTATATGTGATCCTATCTTAATCGCTTTGCGGCTTTTGGCACTAACCGAATTTTATCCCTCAGATCATCTACCACTTGACATCCTCATGCGTCTTACTACATTAGAACGAGAGGGGAAAACTTCGCTTGTGCTGGGCACCGATCCACATCGGGTTGTCCGGCAACGAGCGTGCGGACTCTTCGGCGAAGTGGGCAGCACAACCAACGCCCACGCATTTGCTCACTTCCTGCCAGGGATCACTTCTCCAGGGTCTCAAGTTTCATACTTAATAAGTGTGAAAATGCTTGGGGTAGAGAAGTTAACAATAAGCTACTTGCAATCAAGCCACACATAGAACATTAGGCGTCGTGCCTGCATAGGTCCAGATCAGAGGAGGGTACACTTTGCAGGATTCGTATCGGGCACATCTACGCCACCCATCACTATCTTCTGTGTGGGGAGGAGAGTCCGCAGTGTCTCCGCTGTCCGGAAACCCTGACACCTACTACTCACGTGACAGTGCTGTACGGGAGCGCAGATTGTTTTACGGATGAAACGTGAACTGTCTGATATGTGAAGACATCTGGAGAACAACTCAACTTTAACCCCAATGTCCCCCGCCTCCTGTATTCTCACATGGATAAACAAGGCATTCATCTCATTTCGGGACTTGAGCAGTTGGGCGTTGATTTAGACAGGTAGGTTGAAGGGCGAATCCAGTTGGTCGGTTTCGGGAGGGAGGGGGGAGGGGGTAGGGCAACTTGCAACAAGCCGTCCAATCTTCCCCGATAAATTCCCCAAATTATGGCCGATGTGCACATGAAGGCTGTGAAGATGCTGTTCAGGGGATGGAGGAAGGGTACTCTTCGCGATACTATCGCCTTCTTTGTTGGGGGGGGGGGGTCGCCGAGTGGTTAAGGTGTTGAGCTCTAGATGCCAATGTGGATTGAACACTGGCACCACTCGGGACATTTCCAATCCCGCGCCCCATCGACGAAACAGTAGGGGTGGCGCCATTAGGCATGATCGTGCGTAAAGTGCGTCGAAGCCACCCAATAAACAACGTTGTTCAGGGGGAAGGGTACGCTGTGCACTCAGCATGGTACAGCATACTCATATAGTGCATGTGCAGGATCATATGCGATACATTCAGTTCTTCTGAGCCGTAGATATTGCATCAAGCAAATGTTTGTCTGTTTTTTTATTCATGACTGAAAATAGCTAATTTCTTCAACTAAATCCAACAGCTCTAGTTGGGATCCAACATTTCATGTGTCCCAGAATGTATGTCTTAGTACCTGAATTTTACATTTTTCCTCATATCCTAGCATTTTTATTTCACATCAGACACCTAACTCAACATGAATTTGAGAACACTGGAAAGCGACTACCTGCCCAGGCGGTTATAGCTGCGTGGCTACAGTGGATGGTACGCCCCAAAACCCGGACAAGCAAACTCAGCCGATGATCTGGCCGATGCATCAGCGTCTGTGTCGGATGCTGCCGGAAGGGGTTCCGACGGCATCGGTATGACTGTATGACAAACGGGACTCGGGGATTGATCTTCAGTGGTTTTAAATTTCGCTCCGCGCCTGGGGATGCAACATGGCAAGAATGCATCTAGAAACTACGATTGGCCTGCCTCTAATATTTCCTGACGGTGTCCCGTCCAGAGACCTTCAATATGGTGGGCGGCCTAGCGCACATTTGGGTCGGAGCGTGTTCGGTGCGGCAGCCGAGCTCGGCCCGAGCGCGGTCCGAGCACCGGGACGACCGTCTCGGCGCGCCGGGCCACGGCCAGCCGGATCGATCAAACTTTCACCACTCCACCGGCTGGATGGGTCATCGACGGTCGGTGGGTGTCGGTCCACCGCTACTGTACCGTACTGTACTGCACTGTGCTGTACTGCACTGTACCGTACTATGCTGTACAACATTGTACTGTACTATGCTGTACTTTATTGTGTTGCGTTGTGCCGTTGGTAAGACACCATACTGTGCTGTACTGTACTGTAATGCAATGTACTGCGGGGTGCGTATCATATTTTCCAAGTTCATGAGTTCCAACATTCATAATTTCCAACTTGGAAGTTAGCTTTCAAAAGTTGGAAGTGAACATGAAAAACAGCCCGGGTAGGAGGCGTTCATATTTTTATAATTTAATGATTTCCGAGTTGGAAGTTAGCTTTCAAATTGGAAGTTCGTTAATTTCCAAAACATGGAAAGTAACTTACAGCCTGGAAGTTAATTCCTAAAATTGAAGTGAACTTCCAAAGTATGTATCCCGGATAGAAACCTAGCCAACATACCTAACCTAACCTCCCAGCTTTTGGAAGCTGACTTACAATTTTTGGAAGCTAACTTCCAATGGGCGCTATATGACCTGTGCAGTCGATGCGCCCCTAAACCACAATAACTAACTAAGCTAACTTCCAGGTTTTGGGAATTACCTAGCTTCCAATTTGGAAGCTAGCTTCCAAATGGGAAAATATGAACGCCTCCTACCCGGGCTGTTTTGGAAGTTGACTAAAATGTTTGACAGTTGACTTCAAAGTTGTAAGTTATGAACGTTGGAAGTTACGAATTTTGGAAGACATGAACGTCCCCCGTACTGTACTGTCAATTCAGCACCGCGCATGACTGCTGTATTTCCTGCCGGTCGCTAATATGGCACGGCCGGCACTGTTGTCCCAACATCGTTACCCAGCCGACATGGTCCGGCACATATTGTTGGTCTCTGTTGGCGTCGTGGAGCCGACACCTACTGTGGGCTGTGATACGTTGGCAGAACTCAACTGAGCATCGGTAGCCCAGTGGGTGAGGTGAGCGTCTTGCATGCCAGAGGTACGGGGTGCGATTCCCGCGGTGCCCGCCCTTCCTGCCATGTTGAGGGGCAGGCGAATCCGTATGACCTCAGCTGCTGAGTGCGTCGTAAAGCCACAACCAATCAACCAAAAATCGACAGGACTTGGCGAGGACGGCTCGGCCCTATGTTATGGACGTGGGAATTTGGGAGAGACAGGGGCAGACGGGGCATCGTCACCCCTACCACCACCACCAGCACCAATTCTGAACCACTTCAACATGGACTCTCGTATGTTGATGAGTCGGGCTGTTGGTCTGAAGTCCCTAATATTTGACGGGTGATGTGTGATTATATATCTTTCGCCAGGTGTCTGTACGCCAAGTTTGGTTTATCGAGCGTGACCTGGCTGGCCGTGAACTGTCGTCACATTTTTATTGACCCTCCACTATCTCACACATCTGATCGGAGCTGGGTTGCAAAGAGTGCATGGTGCATGCGGCAGAGGCGTGGCAAGATATGCCAGCGGCGACAAAATGTTATACTGCATGCTGCTCAGCTCACTCATGATGTGATCACTGGCAGCACGCCTACAGTCGTGTCATTGTGTCGTGACTTGCTGCAGTCAGTGGTCTTGTTTGAGTTCTTGATGACACCACCAGGGGAAGGAGGCTCGGCCAATTATTGCGCGGCTCCACTTGCGCAACAGTATACTGGTGCGCCTTCCCGCTGAGGTTGCTTGTTCCGTGGACAGACAGACACACAAGTGCAGCCAGTGGTTGGCCCAATGTGGAGCTGGGTGGATGCCGGTGACGGTGTGTCGCCTGTATTGTGTAGCTGTCTGCCAAAACTGGTCGAAACGCCCTAAAGCCAGAATAACTGTCTGCCCAGCTTCTGGTCACACTCGCGCTAAATGACCAATGCAGTCGATGCGCCCTAAAGCCCAAATAACTAACTAACTTCTGGTCACACTCATATCCTCCGCCCCCGCTGCTGGTCACCCCGGTGTCCCCCGGTATACTGGCGAGTGGTGGTGCCGGTTTTGGCGGGAGTGTTGTCAGCACTGCCGTGGGGCCGCCGTGGCCTGTGTGCTGCAGTTTGCCGGCCGGCCGGTGTACCGCGCTCACTACGGCGCCAATCTGCTGTCCAGGCCAGGCCGCCTGCGTAATGCGTTACTCTCAGCTGTGGTGCTGATGAAACCGAACACATCTGGTCCGGTACTGGGCGCTGGTGGAGCACATCTGACCCGGTACTAGGCTCAGGTGGACACATCTGACCCGGTACTGGGTACAGGTCTGGCACATCTGGTCCGGTACTTGGGCAGCCATCAGCACGATTGTGCTTGGCACTGGGGAAGGGTCGAGGACATTGGGTTCAGTATTGGACTGAGGTTGAAGAGATTGTGCTCGGCACCGGGCGGTGGCAGGGGTCGATGGTACGGCTGCATAGCACCCGGTGCTATAGCTAAGTATCTTGAGGTTGTTGCTGATGCTGCCTGTAACCTAAGTCCGCGAGCCGCCGCCCGCCCGCCTGCCTCATCGTTGCAATCTGAACTGTTGCCGAGTGTGGTCGGTGTCCAAGACGGTATCCCATATCGGTGCAGCACAGGTGATGTCCGTGTGGTGTTCACTCACACCGGCAAAGCCACGGTCAGGCGAGATGTCATGGTCGGCGAGACCTGTATGGTGGTAGGTCAGGTGAGGTAGTGGTACACGCCCGTGCCGGACCTGTGCGGTGTACGGTGGTACACTGTACAGTGCAACCCCAGTTGGTCGGACAGGACGGCTGCAGCCGACCACCGCCGCTCCCCTGCAGGGAGTGGCGGTGTGGACGTGGCCATGTGTCTGGGTGGCGGGGCGCTCGGGCTGGCGACCAGTCAGCGCGCCACCTCGGCCAGCGCCAGCGAGCTGCACGTGGAGCGGCCCGTGCACAGAGCCGGGCTGTTTGTTTACCGCTGCACTGTTGATGGACGGTGTTGGCTGTGGCGCCGCTGGACGGTTGCGGCGGACGCCCGGCACGCGCGGCGGGACGTCGTACTGGCCATGCTCGGATGCAGAGCCACCTTCCATTGGGCACCTGCGTGTCGATGGTTCCCTCAGTCCCGGACACGTCACCACCAAGGTTCGGCAACGGGTTTCCTTGGCTGGCGATTGGCACTGTGAGGTGTTTCGATTACATTTGGTCAGAACGGACTATTGCTTGCAATTAAAAAAGAAGATTGGATTGCACGGGGATACCATTGAATGCACGGGCTACCCGGAATTATCTCTCTCTCTCTCTCTCTCTCTCTCTCTCTCTCTCTCTCTCTCTCTCTCTCTCTCTCTCTCTCTCTCTCTCTCTCTCTCTCTCTCTCTCTCTCTCTCTCTCTCTCTCTCTCTCTCTCTCTCTCTCTCTCTCTGTCTCTGTCTCTGTCTCTGTCTCTGTCTCTGTCTCTGTCTCTGTCTCTGTCTCTGTCTCTGTCTCTGTCTCTGTCTCTGTCTCTGTCTCTGTCTCTGTCTCTGTCTCTGTCTCTGTCTCTGTCTCTGTCTCTGTCTCTGTCTCTGTCTCTGTCTCTGTCTCTGTCTCTGTCTCTGTCTCTGTCTCTGTCTCTGTCTCTGTCTCTGTCTCTGTCTCTGTCTCTGTCTCTGTCTCTCTCTCTCTCTCTCTCTGTCTCTCTCTCTGTCTCTCTCTCTCTCTGTCTCTCTCTCTGTCTCTCTCTCTCTGTCTCTCTCTCTGTCTCTCTCTCTGCTGTCTCTCTCTCTGTCTCTCTCTCTGTCTCTCTCTGTCTCTCTCTGTCTCTCTGTCTCTCTGTTGTCTCACTGTCTCTCTGTCTCTCTGTTGTCTCACTGTCTCTATGTTGTCTCACTGTCTCTCTGTTGTCTCACTGTCTCTCTGTTGTCTCACTGTCTCTCTGTTGTCTCACTGTCTCTCTGTTGTCTCACTGTCTCTCTGTTGTCTCACTGTCTCTCTGTTGTCTCACTGTCTCTCTGTTGTCTCACTGTCTCTCTGTTGTCTCACTGTCTCTCTGTCTCTCTGTCTCTCTGTTGTCTCACTGTCTCTCTGTTGTCTCACTGTCTCTCTGTTGTCTCACTGTCTCTCTGTCTCTCTGTCTCTCTGTCTCTCTGTCTCTCTGTGTCTCTGTCTCTGTCTCTGTCTCTGTCTCTACCAGTGTTAGATTTTGTCGGATGACAGCACGCAACCTTGTCAGGCGGGAAAAGCGGCACTTGCGATCGGGTTTGTGATGTTATTATAACATGACCTGGCATTGTATCTCAAAACAGATATATGTATGCTTGACGTATGATGACCTTTCCGGTAAGGTTCTCTGGTAACCGATATGTCGATTTGATAACAACATAAACATCTTTTCCAGTCCTAAGCGGTGATTATATTAGAATGAAATTGATAACATCAAAATGACCCAGAATGACCTAGTTGAGTTCACATGGTAACAAAATGACCTCTGGTACACAAACTGCACCTGTATCTGTCAGTATTCATTGTTCCGATTGTATCTCATGACAACAAGCAACCGTTTGAGACGTTAAAGACAACGCCTACGAACGACTTCATGACGCCATTAGAACATGACCTAAGACGACCTTGAGGCCAGTTTTTTTTGCACAACGTACCCTAGGTGTTCATTTGAAGCATCAAGCTGCTGTCTCAATTGGTTTGGCTGGTAGGACAGATAAACCGGGGGGAAAAGAGGCCTCTCCCATTGGCTGGCTAGTTAAGGACATCGGCATGACCGAAAGTGAAGACATATGCTGTGATATGACTTCTATTTTGACTTGCAAGTCAGATTTTCGCTGTGTCTAACTTCATAGTGCGGAAGCTGGTTTTCAAGCCTGATTCTGTCCAGACCAGACCTATCCTGTTTTGACCCTGCTTTACTATGATCAGTAAAAATGCATTAATGTTTGTAGTTCTTGAACAACGAGGCGAAAGAGAACAAGCTTTGCCCTTTTCAAACCGTTCCGAGGGATTTACGTCGAGGTACGTATGTTGACCTAATATGACCTGACGACCTCATTATCGGTTCAAATGCAAATGTCTAGTATGCTTCGGGCTCCCCATGACCAAAGCATTCTAACGATGTATCGCTGTTTATGGTTGAGGTTAAGCTTCGAATTCGCCGCGAAGTTTAAACTGTGGAGCGGTAAATTGAAGTGGGACAAGCGTTTGCATCTTAAAACCATCCAAACTTGTTAATCGTGTTAACAATTTACGTGCTTCGTATCTTTTTTATATTGGGACACAACACTCAACCACTGCTGCTGCAACAGATCCAGCCAACACATTAATTACAACGACCTGGACTCCCGTATTTCGAGTAATATTTCGTTGTAAATATACTACTTCAGTTTATCGTGCTGAAGTCATGTTATGATTGGTACATGGCTTGAAAGAAGAAGATCAATACAATTAAGCTAATTGTATTGATGCAATTTGCCATAACCGTGCTTAACCGGGTCAAGACGCTTAATCTAGCGAAACTTATATCTTCATATGTGCAATAAATACATTTATTCACTTGTTATGACAACTCTTATAGTAAAGGAAAAGGAGCTTTACCATGGTTCAAGCTTCATTAAATGTGGATTCATGGCATTACAAGTCGGCTGTTCTTTAATGGTTGGAAATTTCTGTCAAATGTCCTAAAAGCTAGGGGAATTTCTAGATGGGTGCCTAAGGTACGCTGGGATGGTACATATAATTTTTTTTTAACTTCTGTCCTCAACTGTGTGACATGGATGTACACCACTGAAATATATAATATATAGTATATGGTACACTCCAACTAACTATTCGAGTTTATTCCTTTTATGGAGGGAGATTGCCACAATATATTGAATGTGTCACCATCAGAAACTTCCTTCGCCTGAAATGAAAAGAGAAGAAAATATATCATCAAGGCAAGTCATTTTTAAGTCGGTCGTTCGGCATGTCAGTTTCTGCCACTTCACAGGGACGTGAAACAACTTCAGACTTCAGTTTTAACCAGTTGAGCTACTGGTGTTATCCGGCCCATTTAAGCCACAGTTTTGGCCAGTTGACATCATGCGGGAGCATAAACCTCTCAAGCCCTGACTTGGTTTCTCTCAACACTGAGCACAATGTACCATCATCGTTGCGGTGGTCTGAAGTTGGGTGGTCTATATCCCGAGCTAACAGGATGTAGAAGCACAGCAGCGCCATTTATCGCCCTAGGCTTGGCGTCATCGCCCTCAAGGGCTTCGTGCACCCAGCACGAAGTGATGGGTGCAGGATTGTTCGGGCATCCAAAGATGTATGGTGTTCTTGGAGAGGCCATGGCCGTTCAGTTACATTGTTGAACGATTCACGGTGCGCCGACTACGGGCATGCTCTGCTTGCATGCTTATTTGGTTTTCTTTTCGTCTACTCGTAGGAAGATGCTTGTTTAGCCCTGTCTGTTCGCGGTACATGGGCGCCAAATGACCGGCGCAGTAGACGCTCCGTGGAACACAAATCCACCACCATCGGCTTGCGGTGCCTGTGTGCCGCAGGAACTCGATGTGAACATCCTTCAAGAAAAAGCTTTAGGGCCTGTTTACACGCGGCAGAAACCTGGCAGAATCCTGACGTCGGCAGAACTGGGCAGGATCCGGCAGAGCCGAGTAAAATCGAGCAGAACCCGACGTCGGCGACGTACACAGCCTCTGACGTCACAACATGAATGGATGACTGCGCAATATATTGGCCATAGTGGTTATGATATAGTAGCTTTGTTCGACGTCGGCGACGTTCGCGGCAGACAACTTGAAATATTTCAAATTGTCTGTCGCGTTCTGCCGTCGGACGCGAGTGTCGGACGGTTGCTGTGGTTGCTGTTTGGCCTTTGGTTGGCTACTACATTTTTTTGTTTGTTTGAATATTGTGAGTGTCATGGATGGGGATATTGGTGAGTAAATTCTGCTTTCCGTTGTCCTTTGTAATATACTCTGCACAGCAATCGTCATCGGATTTTTTTGATTGGACGGTTTTTTTGGAAGGAGGTTCTTGCCACCAAATGGATTCTGCTTCAGGGATGGAACCTTATGAACTTTTTGGTGTTGCCAATGCGGCACTGGTTGCCAAGTTTAACATAAGGCGTTTGTTGGTGCATGGAATGCAAGTGCATGGAACTTTGGCTTGGCAAAACGAAGGAACAGTTTGAACTCAGTTTTCGAGGAACAGTTTTCAACTATCCAATTTTCGGTACCCCTTTTCAGCTCCTGTAACAGAAAGATCTTTTTCTCTGCTTTCCTATTACAGTAGCTTCACTATAACGCCCTCAATAAAAACAATAACCGGGAACGTGCAAAATACCTTGTGTTGAGGTAGTACCATTACTTAGGAATTAATACTATCTAGGTAAATAACCTGAGTGGTACCGCTTGTGTCAATTAGTACTGCAGTTGATCATTTACGGCGCAGTAAACAAACAACCATGACGCTTCGTGGCGCATCGGATACGTGATGTATGACTGCTAGTATGACGTTGGCAGAATGGAACGTGACGTCAGTCGGCCGCTGTCTGCCGCTGTCTGCCGCTACCTGCTAATGTCTGCCGCAATCTGCCGCTGCCTGCTAATGTCTGCTGCCGCGTCGCGAACGTCGGGCCTACCGGGATTCTGTCACGTGTAAACAGGCCTTTACAATACCACCTGATGCCAGGGATTGTGAATGAATGCTATTCTAAATGGCGATTTGTAACGTAATGGTGTGACAACATATTGAATACCGTGACTTCTCCCGGACTTACACGGACGGTTCCAAGTCGGAGTCTGGTGTAGGCTGCTCCTACGTCAGTCGATCCGGTTCTGGCACTTTCTGCCTACCAAAACATGCATCGATTTTTACCGCTGAATTGTACGCCATTTTGAAAGCTGTTCGTTTTATACAAAATGATGCGACCTCAAAGCACGTTGTTTTCACCGACGCCCTGAGCAGCCTTTTAGCAATACAATCATTTAATCAAGATAACCGACTTATTCGCAAGATTCTACGAGTTGTAAAATTGTTAGCCGGCATGGGTAAGACTACTGTCTTCTGCTGGATCCCCAGTCACGTTGGGCTAGCTGGAAATGAAGCTGCCTACATGGCTGCAAAGGTCGCTATCAGCAGTGGGCGCACCGTTTCTCTACCACTTCCTCCAAGAGATCTCTACCCGTATATATCATCATTTATACGATCAGAATGGCAGCGAGTCTGGAGTTCGAAGTGTAGCAAACTAAGTGTCCTGAAGCCGACACTGGGGCGGTGGTGGTCCTCGCATCGGGTATATCGATGGGAAGAAGTTGCGCTCTGCCGTCTGAGAATAGGACATACCTTAGCCACACACCACTACTTAGTGTCTGGAGGTGACCGACCCTTATGCCCACGATGTTCTGCCCTGCTCATTGTACACCATGTCATTGTAGTTTGTTCAGCACTGGAACCTCTGCGCCGTCAGTACTTTGGAAGAGCGAACACCGACTCCTTACGTATGCTTCTGAGTGACGACTCGGATGTCGTGACGTCCGGTAACATCTTTACTTTTCTTCGACACGCAAACTTTGATGTGATATATCGTCCTTGAGAACCAAGATTCTACCTCCACTAATGATTATTTGAAGGACATACCGTTTTAGTTTCTCTAACCATTGTTATGGGCACAAAATGACCTTGCTGTCGACGTGCCCCTAAACAGGAATTCATCATCATCATCAATGTCTGGAATTCTCCCGCATCGCCCCTCCCCAAAACAGACAGGTCCGTGTTGCTCAGTGCTCGTTTGATTTTGACTCCATGAACATGTTCAAACAGGATTTCCAAGTAGCATATACCAGCGAGAGATTCTAACCTGAGAGTAGTTCGCCTGTCCGCTAGTCAGTTCCCTAAACAATCTGAATTGGGCCTGAACCTGGATGTATGAAATATAGCTTAATGTTCCCTCCACGGCTTCTCAGTGCCCCAGAAACCCACTTCTCCACATGGATATATCATATTTTGAAGAAGAATAGCCGAGGGGGATACTTTCAGAAGCAGCGTTACTCAAAACTGTTTTGTGGGTGAAGAAATGATCGTGCAGTCCCTGCGCCTGCTATCCCTAGACATCTACCACAAGTGGCCTATGTAAAATATGCCAACTTACACAAAAAGACTGTATAACCGAAGCAATCGATGCGCTCCTAAGCCCAAATAACCAACCAACACACAAAAAGAAAACACCAACATCATCCAAACACACAGGACATGCGGAGCATTCATGGGTGCCAATGATCGTTCCTGATCGACACGCCGGGAAACTGAAGCCAGACCAAACCGAAGTACCTGCACTCACATCGTCGCCTACACTGCTCATTGGTGCTATATTGCTGTGTTATTTATATTTGCCCTTGTTTTATGCGTTTCATTTATCATTGTGGGCAAGGTACTAGTTTTTTTATTTGCGAGCATCTAGCTCATTGGCTGAGTTAATTATCCAGGCTGGTTGAAATTCTGCCTCGTGAAACATCTGATGTCAGCATTCAAAACACATCCCAGCGTGACCCGGTTGCTGTGTATTTTCCAAACTCATCCCAGCGTGGCTCGACTGCTGTGTATTCCAGTTCCAAACCCACTCCGTCCCAGCGTGGCGTGACTGCTCTGTATTCCGGTCCCATGCCCATCCCAGCGTGGCATAGCTGCTATGTATTCTAGTTCCAAACACATTCCATCCCAGCGTGGCGTGGTTGCTGTGCATTCCAGTCCAAACCCATCCCAGCGTGGCGTGGCTGCTGTGTGTATTCCAGTCCAAAACGCATCGTGACGTGGCGTGGTTGCTGTGTATTCCAGTCCAAAACGCATCCCAGCGTGGCTTGCTGCTGCGTATTGCAGTCGCTGCGCGCACGTGTGGTGCGTCACATCGGATGGTGTTGACGAGCCGGCGTGGTGTTTGTCGCCGCATCGACCGCGCCGTCGTGTGCAGTCGGCAGCCGCCCGGTGACAGCCGTGATGCTCGCCTACCCTCGCCTCGCCTCGCCTCGCCTCGCCTCGCCACTGGGGCCGACCGCGCGCTAGCTGGAAATCAATGGTGCCACCAGCGTCGGCTCATCGGCCACCGGCGACCGACTATCGACCTCGTCACTTGCCAATTGGTGCAGCTCACCGGGCCAGTAAGGCCGCACAACGCCCGTCTCCGCTCACCCCCACCCACCCCCACTCACCCTCACTCACCCCCACCCCTACCCCCACAAATTTCCAGCCGAGGATCAGTTGATGCACCGAATCCGGCTTCGGCTGCAATCATTCTGAACTTACAGTTTCAATGTTCTGGGTCACAACTGGCGGGATTACTGAGTCCACCCGCGACCAAACGCTTGAGAGGTTGACGACGCTACGTGGTCTGGCAGTTCAATGCGTCGCAAGAGAGGTTCTGGGCACCAGAATAAGCGGCTCCAGGCCGACCTTTTGTTCTATGGCTTGGTATCTCGATGACTGAGAACATCATTGGGAAGAGCCACAGGTCTAAGGGAAGAAATTATCATATACGAGTCTACCTTATGCCTTGCTCGTGTAATGCTTCTGGCGGGCGTTATTTTATAATAACGTTTTGTTATGTTGCTTGGTACATTAATGGTTGATGGCAGGGTTCAAGTAGGATTGCTGGATGAATGCAAGCGAGTGGCGTAGCATTAAAACACGTGTGGGCGAGGTGGGACTTGGGAGCCTCATGAGTCGCCTGTGGGGGATCAGGTAGACTCAATGGCACATGTGTCGCTGTACCGATTGGGACTAGGCACTTTTTTTGCAAAGAAGGACAGTAATTATTTTTCTGCAATTGAACTTTGCTTTAGTGGATCCAGGGTCTCATCTAAATCTGTGTGCAAGAGCTCCAGTTTGAAAATAAATTGGAATACCATGTTTAGTTGGCGTAATGTGGAGTTTCCTTTCATGTTTATAGTTGGTGTACTGGGGAACGATTTGAAAGGCAGTGGTTGATTTTGCGGGCTCGCCTACGAGCGGCTGTGTTCCGCTACACCCAACAATAGGTGCCGGCGGTCACCGGTGACACGCTGCGGCGATACTGCTCGAGCGCTTCCGGCGCACAGCTGATTGTAGCGTCCGTCCATCCGTGGCGAACCTAGTCGACCGACCTCGGCGGTCTGATTTGTGCCGACCGACCTTGACGGTCCGATATATGTCGATCGACCTCGACGGTCTGATCTGTGTGAACCGACCTCAACCGGTCACCAACGTCGACGAAGCACACGCGACACGCGAAACATGGATGTGTGCCAATGATCGCGTCTGATCGACACTCCCGGAAACTGAAGCCAGACAAGACTACACCCTGGTCTGTCACAACCGACCTCGATGGTCAGTTCTTTGTCAGCCAACCTCAACGGTCTAGTCAATGTCGGTCGGCCCCGACTGTCTGGTCTGTGACAGCCAGTCCAGACAGTCTGGTCTATGTCAGCCAGTCCCGACAGTCTGGTCTGTGGCAGCCAGTCCCGACAGTCTGGTCTGTGTCAGCCAGTCCCGATGGTCTGATCTGTGTCAGCCAGTCTCGACGGTCTGGTCTGTGGCAGCCAGTCCCGATGGTCTGATCTGTGTCAGCCAGTCTCGACGGTCTGGTCTATTGCAGCCAGTCCCGACAGTCTGGTCTGTGTCAGCCAGTCCCGACAGTCTGGTCTGTGTCGGTCAGTCCAGACAGTCTGGTCTGTGGCAGCCAGTCCCGACAGTCTGGTCTGTGGCAGCCAGTCCCGACAGTCGCGAATGATCAATTCTGGTCGAAGCGCTCTAAAGCCCAAATAACCAGTCCCGACAGTCTGGTCTGTGTCGGCTAGTCCCGACAATCTGGTCTGTGGTAGCCAGTCCTGATGGTCTGATCTGTGGGTTACCGTCCCTGGGTCAGGTCAGCTGTGCTGGGCCGGACCGTTCCCGGGTCAGTTGCTATTTCGGCCAGCCACCACGCGGCGGTGCCAGCAGTGACACCGACTGGCTGGTCAGGTCGCAACAGCACACTCCGCCTCGCCATTCGGCCCAAGGTCGTCAGGCACCCGTAACGTGCCCAGCAGCACATGCATTATTGATAGTGTTACATATCGATACGGCCTTCTGCAGGATGGCAGCGTTTTCTGATCGTTGGTTTGATTCGTTCCATAATATATTTTCCGGATGTTTTTGTACTGATAACCAGTTTCAATTTGCTCGCTTGATTGCTTGCTGTGTACTGGGACATGCAAGCTATCGCGTCAATGTACTGAAATTGTGTGCTCTTACAATATGCACTCTCAAATTTCTTGTCATATCTGAAAACAATTCAGCTGAAGTTAAGCTGAAATAGCCAACCTAACCAATGATCCTAAAACTGATCTCGTTGATTGATAACTGATCTGATCTGATCTTAACACGCGCACTGGAGGGGGGGGGCGAAATCCGCCCACCCCTCCGGTTTTTCGCAAATAACTGCAAATTTTACCGGTCGATATACGCGATTTTCGGTGTACCTGCTTAGAAATGAACGGCGCGTCGTTTAAAGCAAGAAAAATGGAAATCGGCCGAAATGTTTTCAAGTTAGGGGCCGCTAAAGTAAAAAAAAATGTTATAGCGCCAGACCACAAAAATCGGCGCTGATGCGCTTCCAGTATACTGACAAAAGGGAAGTGTTCTAGGCAATACTAGCGACTTGTTTGATGCATATTGATATGCTGTATAGTTTCAAGGTCATGTTAGGTCACCAAGGTCAAGTCAGGTCAAGTTCATGACAGGTTAATGGAACCAAACTTGATCAACTGGAATGTTGCCATAAATGCACTGCTGGTTGTCATTTGTACTGTTTGTCATTGCGTTTCCATACTTTATTCATGTACTTCACTCCCTTCTTCACGAAGCCGATTGCTCCGAGCTGCCCGACGGAGCAGTCGGGCGGGCGGCCGGTTCCGGTAACTGGAACAGGTAACTGACCTGATAAAGTGGTGCTATATAGGTGACCTCAGGTCAAATGTTGGGTCTAGCATCTGCATTGCATCATTAGTAATGTCCAAAACATCATTGATGCCCATTTTTGAGCATTTAAACACAATCACAGCGATCCATAACGATGACAAGCCAAGCCACGCAAAACCGGAAAATTTTGCCAATCTGACCTCATTTGACCTTGAAGATATTGACCTAAGGTCACGAAAATTGCACACAATAGAGTTCAGTACCGTGCCCATCCACCCTGCGAATTTCGTTCCTCCAGCTTTACGAGGAGCCGAGATCTTAGGGGGGGCGGAATCCGCCCCCCCCCCCTCCAGTGCGCGTAATTATCAGAGGCCCTCCAGGGCGCGTGTTAAAACTGATATAGCACTTATCTGGGCGCATCCTACTTTAAGGTTTGGCTTCACGTTCGAAGGCATCATCGCTCGAGGAGTATTTTTGTGACCTGTCATATTCAAAGATTGTTATGGTATGATAAATATATAATTTGTTTTCAACATGTTGGGAACATTGCGAATTCCTCATTTGTCGTCCATTCCCGATTTTTCCATGACCTTGTTCCTACTGAACTATCAGCATTATCTGTGATGTTAGTTAAAGTAAAGCAATCTTCTGTTGATGTTGCTAACGTCGATGTTGTAGCCACAGGCCATCTGTCCATCCGGCTTACTTTGGCTGCATGTCGTACGACGCCGAGATAATGTACGGTACCGTTTGCACGTGCTGCATGTGTGGCCGGGCTGCGTTCATGTGGGGTGCGAGTCACGTACTCAGCATTTGCAGCACCGCCGTGTGTTATATATATATATATATATATATATATATATATATATATATATATATATATATATATATATATATCGGCACTCCTGGATGGTGGCGGACAGTCGCGGTGGCGGTGTAGGCAGTGCCGTGATCGTTGATCGGTGGGTGTCGCGGCGGCTCCGGTCGGCTCTGGTATCCACAGTCCACACCCGACCTGCTCGGACGGCTCAGTTGCTAAGGTGTTGTGGCTTTTTCTCGGATGCATCGGTTGTCTGTGCACATTTTTGGCGCCGATGCCATGGCGCGGGAACTGGAAAAACCGGTCGGACGGCCGATACCATCGCCGAGCAGCCGCCGCCGCCGCCGCCGCCGCCACCGCCGCAGATAGCCCGACATTCAATAACTGTATCGTACCGGGCCGACACGGCAGCCGACTGCGCGGCTGTGTCGGCCCACATGGGCGTCACGGACGGCGCTGTCACCTTGCCACCATGGCGGTGACGGTACCGACGGTACACCACCCTGTCGGTCTGGGCTGGGCTGGCTGTGTGGTGTGTGTGATGACACCGTACCGACGGAACATCGCCCTGCCGGGCTGGGCTGGTGATGACCCGTACCGACGGCACATCACCCTGTCGGTCTGGGCTGGGCTGGCTGTGTGGTGTGTGTGATGACACCGTACCGACGGAACATCGCCCTGCCGGGCTGGGCTGGGTGATGACCCGTACCGACGGCACATCACCCTGCCGGGCTGGGCTGGGTGATGACCCGTACCGACGGCACATCACCCTGCCGGGCTGGGCTGGGTGATGACCCGTACCGACGGCACATCACCCTGCCGGGCTGGGCTGGGTGATGACCCGTACCGATGGCACATCACCCTGTCGGGCTGGGCTGGGCTGGCTGTGTGGTGTGTGTGATGACACCGTACCGACGGCACATCACCCTGCCGGGCTGGGTGATGACCCGTACCGACGGCACATCACCCTGTCGGGCTGGGCTGGCTGTGTGGTGACACCGTACATGACCCAGTCGGGCTGAGCTGGGTGTGGTGTGTATGGTGATGCTGTACCGACAGTACATCACCCTGCCGGGCTGGGCTGGGTGTGGTGACACTGTCCCGACAGTACATCACCCTGTCGGGCTGGGCTGGCTTTATGGTGTGTGTGATGACACCGTACCGACAGTACACCACCCTGCCGGGCTGGGCTGGGTGTGGTGACACTGTACCGACAGTACATCACCCTGCTGGGCTGGGCTGGGTGTGTGGTGACACAGTACCGACGGTCTCCGGACGCACCGGCGCAGCAGCGGCCGGCCGGTGGCCGGTACCGCTGCTGGGGAAGCCCGGCTAGTCCGAGTGTACCGCTGCTGGGAAGCCGGGCCGGTGCGCCACCTCGTGACGGCGCGCCATTAGGTGCGCGTCCATCGCCGACCGTGGCATCCCGTGCTCGAGTAGGCGTCGTAATAGGGCCGCGCGGCCGCGTCTGCCCGCACCCGGACCTGGACCCGGACACGTGCAGAACGGCGGCCGGCCGGCGTTATCCGCCCGGACACCGCCAGGCCGGTCGCCGTCGTGTCTGTGACCTATGACAGGGCTGGTGGCGCGCGCGGCTGTCTCCGCCGCTGACCCGTGAGGCGGTGGTGGCTAGTCAGCATGGTTGGCACCTACAGTACGGTCCTGAGCCGTCTCCACCGCTGACCGGTGACCGTTGATCCGGTGGTCTTTTCACCCGCCCTCCCCCAAGGTTTTTCCGCGACAGTGGAAGAACGGCGGCGCAATTTTCAGCACTTTTCACTGATACCCATCATTTTTTTGTGCATTTGACGTGAAAATGTCACTTTCATGTCGTGTAAGATCATTGACCTAGCTCAAGTCAAAGGACCACCTCCATACATGTTTAGAGGATCGATAGCTCATACACACATGAGTAGATATTGAAATGAAACTTGGCATGTTGATAGGAGATATTGAAATGAAAGTGCAATTTGACAGTGCCTCCAAATCTAATATCTCGGATTTTTGTTTGAGGCCAGGTCCGTGATCCGAGGTCACGGCCAGTTTCGGTCAATGTTGGGTATTTTTGTAATATGCATGTTCTAACATTATTTTACCTTGACATGCATGCAAAAGCATCAGAAGAAGTTCCTTATCTTATCTGCTTGACCTCCGTCAAGTGGCCTGAGGTCAGGTCACGATGAAGTACGCAATGTGGGCTAATCCTATTTTGAAGCTGCTGTTTTCATGGTTTGTAGTTGCGGCCTAAATAGTGTCAAAGTTGCATGGCACGATCTATATTTCTAAAAAGATATAAATGTTCTTGAAAAATATATTTTTCTAAAAACCGCAAGTTTTATTTTCAAATTTATCATTAAAAAAGTGGTATCATTTTCTGGCCGTACTCGTCGGGGGAATTCCGATGGTACACCGTTCGTTTTCGTGCAACGCTTAGTTTGGGAGTTGGCCATGTGGTCTTTGAGGACCCCCACCCCCCGAAACGGGGTGTGAGGATCTGGCCGGATTGGTTGGTTATTGGTTTTACGACACGTCGACCGTTGAGTCATATAGCGTCGCCAATCTCTCACGCCGATTGGTCGCGGGCGAAGAGTAGCGACAGGTGAGATTCGAACCCACAATCTTTCGATTGTGAGACGAGCATCTAACCCCTATACCACCCGTCCCCGGATCTGGCCGGAAAGACAGGACATGTGAACATAATGGAAGTTAATTGAATCACGTGTCCATACTGAAGTTCTGTGTTTTCCACTCCCTTTGAAATTGGGGGTGAAGTGTATAGTACACTTAACCTTGACAGACGAAGGACCGTGATAGTCCGATGCCGTGCTTGACCTTGCTGCACGGAGACATCATTTCTATACGCCACGATGCCCAACCGTCAGAATGTCCAACGCACCTATTCCCGTAGGGAGATACGGTCATGGTTACACACACGGGATAATGCAACATGGGGCAACTGATGGATCTATGTAAGACATAGAGCCGTGCCCCCCCCCCGGTCGATTTTCTTTTACACTAACTTTTGCACTAAAATGGCAATGTTTCGAAATTTAAAAACCTTCATTACACAAATATTGTCTTAAGCTAACCCCATCGAATGTTCGCTGTTCAGGTCTGAAGTGTTTTTTTCGTAATCGGAGCAAAAAGTTGACATCGGCCCCACAAACCGGTCGAAGCCTTCTGGATCGGCCACGGGGGAGGATTTATATGGAGCCCGGAGAGAAATTGTGTTGCACACTTGCAAGTATCGTGAGGTACGTTGGATGGTATTGGTGTGTTGATGTGATGGTTATTGAGTTGTTTTACATCTCTTGTGCCTATCGGCGCGTTCTATGCCAATGTCGGCTTCCCCAAGGCGTTGCAGGAAAATTATTCATGAAAATGGGATGCAAGAGTGGAAAATTATTCCTCGCTGGCTGTCAATTTCCACCGAATTCGGAGAATTTTGAATACAGAAAAGATGAAGCACATGCCATCGGAACGTACAATTGTTATCGAAATCCATTGATCGCTTTTTACACGTAGTTTTCTCGATTTCTGAACGATTAGTTCACTGGATCGGCTGTGCGAGCCCGGGGACGGTGTGGGACAGAGCGAAGAGGATCGCCACAGCCGCCACCCACCGGCCCGGGGACGGTGTGGGACAGAGCGGGGCGGATCGCCACAGCCGGGGCTGTGGGACAGAGCTGGCGGATCGCCACAGCCGGGGACGGTGTGGGACAGAGCGAAGAGGATCGCCACAGCCGCCACCCACCGGCCCGGGGACGGTGTGGGACAGAGCGGGGCGGATCGCCACAGCCGGGGCGGTGTGGGACAGAGCTGGCGGATCACCAGAGCCGGGGACGGATGACCGCCGGGTGCGGTGTCCGCTGCTCCGCGTAACGGTGAGCCGCCTGCCTGCCTGCCGGCGACTCACTGAGCGCCACCGGTCGGGCCGCCATCGCCGGCTGACAATGGCACCGCCCCGTACCGCACCGGTACGGGCCGCAACTGTCGCCGCAACTGACGCGTCACACCGCCTCTCCCGCCACGGCGGCATGGCCGCTGTGGCTTATGCTGTGGCTATAGGTCGCCTTCGAAGACCTACCTACCTTCGAAGCTTGAGTCATGTTTTTTAAATATAAATATATCTGAGTCGTGCTAGATGCGGAATGGCACACGTCTATCTATCGCGGAATGTGTCCGACACAGTACAATGACACGTGCGGCCATCGATAAGTATGGTACCGGCCCTGTCATGCAAGTGCGGCCATTGGGAAGTATGGTACCGGTCCCGTCATGCACGTGCGGCCACTGGGAAGTATGGTAGCGGTCCTGGCATGCACGTACGGTCATTGGGAAGCATGGCACCGGTCCCGTCTTGCACGTGCGCCCATTGGGAAGTATGGTGCCGGTCCCGTCATGCACGTGCGGCCATTGGGAAGTATGGTGCCGGTATCGTCATGCTTGTGGGATGGAATGGAAGTTGGCAAAGCGAGAACCTATTGGGAACGCATCCGATCCCGCCAGTTTCTAACACACTCCACAAGCCTAACGTTCACTTTCCCAAAGCTGTTGGAAGAGCCATCACGTTGGTGAGGCCATCGTCCTAGCGACTTCAGCATCTCCTACATCCATGTATCCTTCCATGTCATCCCATAATCGCATGCATCACTTCCTTTACCCAGAGTCAGTGTGGCCAATAGTATTGCGGCGACAGACTTGTTACTATGAACCGTCCGCTTCTCTGCCATGGACTGCGTCACAGTGGCGACCCACACAGGGTGGGCACGGACTGAGCGTGTTACTCCGGCCCATCCCTAGTCTCTCGGGAAGTCCATCGGCTGGGGACGGGTCGAGTGTGTTATTCCGAAGCATGCCAGTGAGTCTCTCCGTGGAGTCCGCTTTACTGGCGTCCATCAGCTGGGGACGAGTGGAGTGACACGCTGGAGCGCGGCTGCGCTCGCCAGTAGCGGCCCGGCGCGCGCGCTCGTGGGGGCACACGTACGTGAAACGCTGCGCAGGAATGATTGTGCATGTGTTTTTGTCTCCGGAGGAAAAGGTAGAGGAGAGAGGGGGACAGGCAGAGAAAGAAGGCAGAATGGGCAAAAACGTGTGCCAAACGGCGACTGGGGTGTATGGTGGGCCGCGTGCTGCGGTCGGAGGCGGGCCGGCCGGTCGACGGTCACCGAGACCATCACTTGGAGGTGGTGATCCACTGCAGCGACGTGCAGCACCTCCACAGATGGAGATCCGCGCAGTCCACTGTTCACCGTGTTTCAATGGCACCCACCGGCCGGGCCCGACTATGCCTGGCAATAGGGTGTGTTCCTCGGGGG
Organism: Ashinkailepas kermadecensis; assembly: GCA_034440615.1. Taxonomy (NCBI): domain Eukaryota; kingdom Metazoa; phylum Arthropoda; class Thecostraca; family Neolepadidae; genus Ashinkailepas; species Ashinkailepas kermadecensis. The sequence goes on from JAOTOM010005062.1 coordinate 128,773, forward strand.
AGGTGTTTGTGTTTGTGTGACCACGTGACACGACGTCTGGTCGTCACACGCAGGCCCGCCGGCGACCCTCTTGGTCACGTGGCGCCAGCCGACCCGTGTGGCCAGCCACAACGGGCGGCTGGGGCACGGCCACGGCCACTGGCAGTTGGAGGCCTGTCCCTGCCCTGCCCTGCCCTGCCCTGCCCTGCCCTGCCCTGCCCTGCCCTGCCCTGCCCTGCCCTGCCCTGCCCTCCCTGCCCTGCCCTGCCCTGCCCTGCCCTCCTGCCCTGCCCTGCCCTCCCTGCCCTGCCCTGCCCTGCCTGCCCTGCCCTGCCCTGCCCTGCCCTGCCCTGCCCTGCCCTGCCCTGCCCTGCCCTGCCCCCCCCCCCCGCCCGCCCTGCCCTGCCTGCCCCCCTCCCGCCCTGCCTGCCTCCCTGCCTCCTGCCTTCCTTCCTTGCCCTGCCCTGCCTTGCCCTGACGACGCTGATCACACGCGGTCCGGATCAGGCCGGACGTTGCGACACCGGTCTGTGTGTGCGTGCGTGCGTGTGCCAGGTGCGGACGTTGCCCGACTGCCATCACGTCCTGCCGGCTGTTCTGCTCACGGCGAACACACCAGCGCCCACCACTGGCCAGTCGGGTGTGTGCCAGTCGGGTGCGCTGCCAGCGCCCACCACTGGCCAGCCGGGTGTGTGACAGTCGGGTGCGCTGTCGTGGGTGGCGCTTCTGTCGCCGCTTCGTCGCCATGGTTCACTCCATACTGACTGACGGCACGGTCACTGCCGACGGTCGGTACTGGGTACTGACTGACGGCACGGTCACTGCGGACGGCCGGTGCCGAGTACTGACTGACGGCCGGTACTGGGTACTGACTGACGGAACGGTCACTGCCAACGGTCGGTACTGGGTACTGACTGACGGCACGGTCACTGCTGACGGCCGGTACCGGGTACTGACTGACTGACGGCACGGTCACTGCGGACGGCCGGTGCCGAGTACTGACTGACGGCCGATACTGGGTACTGACTGACGGCACGGTCACTGCGGACGGCCGGTACTGGGTACTGACTGACGGCACGGTCACTGCTGACGGCCGGTACCGGGTACGTGTCATGTGTACAGGAATCACGGGTGGCCACTGGGTTGCCGACGCCTCGTCTGTGCTGATCTCAGCCGGGTCCGTCTGTGCAGCTGACGCGTCACTCAGTTAAAGTTGCCAGTCGTGCTGTGAGCCGCGTCGTGCTGTGCTGTGGAAGCTTGATCCGTGATTCCTGTCTCTGTTGCGCTGTGGTGACCCGACCCGTGACTCATTCCTCTGTTGTGCTGTGGTAACCTGACCCGTTATTCCTGCCGCTGTTGTGCTGTGGTGACCTGGCCCATGATTCCTACTTCTGTTGTGCTGTGGTGACCTGGCCCGTGATTCCTGCCTCTGATGTGCTGTGGTAACCTGACCCGTTATTCCTGCCGCCGTTGTGCTGTGGTAACCTGACCCGTTATTCCTGCCGCCGTTGTGCTGTGGTGACCTGATCCGTCATTCCTGCCGCCGTTGTGCTGTGGTGACCTGATCCGTCATTCCTGCCACTGTTGCGCAGTGTTTATTCCGGCTGCTGTTTGTTTGCAGCCTGCAATAACTAGTGCTGAACCTATAGCACCTCCTTGCCCTACTTGGTGCGCGTCGAGCGCGATGATAATGGTGTTGTGTGTTTCAGGTGGTAAGACGTCCTCGCTAGGTGACCGCCTGGCTGGCCTCTCCGCGTTCAGCGTGATGACGGTGTTGTTCTGTGTTTCAGGTGGTGAGGCGTCCTCGCTAGGTGACCGCCTGACCGGCCTCTCCGCGTTCAGCGTGATGACGGTGGTGTTGTGTGTTTCAGGTGGTAAGGTGTCCTCGCTAGGTGACCGCCTGACCGGCCTCTCCGCGTTCAGCGTGATGACGCTGGTGTTGTGTGTTTCAGGTGGTAAGGCGTCCTCGCTAGGTGACCGCCTGACCGACCCCTCCGCGTTCAGCGTGATGACGGTGGTGTTGTGTGTTTCAGGTGGTAAGGTGTCCTTGCTAGGTGACCGCCTGACCGACCCCTCCGCCGGTCAGTTCAAGACCGAGGACAGCGGACAGCCGGCATCCGACTTTACTATCGGTGAGCGCTTCACCTCACAACTAACGTCCCACACCCCATCGAATGGTAGAGCTTCATCTCACAAGGTGGCGCGTCCTCACACCTCACTAGGTAGTGGGGCCTCCTACCTCACCGGGGGAGAATTCCTACATGCCAACACATGGCGGATCCACACACCACTTATCGCCAGGTAGTGCGGCCTCACACCTCACCCGGGAAGGATCCATACTTGCCAATACTTGGCCTATCCACACACCACTTATCACCAGGTAGTGCCCCCCCCCACACACACACACATATCTCGCCAAAGGCGGAAGGTTATCAGCAAAGCTGCTTTTGTAAATTGCAAGACTGTAGGTGACGCAGCTTGACATCTCACCAGGTGACGATGTCTCGCATATTGGCGTGATTGGTCTTAAGGTAATCGTTGTGCGACGAATGGCCGTCGTCATATTGCCGGCTGTGTGCTGGTCAGCCGATGGTGGGGATATATCCGGCATCCCACGCCAATACGGGACTCGCCGTCTGTCCGACCACCTTGCCGACTGTTGGGGGCCAGAAGCACAGCTCGTGTGTATCTCGCCGTCTGTCCGACCACCTTGCCGACTGTTGGGGGCCAGAAGCACAGCTCGTGTGTATCTCGCCGTCTGCGATGTTTACATCGTTAGCGGAAGCTTGAATGGCGGCGTATCTGTATATTTTGGCAGAGTGTCGGAGCCAACTTGCTACTGCTGCCGAGCGGCCTCTGTGTATCGCCGCTTCTCCACTTTGCAATAATCCAGGCGGTTTTTCTCAAACATTCACCATCACCGGTCTGCACCTCCACACATCCAAGCATACCCAGCACCACCGATGTCCTGATGATGGTGTGCCCATCTGTGTCTGCACAAGTACTGACCGTGTTAGAAGCAGTTCCAGGTGTCCCGTGGTCCCCGACTCAATCGTGACAATAGGCGGTTTCACGCGTGCACTAGCGGGAAGTAATCGTCATGACATCCCAATGGCGGGGTCAGGGCATAATAATTACGTTGATCTGGAAGCTTCTATTCTGTAGATTGGACCAATTTATGATATCAATAAACAAACAGAGTAGGTTCAGTTACCTAATACGACACGTTTTTGGACTAGTAACAGCTTGTTTATGCACAAACCCTGAAAATGTACACCTACATCCGCGCCTTGGACGTCATCTAGTCGAAAATCTGGAAGTCAGACCAAGCGAGCCTGACTTCGGAAGTAAATTCGATGACAACAGCTGTTTGTCGAATTCAGCGGTCTTCAAATGCCAAATTTTCCGAGCACTCGACCACTCTGATCAATATCGCCAGCCAACTTCAACTGCGGTAACTGATTGGCCCTTTATAATAGCTATGACGAATCCACGTTTAAAAAAATGACGTCATCGTTTGTGCTCTGATTGCATCATTTACGGCTGAAATATGTCGGGCCAGCCAACAAACAAATTTGTCCCAGATGCGCATATTTTGAACGTGTTGCGGTCTTTTGGGTGCTGTAAACAATTCATGCTTTGTTCTTTCTTGCGAGTATGATATTCAAAGACAAGGATGAATTTCTCTCCTCCCACAGTATGGGTTATTCAGGTAGGAGTACAGCGACATTTAAAAACGGAGCCTCGTATGGTGCGGTACAGCGAATGCCATTACAACTGTAAACAACCCGCTTGTAAAGTGGAGAGAATTTAATATTTTCGGGAGCGTCAAGATGGAATCGTGGGATCTGGAAATGATGTATTTCTATGTTTATTCATAATACAGGAACTTCACAGCCATAAAATAAAACGTAAAAGGAAAAATATTCATCCGCAGGATACATACTACCACTTCCTCTCCAATATTGTATATTTGCTGGTAATCCAACGGCAAATTTATGTTCTATCCGACAACTCCTACCTCCCGGCCATGGTGCCAAATGCGGCCAGATTGGCTAGTTGTTTCTGTGAATTGAGCGCTTTTTTCAAACAGTGCCACAATTTGAATATGTTGGTTGAGTTTAATATTGAATTTATTACTTTATAGTTAAAACTTCTGGAACATTTCATATCTACAGATAAAGTACATATATTTCAATGATATGCCCTTCATACCAGACGAAGTCATCGACATTGCATCCCGGTGCTTTTTGGCCGTCGTAATACGGGCTAATCTGAACGCAGGCCGCCCGGGTAGTTCCCGCTGATGTGGATGTGATGTGGCCCGCTGAAGCTAACCGTGCTGACTTGGTGTGACTTGCTGACGTATTCTTTGTTGGTTCTGTTAGTGTCCGTCACGTCCTCTCGGTCCGGATGATTATGTACTGTACCTATGTTGGTACTGTGGAGCATCTCTGACCCAGCCTCTCGTCTCGGGTCTGTTGGTACTGTGGAGCACCCCTGACCCAGCCTCACGTCTCGGGTCCGACTGGTACTGCGGTGTACCTCTGTTGGTATTGTGGATCACCCTGACTCGCCCGTCTCGGGTCCGACTGGTATGGGTGTACCTCTGTTGGTATTGTGGATCACCCTGACCCAGCCTACTCCGGGTTCGACTGGTACTGCGGTGTACCTCTGTTGGTATTGTGGATCACCCCTGACCCAGCCTCACGTCTCGGGTCCGACTGGTACTGCGGTGTACCTCTGTTGGTATTGTGGATCACCCCTGACCCAGCCTCACGTCTCGGGTCCGACTGGTACTGCGGTGTACCTCTGTTGGTATTGTGGATCACCCCTGACCCAGCCTCACGTCTCGGGTCCGACTGGTACTGCGGTGTACCTCTGTTGGTATTGTGGATCACCCCTGACCCAGCCTCACGTCTCGGGTTCGACTGGTACTGCGGTGTACCTCTGTTGGTATTGTGGATCACCCCTGACCCAGCCTCACGTCTCGGGTTCGACTGGTACTGCGGTGTACCTCTGTTGGTATTGTGGATCACCCCTGACCCAGCCTCACGTCTCGGGTTCGACTGGTACTGCGGTGTACCTCTGTTGGTATTGTGGATCACCCCTGACCCAGCCTCACGTCTCGGGTTCGACTGGTACTGCGGTGTACCTCTGTTGGTATTGTGGATCATCCCTGACCCAGCCTCACGTCTCGGGTTCGACTGGTACTGCGGTGTACCTCTGTTGGTATTGTGGATCACCCCTGACCCAGCCTCACGTCTCGGGTTCGACTGGTACTGCGGTGTACCTCTGTTGGTATTGTGGATCATCCCTGACCCAGCCTCACGTCTCGGGTTCGACTGGTGCTGTGGTGTTAGGTACGATGATGCACCGATGGAGTTTTATCAAATCGATTGGGGGTGATCAATGTATACGTGTATGTTCATTATAGGGCTCCCGGCACGAGAACCAACTACACAGGTATCTCGCTACTCTTCGCCCGCGACCAATCGGCGTGAGAGATTGGCGACGCTATATGACTCAACGGTCGACGTGTCGTAAAAACCAATAACCAACCACCAACCAACTACACAGGTATCCATGTTGCATCCAGAAAACATTGGATGGACAAAGAAAGTAAATCATTGAAGGGACAATGTCACAACCAGAAGTGTATGAAGTGTGTGGAAGCCCTCCGCCGCAGCGTACATCTGACGGGGCCAGTCAACCCGAACACACAAGGGGCTCTGTGTGTTTGGTTCGACTGCCATCGTGTTGTGCTGCTGGCGCTGCACTATGCCCCTGACGGTGCTGCCCAGTGTCTTATCTTCCGACTGGTATCGTGATCTGCTTCTGTATCTGTTTGTGTTGGTACGGTGGTGTGCCTCTGTCGGTGCTGTGGTGTGCCCTTGACGGTGCTGTCATCTGGTTTGTCTTGTACTATGGCGCACCTCTGTGACGATGCTGCCCAGATGTCGTGAACACGCTGTCGCCTCGGTGACATTTGCTCGGTACTGGTGTGATGGTGTGATGGCCCTGGTGACCTGATGTGATGGTGCTGGTGAGCTGACGTGGTGATGGTGGGCTGGTGATCGAGTTGATATGACTGTGCCGGTGAGCTGGTGTGACGGCAATGGTGAGCGGGTGAGCTGGTATGACGGGAATGGTGAGCAGGTGTGACAGCGATGGTGAGCGGGTGAGCTGGTGTGATGGGGGGTGGTCGGGTGAGCTGGTGTGACGGTGAGTGGTCGCTGCTAAGCCGGTCTGACGCTGCCGCCCGTCGGCAGAGCCGTCGCTGTCAGCCGGGTCGGGCCGAGTGGGCGCGGCTGGAGCGGCTCGGCCGGTCATGGTGTCCAGACCGGCGAGCAGCCCGGCGCCCGCCCAGCCGCTGCCCTCCTCTGCCGGCGTCCACAAGCAGCCGATGACGGCCGACGCGCAGTACATGCAGCAGCAGAGCCATATCTTCGTGTTCAGCACGCAGCTGGCCAACCGGGCGTTCGACTCGGTGATGCAGGGCCAGTACCCGACCATCATCGCCTACCACTGCTCGCAGCCCGGCACCAAGAAGTACCTGGACGTGAGTAGGCCCGACACCAAGAAATACCTAGGTCGATGCGCCCTAAAGCCCTAATAATTAAGGGGACGAGTGGTCTAGGGGTAAGATGCTCGTCTCACAATCGAAAGGTTGTGGGTTCGAGTCTCACCTGTCGCTACTCTTCGCCCGCGACCAATCGGCGTGAGAGATTGGCGACGCTACATGACTCAACGGTCGACGTGTCGTAAAACCAATAACCAACCAACCAACCAACCCTAATAATTAACTAACTAACCAAGAAATACCTGGGCGTGAGTAGGCCTGGCACCAAGAATAACCTGGACGTGAGTAGGCTCGCCGCCTGGCCGTGGTGGCTGCGCTCCGTGCGGAGTCAGTGTCAGTGTCGGTGTGGCACGCTACCGTCTCACTTGTGCTATGGCCTCGGCCACGCGGTCGGTCCGGGCATCCATCTGCAGAGACAGGGGTGGTGTATCACTGGATACCGTGGATTGATGGCTGGTTGTGCTAATAAACAACCGGCGCATTGAGACCTATGGCGCCACAATATAAGCAGGTAGTAAAACGATAAACATACAAACGTATGCAGGCATGCAACATCAGTAAATTCGCGTACTAGTGCATTCGTACATCAGTATTTACATGCCATATATGTGCGCGCATAAACCTATGGTATATAAATAAGAATATATATATATATATATATATATATATATATATATATATATATATATATATATATATATATACACACACGTGAGTAGGTCATAAGTAAGCGAAAATTCAACAATAACCAAAAATGCAGTGGATTGTTGTGAGTTCACCGATGTACGTTTTTGCATAATTCGGATTGTTCTTTATTGTGTTACGGACCTCAAAAGACACCATTGCTCGGTGGCATCTCAGAAATTCCAGAGGCTATAGCTCCATGACCGTTGACCTGATCTTTCTAAAAAATGGCACAGCTGGATTCGGTGCATCAGATAACCCCACACAATGATTTTAATTAAAATATAAAATATTTGGGTGTTATGCTCTTGTCGATTTGTTGTGGATGGGCCTGCTGTAGATTCAGCCATGTCGAAACAAAAAGTTGATATTATGACACCATATGTACATGAGAGCTATGAACAGCCACCAAGTTTCGTGGAGCTACTCCTAATAGCAATTGAGAGTGAAAAGCATGAAGAGGGGAGTGTGACTGAATCAGCATCATAAATAATCAGGGTAAGACTAAGCAAAGGATATACTTTCGTTAGCACGGGAGAAATGTGGAAAACATTGACATTAGTGCACACTCGAAGAGGGGTGTTTTGAGCTCCAATGACATCTTACGCACCGTGCATGCGATGCATGGGATCCCCAGGAATGAAATGGATTAGCGCAGTGGAATACCACCAAGTTAATTATCACATCTGTAAATCTTACCATGTCCATCCTTGTACCGAAAACTACTGAAACATACCATCCATTATAGGTGAATGAGGCTAGTTTCTCATAACATTGCCCGCTCTTTCTGAACAGCATGGTTTTGGTGTTGCAAGTGGGAACGGCTTGAAATAATGTTGGAAGACTTTTTTACGATTTCTTATGTTATTACTGTTGATATTGCACACGTCTCGTGCTCACACTTTAATTCATAAGTGCTCTCTCATAAGTGCATAAGTATTAAAGGTGTTCTGGTTTGAACATTTTCAGATTGATGAGTGTAAATGAGAAGTTAGCATTACCAGGCACCAACCAGGGGCTCTGAACCATCGCGGGGCCGCGGCAGCTCAGTTGGTAGAGCATCGGACTCTTGATCGCAAGATTGTGGGTTCGAATCTCACAACCGACGGTATTTACCGAGTCCACCCGCGACCAATCGGCGTGAAAGGTTGGCGACGCTATATAACCTAGCGGTTGAATGCGTCGTAAAAGAACCCCAGGTTCTTCTTCTGAACCATCGCAACCCACCCCGGATCTACAGCCATATGCAGTGGACATCAGATTGTTTGCATTTTCTCTTTAGGCCCATTCCACGACAAATCGATCACACCCAATATTTTATATTTTGATGAAAATATTTGTGTGGGATTATCTGATGCGTCGAATCCAGCTGTGCTATTTTTTTTTAGAAAGATCAGGTCAACGGTCAAGAAGTTATAGCCTCGGGAATTTCTGAGATGTCACCAAACAAGGGTGTCTTTTGAGGTCACTAATACAATGAAGAACAATCCGAATTGTGCAAAAGTATACATCGTTGAACTCACAATAATCCACAGCATCTTTTGACTCTTTCAGATTTTTCGTTTATGAGCCATTTGAAATCGTGATATCGTGAGCTAAGGTGATATCGTAGGTCACGACGTGACCTACTTTAACTATCGGGACGGTCACAATGCGATTTGAAAAAGTGCAGAAATGTAGTCCAATATATTATCTTTCGAAGCAAAAAATAATAGGGTTTTGCTCCTAAAAATCTACATATCCGTTCAAAATTAGGCATGCAGAGTTCTTTTTGCGCTAGTTTGTCGTGGCCTCTTTTAATATTGGTTTAGAACAGTATATTACGGAAATACATTTTGATGTTCATGGCATGTGATGGGATGAGTAATCCCATTCATCTTGAACTGCTTGAGAACAAATTTGGCGCGGACGCATCCCTTGACGCATGCGGAGCCTGAAATGAATCGCATTGGATCATGAGCCGCCTATATCGGTGTAATAAAGTAAAGTAGCAGAATTACACAATGCAATGCAATACAATAATGTGTTACAGTCCACAAATCCACCACCACAGCATTATAATGCAATGCAATGATCTACAGATGGAATGGGCGCCAAATGACCGTGTTGGTCGGCGCGCCCTTCAGCCCAAATAATCAATCGATCTACGGATGTACAGAGCATCCCATACCTTGTCAGAATCCCAGTTCAGACTGACGATCTGTCACTGCGATAATATTAATCAACATAATCTGTATCAGCGAGCATACTAACACGTCTCACTTCACCCAACTTCCATTAACACACGCCCCGCATCGGTAGGCAGTTCATGAACTATTACGGTGGCTGTGGGTCACTGGTGCGAACTTGTGGTACCCCTGTGTTCCTTTCACCGTGATGGCTTTCGGGAAGCGCTCGGTGAGGTGGGTCGTGACGTGCATTGCCTCCTGTTTTGATACAAATATGAATTTGATGTAGCTGGCTAGCTTGTGCGACAGATACTCAAACATGACTTCCGCCGTCAGGATCTTAAGCGGGCGCTTGAAGCTCTCTGGAGCCGCGGTACGCTTGGCTGTGCCCCTGAGGCTGTCGTAAGCGTCCATGCCAGAGGTGACAAAAAAGCCACTCACTGGGTACCCCAAAATCTGCCTGATGGTGACACACATTAACGAAGTCATGTTTATTCGTATACTGCCGTCTGTGAAATAAATATTTTTGGAGGTCAGGTACTGTGGTTCGAATTTCTGGGATAAGCCGTTCCAGGAACGCATGCACCATGTCGGTGATGTGTTTTGTGCCGTCAGAGATACAGCAGCAGGCTCTGATGGCACAGCACCTCGTCCTCGCGCCAGTACACTACAAACGGGTGCCCTGTACACAAGGCCGAATCCCAGTGGAAGCCTTGAGCTACATCCTGCACCACATATAAATAATTTTCGGCGAAATCGTACTAGGCAATCACTTCGTTCTCCTTGGCAGCAGACTTGTGCTCGACTCGAGTTGAATCAAGAATCGACTCATGAATCAATCGTTTTTGGATGAGTCGCGAGTTGAATCGATTCTTTTCCCCAAAACATATCTTGAGTCGCGAGTTGAATCACATCTTTCTTTTTTTTAAATGAGTTGAATCATGAGTCAATCATTTGAATCACAATGAGTCATTTGAGTCTTGTGACTCAAATGCAAGCTACGAACAAATGATATACAGCATGTATCTTTGTAAATAGTATGCCATGACAAAGTAGGGAGTAAAACACAGTATAATTATTCATGCTTAGCATTACAATTGTCAACTTATCAGCTGCCAGTGAGTAAAGAATAAGGGGTACTTAAGTTATTTACCAAAAATGGATAACAATAACTACAAATAAGTATTAATGTTAAGCTTGGTATTCACAATCAGTATCATGCATGAGTCAATGCTAGTGCCAGGAACACAACACAGAAATGGGATGTGATTGTGAAGAAAAAAAAATGGAACCGAAACGGCCCTGCACTGCTACAGGCATCTGCACTGAATAAAATTGCGTTGGTTTGTGTGACAAATAACAAACCTGTGCATGTGACAAATAACAAACCCAAAGGTACCTTTACTAGAAGGTACATCGAAGTTTTCCTTCAAGCCCGCATGACGTCATTCGAAGTTTAAAAAAAATATGATATCAACTTGGTTGCAGACTTTTCTCAAATCATACGCAATGGTCACTTTCACTTTAATTTGCTTCGTAGCAAATATATTTCTCTTCTGCTCACCACGTGACTTATAATCTTGTTCCATTCTTTCCAGTGAGCATTTGTTCTGACCCATTTTATTCTCATGCATAGACAAGGTCGGATTTGTGCATTGTAATCCGGCGTGTGGAGAGGAATATTTTGTAGTCATCCAGTATGGAGAATATTTTTCTTCAAACCTTATGCATGGTAACTCAATTTGCACCCATTTCAGTGAGTTTTGAGCACTTTTACTTGATCACAGCAGTTCGTTGTCAAAAGTTAATAACTTAGGAAATTCAACTTCCAGATGAAAAAAAAAACAAAAATGATTTTCTGGAGAGGAAAATGTTCGGGATCCCACAAATCTAGGATCAGCCTATTTTTCCAAACATGTACCTACCTACCTACATTGACATACAGCAGTTGTTGAAAACAAGGTTTTTTCTAGGCCAGCTAGACCCAGGGCATGATGCATTCTTCCTTGATGAATCTTGCATGGATTGTTGATGGTACATACATAATTGAACATTTATGTACAACACCATTGTGATCTAGGAATGCCCCCCTGAAACTTGCACCTCGACTGAAACTCTCCTGTCACTGGGGAGAAGAAGCTATGGCGCACTTAGCGAACCCCCCCCCCCGACTGTCCTTTCTTCCGCTCTTGAACGAGGGTGACAGCTTGAACATGTAAAATGGATGGTAGAGGGAGCCTATCAATATCAGGAACAAGCCCTTTATTTTGGAGGCACTTGACGGTGAGCCTGCCGGAAATGGCACATTGTTAGGCAGGACGATTATTACTGGGTCATTTAGGATACCCTTTGCTGAAGCTAAAGAATAGGTCTCAATTAGAATACGTCAAAGTACCTTATATTGCCATAAAATATGCAAGATAGCGTAGAGAAAGTCGGTAAAATTGCGTGGAAGCCAATAGTGAAGGGAAACCTTCAAGCCCGCTACCAAACCAACTTCGTGGGGGCAACAAACCAACGCAATTTCATACTGTGAAGATACCTATTGCAGTGCAGCACCTGGGTGCTATGTTGAAGTTAGGTGGTGTGTCAGGTATATATGATTCAGGTTGTGCATCGTGCTGATGTGGATTGAAGTATTATGCACTCATTGCTTTGCATATGCATTGACAACCATTCATCTCGTTAATGTGTTTGAGTCAATTACTTTATGTACATGCACGTGCATTTATCTGTATATTTATCCTATATATCAACCATTACAGTGCATGACGAATGATAAATAATGTGAGGTGAAAACAAAGTTATAGCAAACATAATATATTCAACAGATGTATCGATGTTGGAGCATCTTCGTTAGTGTGTAAATAAATACTAATTCCCTTCTTTAATTAGACACAGATGAAGATGCGTTGACATCAAACTGTCTGTCGAATAAATTATTTTTGCTATAACTTTGTTTTCACCTCACATTATATATATATATTATATTATATTTTATATTATATATATTATATTTTATATGTTTTTTTATATATATATATATATATATATATAAATAGTGTGTGGGCAGTGAACACCAAATCATATGGCTTATGAGTCTGATACCATTGAGTCGGATCTGAATCGATTCAAATTTATGTTTGAGTCGTGAGTTTAATCGGATCTCTGTAGCTCTGAGTCTGAATTGAGTCGAATCAAATAATTTTGACCTGCTCTGAATCATGAGTTCAATCGGATCTCAAGATCTATGAGTCAAATGTGAGTCGACTCAAAAAATTTGAGTCGAGCACAAGTCTGCTTGGCAGTAGCCTTTGCGTAGGTGAAGTGCTGGCCTTGTTTGTCAGCCACAAAGTGGTGTCTGATCAGCTTCACGGTTTGCTGGCTGAAATATCGCATGCATTCCTCTGGTCTAAACTATTTCTGCGAGTGTACAGCGATGCGTGCTCAACCACTGTTTGGGCCTAATGTAATTATCCATGTCATCATCTGGGGCTAAATCACCTTCACTCTCTTCTCCTGATTTGTCCGCGAGGAGAATCCTTAGAAAGTTCATCACCCCGTAATCACCAGGGCAGTCCTCACAGTTGTGCATCATGCAATCACGGTTTTCAGTGTGCCACATACACATACATGCCACATGCAGCATGATCGAGGAAGCTACGGTATTTGAGACCGGGAAGGCCGAGAGCGGATATGAGCAGTTTTGGGTTTCGATGATAAGTGCACATGCACACAGAGTGCGTCCCACTGTTGCCTGCCAAGACGCAATGCTTCGGATGAAGGGCAGCAAAGGTTAATAAGCCAATGCGAGGGTTTTTAGAGTTTGCTTGTATAGATCATATATCTCACAAATTTTTCAAAGCGAGCCTTTTCTGAACTCTACTTTTCGTTCCATCAACCTGTCGCACCGTTACATGGTCGGTCTTGCCGAGACACATCCGGCTGATCTGATCCGACTCATAAAATAATTTTACTTTCACCTTGACTGCGTCCGACACCCCCAGAATTTTCCTCGCTTCACAGGCAGCATGTTCAGCGAGACTGAGCAGTAAGCACTGGGCACCCAAGCACGGTGCCACCCCTCGTTTGTGCCCTTCCTGATATTTCACTTCATTCGTAGATTTTTATTTTCGCGATGTAATAAATGGTTGTGCAAATGGTTTCTCGGTTATCGGAATGTGATTGCTATAATGTGGATGCTTGTCTCTCCCTGTAATTTATGGTAAGGTATAACTCATAAATCATCTACCACAATTTTGAGACATTTCTGCTATTTTCTTTCACCCTTGACCTCACGAGTTAGAATACTTTTGCAACACAACATTAAAGATCAGATGACTAACGTGATCATCCCATCACGTGCCTCGAACGCCAAAAGCCATGTATTTCAGCAATGTACCGTTCTAAATACAAATTTATACAGGTCACGGTAAACTAGCGCAAAAACAACCATGCGTGCCTAATTTTGAACACATATGTAGAATTTTAAGAGCAAACTCCTTTTTTTATTGCTTTGCTTCGAAAGATTCTATCGAACTTCATTTCTGCACTTCTTTAAGTCGCATTGTGACTGTCCCGAAAGGTAAAATAGGTCACATGACCTTAGGTTACGATGTCACGATTTCAAATATCCAAAATTTCAAATATTAAACGAAAATTTTGAAATAGCCAAAAGATACAGTGGGTCATTGTGAGTTCACCGATATATACTCTTGCACAATTCAGATTGTTCTTCATTGAGTTAAAGACCTGAAAAGACACCATTGTTAGGTGACATCTAAAAATGCCTGAGGCTATAACTCCTTGACCGTTGACCTGATCTTTCTAAAAGTAGCACAGCTGGATTCGGCTCATCAGATAACCCCAGACAAATATTTTCATCAAAATATAAAATATTGAGTGTTAATTTGACCCTTTCAATTGTCGATTTGTCGTGGAATGACCCATTCTATATGGCGGTCTTGGCCAATTTCATTCGGTTTAGTTTAAAGAGCACACTCAAGAAGAGCTTGAGTGGATTTCACATGGACGTATTGTGACATACTGGTGCAAAACACTATTTCTCTCTTCGTTCCTGTTGTGATTTCAATCCAGGTTGGTTGTGTTATGTACGTTCCGTCGTGATCCCTCTGCCTTCCCCGCCGATCCTTGATTCCTCTGGCAGTGATATTTACATGCAGATACGTATACCTACGCCTCCGGTTTACAGTTATGTGTCATTGCGGTTGGTTCCAGGTCAGGAATCCACCATAGGTATCAGTCCAATATATCGACCAATGGATTCACCAACAGCCGCTCAGACAATCATCTGACATAGTCTTTCTCAATACAATGCCATAAATATCCACGATTCGTGCCTATTAAACCACTCGTTATATCCGGCTATGCCTAGCCGTCACAGTCGGAACGCAGACATGACTTCATGAAATACATAGCCAATCGGCATCTAGCGAATCGGCCCTTGAAATCGATTAATAAATATCTGTGTTTATCTAAGTATGCAGTTCCTAGTGGTTAAAACAGTTGTCATCATGGTTTTCATCGTTTTTCAACCCCATAGACCTATACATGCAGGTTTCCAAACAGTCTCCTACTTCATTCATCAGCAGCACGGGACATATGGAAAAGTTATTGGCTGGATTGAAACCTTGCTAAGGGAAGGAAACAAAAGGTAGTATGGAATGGATATCAATCTGAATGGAAGAATTATGATTGGTGTGCAACAGGGCTCCGTTCTAGATCCTCTTCTATTTATAATCTTCGTGAACAATATTGAGTCTAGGCTGAGGAGTAGGCTGCTCAAATTTGCCCATCATATCAAACTGGTAACAATGGCTAGGCGGCCGGTCCTCTGCATGGACCCGGCCGATCGGTCGGTCGACCAGTCCGCGGCCTTCTTACGGCCAGCCGGTCGGCCAACAGACCAGAGACGTTTCCCCGGTGCGCTTATCGGTGGGGTGTGGGTTATCAGCGATAGATAACACACATGCCAAATCAAACGTACCGGGGTGTGCGATGGAGAAGGCAGGCTTCAGCAGGGGAAGGGGTGGACGGAACGATAATGTGTACCTCACGCCACGTTTGCCACTGCCACCTGTTGACAGAAAACGGAGACACAGCCGCACGATTTCGCCGCCAGTGCTTCGCTGGCTCCTCTAGAGGACAACTGAGGAACTATCTTTGGACGTTATGGACGCTCCCTCTGAAGCCAGTTTTGGAGGTTGTGATCCTTGGACGTTTGGACGTTTTAAACGCACCCTATCCGAGACATTTTGGACTTTTTGGACATTATTTCACATTTTGGACGTTATACTCCTTGGACGTTGTGAGCTTTGGACGTTATAAACTTTGGCACTAAATGAACCTTGGACGTTATGATATAGCCCCTGAAGAAGGAACATGTTTGGCTAGCTCCTCGCTTGTGTCCTGCACTTGCCGACGACCGGATCTGCTCCACAGCGACACCCTCTGAAGACGAGTCAGTTCGCGCGAGGGCAGCAGCCGCCGTGGATGAGCGCCGTGAAGCGGACGGCGGCCGGCACGGCCAAAGGCTCTCCCGGCTCGCCGCTGATGCCGGACTTCCCCGGCGGTCCGATGGCCATGCTGGGAGCCGGCATGCCGGTCATGTCCATGGCGGGCGGCCCGTGGCCGGCCATGTCCGCGGGCGGACCGAGTCCCGCCATGTCGATGGCGTGTGGGCCCTCGTCCGCGTCTGCCCCGCTGGGACCCATGTCGGCGCCGGCCATGTCCATGTCGGCGCCGCCCACGTCACTGTCAGAGGGTGGCCACCCGATGTGCGGCGGCGGTCCAACGCGCCCCGGCTCGGTCGACTCGGTACGTGTGACGGCACTTGAGACGTCACGTGTGGCGACCGGCTGGCAGTCTTGCCGCCCTCGTGTCGGCCTGCTGTGTCAGACAATGCCTGCCGCCTGGACGGCCAACCACGCTGCCCCGCCGTAAATCAGGCACCCGTGGACAGTGTAGCGTGCACTGTTATGGATGTGCATTGTGCACGTGCACCACCGGCACAATTTGCATGTAGTTTGTGATATGATTTAATCCTGTAGTCGTTTGATCTACAGCGATGACTAATTAATATTTACGCGAAACGCCCTGCCGCCAGAATTCGAAACTGGCGCAGTTGCATAACTCCAGCCCGGCCCATATCCGTATCCATAAAATCCTAACCCTATCCCTACCCTGAAATTTTGCTATGGACGCAGTCTGTTCACGGCCTAGCCCAGTCACGGCATGTAAAATATTCATGGCAATTTCTGGACACGGTAAATTGTATCTCGCCACGTAAACTAATATCTTTTGCCATAAACAGTTGGTTGAATGTTGTTGGCAGCTTCAGTAGTTGGGAATTTCCCTCTTCATTTTCCAAAACATAAAAATTATAATAATTTTTACGAACAGTTCAAATAGGTGACAGGTTTGGTAGATCCTACCTAATATCTATCTCTTGACAACAATATACGAGCAGATAATGCACTGTTCTAGCTGTACTGTTCTATGTACTGTTTATAGCTGTGCAAATTGCCCTACAAATGATATAATGTTATATAGCTGAGTCTCACCTGATAAAGCTTACTTGCCACCTTGCTGGGAGCACTTCACACATTTATGGACTCTTCATAAACAGGAATGATGCCTGCTCAGGCTTCGTGCACTTGGCGCGCGGTGACGTCCAAAAAGACGTCACCGCGCGCCTTAGTGCAGATACTCCCTTTATCACGATTTTCAAAGATATTGCAAACAAGTCAACTGCATTGGCTTGTCTGGAACCTAAATGGCCTTAACCTAGCCTATATCTACCCAGTCAGTAGCGCTTCGCAGCTTTATATGTCTAGAACTGGGAGGGATGTTTTTTTCAGTTGGACAAGCAGCAACGTCTGCTTGGACGATGCCATCTTCTCACATTACACTCATACCAACTTCCCTACTGCTTAGCTTACCTAAGTGGCTAAGCAGCTTGAACAGCTTGAGCAGGCGGGCAGCTAGCCCTTACTTATGGGCTGCCTTTACGTAAACATGGGGTATTCCTAGTTGTCGACCATGAGTTAAAATTAAAATCACCAGAAAACAACGTTGGAACATGCATGTTACTATGGATATTTTGCGATATTCATCTGATGTGTTGTTGAGGTTCATAAATGTGTAAAAGTCTTGGGAATTATCTGTTGATATCAATTATAATTTATGGAAAATTGTCATTTTTAGGGCCAGGTTTGTTTAATTTGTATATATCATATAACACTCAAATATAAATCAGTGGAAGCACACAAAATTGGAAATCGGACCCAGCCCGACCCAGGCTTGTCCATTTATGTAAAATGTGGGCTCGACCCTGACCGTATCCAGGCTGGGTCCTGAGCCCGTATGTTCTGTGCAGACCAATTTCAACTCTGCCTGCTGGGCAGGCGTGTGTGCTGGCCACGGTGCACATGTATCCAGTGTGAGACGAGGTGTGACCTGGCCCACCCTGCTGACCGCCGACGCTCCGTCGACAGGCCAGGTCGGCGGTGATGCGGGCCGGCGGGCACGCGGCGCCGGCCGGGTCTGCCGCCGCCGACGGCGACGACGGCCGGCCGCCCACCGTGCAGCAGCGGCTGCCCGACGAGGACCTGACGGTGGAGCAGCGCCACCACCGCGCCTCCAAGCTGGCGCGACTCAAGCGCATCGGCGAGATGCTGCTGCCCGACCAGCGCGCCGCCGCCGCCGCCGCTGCCGCCGGCCAGATGCCGCCCAACGGCCAGTCGCCGCAGATGGCAGCCGGCGGAGCGGCGCCGCAGATGGCGCCCAACCACCCGGCCGCCGCCGCCAACGCCGCCGTGGGGCCCAACAATCCGACCGGGGTCATGGGACCCAACGGCCCCGTCGGCATGGCGGGTCCAAACGGGTCCATGGGTGGCCACAACGGGCCGATGCCAATGGGCGGCCCGAACGGACCGATGCCAATGGGGGGAGCCAGCGGACCTGGTATGGCCGGCCCGAACGGCCCCCTCGGTCCCGCCGGCATGGTAGGTCCCAACGGCCCCGGTGGTATGGCAGGCCCAAATGGTCCCTCTGGCATGATGGGCCCTAACGGACCCGGTAGCTTAGGAGGGCCCGGATGTCCTGCTGGAATGGTGGATCCTAATGCTCCCATGGCGATGGGCGGCCCCGGTGGACCTGGAGGAAGCGTTAATGGTTCTATGGTTTCTGCAAGCATGAATGGACCAATGGGGCCTGACAGTATGAACGGCCCACTTGGTCCTGGCGGTATGAATGGTCCCATGGGTCCCGGTAGTATGAACGGACCGATGGGTCCAAGCAGTGTGAATGGGCCGATGGGACCTGGGAACATGAACGGTCCCATGCCCCCTTCGAGCATGAACGGACCGATGCCCCCGGGGAGTATGAATGGTCCCATGCACCCAGGTGGCATGATCATGGGTCCAAACGGCCCAATGCCGCACAACGGCATGATGGGAGGGCCGGGCGGTGGACAGATGGGCCCCATGGGTGGGCCCATGATGTCCCAGGGCGGACCCATGGGTCCAGGTATGATCATGGGTCCCGGCGGACCCATGGACCCCCGGATGATGGTGCCCCACCAGCGGATGCTCGCCGCGGGCGGAATGATGGGTCCCGGCGGCCCCGTCAACTCGATGGCGGCCCAGATGGAGTGGCAGCGGCTGCAGAGCGAGTTCTACGACGACCGGCGGCGGCGCGGCGGCGGCCCTCAGCCGCCCGTCGGCGCCGGCGGCGCCGCCAACATGCGCGTCATGATGATGCCAAGCCGGATGCAGGGCCCGCCGCCGCCCTACCCGCAGAGCCAGCCGCGTGCGCTGGCCAGCCCCAGCCCGAGCTCGCGCTCGCCGACTACCTCACTGCCGCGCACGTCGCCCCGGCTCGGCTCGCCGGCCGTGTGTGCGCGCCTGCCGACGCCCGGCCCGTCGCCGCACTCGCTGGCCGGCGTGGCGGTGCCGTCGCCGCGGCCGGTGCCGTCGCCGTCGCCGCGGCACGCCAGCAACCCGGGCACGCCGGCGTCAGTGGCGTCCCCGGCGGCGGCGGCGATGGGCGGCCGCGTGCCGGCGCCAGAGTTCACACCGCCGCAGAGCCAGCCGCCGGTGCCGGCCGGGCCGGGCAGCACGTCACCAGCGGCACAGGCGCCAGGTGAGGCTCCCATCGCTGGGCTGGGCGGGACCGGGTCGCACCAGGTGGTGCGACCAGACAGATTGGTGGCACTCGTCGGCGCCACATAGCCATGCGAGCCGATGTGCCCTAAAGCCCAAATAGCCTAGCCTCATAGCGTGCGTCATGTGGCGGTTTGCTGTCGGAATGTGAGATCGCATCCCGCTGGTTGGCCCATCGCTTACTGAGTATCGTTTGCACTGCAGTCAGGGCTGTAAAAAAACAGACTGTTTGTGGATGGCTGTCATCCAGAAGATTATCTTTCGGATAATTATCCTCATTTTTCTCATTTGGAGTTTGAATGGTGCTGTTTGACAATGAACTGCTCTGTGACAAAGCGCTCAAGAGTCATTGGAATGTGCAAACTAAGCTTCTGGCGCCATAGGCTTGAGAAAAAAATCATCGGTATTCGATTGCCCAATGATTTTCCTCTCCACATCCATAATTATCAAGTATAAGTCCAACCCTGGCTGCAGCTGTATTGCCCGTTCGTTCTGAACCGGCTGGCTCCTTTTGTCTGCCTCCCCAAAGGATCTACTATCGTTGTGGCATCACGATGAAGGCGGGTTATGAGCGAGTTTGTTGGCGGAAGCGTTGCGAGCCAATTATCTCGCTGTCACTGTCGTGTTGGAGCAGGTACCGGTGCCGTTTTCCAGCTGCTGCCATTGGACTAACGTGGCTGTTGTGTTTCCAGGTGACATGTTCGGCCGCGCCGGGATCACCCCCAGCTTCCCGCAGAACCAGCTGGCAAAGGAAGCCAATCTGATGCCCGTGCCTTCACCACAGCAAATACAGTACATCAATAACTTTGAGGGTCAAGAGCTGACCATTCACAAGCAGGCCAACACGGGCCTGCGGGAGGTGGACACCAGATCACCCTCGTGAGTGGTGAATCTCTGCATTGTCGTCCGCTGTCCCTGTCTCGATCTGTCTGTCTGTCTGTCTGTCGGCTCCCCCAGGCGCCAATAATCCCAGCCGGAACTGTCATGTAGCTGGCTGGTGGAGCTGCGCTAGCTGGTTTGACTATGGACTGCTGATAGGGCTGCGCCTGCAAAGCTGTTTGTCGGCAGACGGAGCTGCGCTGGTTTGTCTGACTGTGAACAGAGCTTTTTATCAGCTGACGGAGCTGCGCTGGCAGATCTGACTACGGACAGAGCTGCATTGGCTGGCTTGACTGCGGATAGAGCTGTTTGTCGTGGCAATGATGTCAAACTGCAAAGTCGCCTGTATTGTGCTCACGTGCTGCTTTGGAAGCACTGACTTCTCGATTTGGATTTTCCTTCACCTTTGGACCTTCCTTCACCTTCACCTTCGCCCAGGTGTTGACTTCAGATAATAAAGTAGAGATGGTGAGGGGAGAAGAGCAGAATTGAATATAGTAAGTAAAGTAAGTAGTCCTGGGTGTTCATGGGATACAGTGCTGGAAAATGAGATATTTCGCTCGCCCGAGTCGCAGTCCGGGCGGGCCGCGCACGCCCGGACCCGTTTCCCTGGCGCCCAGCCCCTGGCCCTTTCAGCACCGAAAAATAATACTCTAGAACTGAAAATCCACTTGTGTGCCTGTTGCAGTCAATAGTTGGCATATTTTTTTTGTACCCAGCGTCGTAACGTGTAGTTCATGCATGTGCAGGTTAAGTTCATTTTAATGAATTATGCACGGACAGTTGTATTCTGTTCTTTAGTTCCTGTCCGAGTTTTACACTCTGACGCCAGAAGTTGAATCTGAAATTCCAGCGCCAATGAGGCGGTTCGTCGTTTACTGCTCGTCTAGCCTGGATGGTCTTGTTTTGTGGGCAGTGACAGGAACATGTGACCCTACCAGTGTGGCGGTGCGTCCCTGCAGCACGGTTCCATGACTGGCCGTCTCTGTTGCAGAGTGCCTTCGTCCGGGATGGGTGACAGTGTTGCCGTGGAGTCTCAGCCTCCGCTGGTGCGGACCGGGCCGGGCACGCCGGGACCGGCGCCGAGCCCGCAGCAGCCGCAGCAGCCGCACCTCACCGGCCCGGCCACACCCGGCAGTCAGCCGCCGGACGGCGCTAAGGTGCGCTTCCCGGGCCGCAGTCCGGGCGGGCCGCGCACGCCCGACACGCGCTTCCTGGCGCCCAGTCCCAAGCCGGCGTTCCCCGGCGGTGCCGTCATGATGGGCAGTCCGCGCATGCCCTACATGGAGCAGCGGCCGCCGCACGAGATGGACCTGCCGCTCGGCCACCCGCACATGCCGCTCAATCCGCGCCAGTCGCCCGCGCCACTGCCCGAGAAAATGTTCGACCCGATCTCGTCGATGGTACAGATGTCGCAGCAGCTGGGTGGCGGCGGCGGCGGCGGCGGCGGCGCTGGGCCAGGTGGCGGCACCGGTACCGCCCCGTCGGGGCCGCCGGCCAGCTCCAGCTCCGTCAGCAGCTTCATGTCGGGCGGCATGGTGGAGTGCAGCGGCGGCGGCAGCGCGCCAGGTCTGTCGCCGGCGGCGGCCAGCCCGCGCCTCATGACGCCCTGCTCGTCGGCGCAGCAGCCGGCGTCGCCGAACCCGGCCGTGCGGGGCATGTCGCCGCAGCAGCCGTTCCCCGGTCACGGCCCTGGCGCCGGACCGGGCATGATGCCGCGTCTGATGGGCCCCGGCGGCCCCATCATGGGCGCCGCCGGCCCCATCATGGGCGCCGCCGGCCCCATGATGACCGTCGGCCGGCCGGTCGGCCCCGGCGCCGGACCCTACAGCGGCGCCAGTGTCCAGGTGAAGCCCAGCGCGCCCAACACCATCCAGTACCTGCCGACCCGGCCGCAGACGGCCAGCACCGCTCCGCGCGGCCCGCCCAGCCTCGAGTTCCTGCACCGCTTCACCGGGCCCGGCGGTCCCATGACCGGGCAGATGGCCGGCCCCATTCCCGACCAAGCCGGCCCCATGGGACCCGCTCACGGCATGCCCATGACTGTACCCAGCGGGCCCATGAGCGGCGGTGGCGCGCCAATGAGCGGCGGCCCCATGGGCGGACCCATGAGTGGACCAATGGGCGTCGGCGGGCCCATCAGTGGACCCATGAGCGGCGGCGCGCCCATGGGTGGACCCATGAGTGGCGGCACGCCCATGAGTGGTCAGATGAGCGGCGGAGTGTCGATGAGTGGACCCATGATGTCGATGAGCGGGCCGATGCCCAGCATGAGCATGAGTGGCGGGCCGATGATGTCCAACAGCATGGTGATGAGCGGCCCCGGCGGACCCATGATGGGCATGCCCGGTGCACCGATGGGCGGCATGCCCATGAGCTCGGACCCGCGGCACGGCGGTCCCATGCCGCGTCAGATGAGCATGATCATGGGCCCGAACGGTCCCATGATGGCCGGCCCGATGCAGCCGGGCTTCGGCGGCCCGATGGGTCCGATGGGTCCCGGCCCGGGCGGCATGGGCCCCGGCGGTCCGGTGATGGTGGCCGGCGGGCCCATGCCGGGACAAATGGTGCGTGGGCCCATGATGCGCGGCCCCAGCCCCAACATGGCGATGGGCGGCATGGGCGAGCCGGGCATGTTCGGGCCGACCGGGCCGCAGGCGATGATGAGCGGCGCCGGCGCGCAGGCCATGTTCGTGCAGAAGGCCGGCCCGATGGTGATGGGCGGGCCGGGCGCGCCCGAGGCCGCCCAGCCGCTGCCGCCGTCCATGGGCCAGCCGGGCGGCGTGAAGACGGCACAGTTCGGCTGGTACCACTGACCCCAGCCACGCCGCCCGCCGCCGGTCCTGTGATGGTGCAATAAGAGCGATATTCCTGTTGACTCACGCGCGCGCGCGCGCGCTTGTGATGTGAGCGTGTGCTGTTATGGAGCGGAGCGGCGCGGCGCCGCCCGGCTGACACGCGGCCAGCCAGGCGGGCGCACAGTATTACGGGAGACGGCCGCCCACCACATGTCCTGCACCACGGTGGCAGGCGGCTCATCGTGGCAGGTGTGTGCACGTGCGTGTGTCGAAATCGTGCGTGTTAAGATTATTATTTTGACCCATGCGTGTTTTTAGACGATTTGTACAGTGTTCACCGCGCCTGTTCAGGCAGCATCGCTCGAGACGGCTCAGTATTCATTATCCATTACTTGTGTATCTAGGTTGTACATGTACATTTTTAATATATGAAATTGGCCAATATTGAGAGTTGTTTGCACGCCATGATGGTGGTTTTCGAGTGATTCGGCGGTGGGTGTCGCCCCGTTCGCCCGCTACTGGGTATCGTGAAGTTCGTTGTGTGGAGCTGCCTGTGCAGATCGGCTGAGATGAGATGCGACACCTGGTCAGGTGGTGAGAGGGCTGCCAGTTTTCAGTAATGTCCGGTATGAAGTGCTGGTGATGTATGTGTGGTATGAGGTACGGAGATCTGTGATGTACGAATGGCTGGCTATTGTGACCAGTGAGTGATGGCGTCTGGCCTCCAAATCTCGTTATGTCGGACCGGTACCGCTCACATGCTCGCTTGGACACTGAACACTGGTCACTTCTCATCACTTCACATGATCCGGAACGCATCCCAAGTCCCATGACCGCTGAAGAAGCCCGCTGGCAGTATACCTTTGCCAGCTCTCAGCATCATTAAGGTGGGCGGTGTGGATTAGGAGGGTTCCAAGCCAGACTTTCCGATGATAACAGAAAATCCACGGGAAAAAAACGGTGATACGACATGCTTGTTTCAAACTCTGCTAGTACGGCTAGAAGGAATATTTCGAACTCCCACTACTTTGTGGTTGTACGCCAAAGGACAACAGGTCGGACGGAACTCGGCTTTAAAAAATGGTCCGACATGTCGCTTTAAGGCAATGTAACATGTAGGGTTCTGGGATAATCTGAACTGAGCCTGAAACCCTCATGTTGCCAGTATGCTTTTAAATGCTAATTCAAGGATGTTTTATCATTTCTGTCGCAAGAAAAATGAAAACCATGGCGCTTACCGTGGTGAATGATAGGTGTTTCGGGCTCTCGGCGGGCGTGGAGCTTACCTGTGATGCACATGCATCCCAAACTGGAAAATGTGTGTACAAATTAATCGTCCGACCACCGTTACTAAGGCCGGCAATGCGCACCCCGTCCCCCAGCGTGGGGAATCTTGGCCAATTTTGAATTTGAGTTCGGAAAAAGCCGGTGGATTTATTGGGCTTGGTAGTGTGGTCAATCGAATGACCTTGACCGGTCGCCGCACCGTTTCTTGACCGAGGTCAGCAGGCCGGTCGGGTAGTGGCGTGAAAGAAGGGAGTATCCGGCTATGTTTGGTCTCCGGAGGGCACATCCAGTAAAGCCGAGCATTTCCGACCCAACTCTCCCGCCACTCCTTCAGTCAGGGGACATGTTGATAGACTAATTATGGCCGACAACCATTGGCGTGCATATCGCATCAAAAACAGCACGTTCTTACTGGTTCGCATTTCTGACCAGCAAAAATGTGTTTCTCAAAGCCAAACGTTACAAAAATTTCCAGCATTACATTCCATTCAAATTAATGCGCATTCGTGCACCGATGATATTTTTCAACTTAGGTGTCACGAAGTTCCAGTTCTAGTCGTCTTTCCTTGTCAGAATACTTTTTGAAGATGCTGCGATAAGAAAAAGCTGCGCGGTTTTAACATGGGGGCACCATTACAGCCCACGAAGCAGAAACCGCCGCTCGATTTCAGACCACCGAACTCGGTGGATACAATGACCCCCCCCAATGCAATCAATTTAATCAAATCTACCTGCGTTGATTTCAACCGTGGTAGCCCCCCTTCCCATCGCTTTCCAATACGCTCTTGGAATTTGTGATCGTGCGCCATGTTATCACACGTAGGGGGGAGTGGGGTAAGATGCCCAGGGTTTAGGGAAATTGGCATTGTGACCAAATTAACCCCAAAATCCTGGATCTCTGAATGTCAACACGAAGCCCCATCATTTGTATATCCACTGGAATGCAATGGATCACTGAGACTTGTCTCGTTTTCTCATTGTTGAGATTTTACCAGGGGCATGCAAAAGGGCGTCTACCCCATGGGGTGGGTAAGATGCCCCATGGGTATGGGTAAGATGCCCTGCCCTGGGCATCTTTCCTCATTGCCATAAAATGCAAACTTTATCGTTCATGATCTCGTAGGCACTTCAACCGGCAGACGCATTCCTTCCCCTCACTGAAAAAATCAACCAAACGTTCAGGTTTTATTCTGAGTTTGCGAAAAAGAAACGCTTTGGTACTGAAATCACCAGCCACCCGTGAATTCTTCTTGAGGTAGAATTCCACCAGGCTGGTGCCAACACATCACCATAGGGCATAGCATGCTTTCACAAGTTTCAATTCAACTTAAAACATACGCTGACAGCACAGATCAAATGTATTAGCGGCACAGGTCACAAGTGTATCCACACGTTAGCTTGTACGTCGCTACCGAGCACACAGGCCCAGCCTTGGCAGGCTGCGCACTTAATCCACTCTTCACACGACATGATAAATCTCATGCCACAGATAATGCGCCTGGTGTCATCTGGTTCTTGCGGCGTTGCAGATTTGCCAGCTTGTTGTTTTTTCTTTTGCGATCCTGGCTTTGTCTGTCTTGTCCCCTTCTTTTAGCTCCCTCTACTTTTTCTTTTCCCTTCTTCATTTTTATTTCTTCAAGCATTTTCTTGTTGGGAGACGACGTGATTACTGTGGCTTGTTCAGCCCGACGAGATCTCTTTCTCTTTTCCGCTCGCGGAGTGGTGCATAACATATCTAGAATGCTGGTTGGTGACTGCTGCGCGCTCTCCTCGAGACCGGCAGCTGTGGCGCTCGAGCCCGCAGGCTCCGGCGCCGGTTCCTGAGACGGCTGCACTACGTTCTCATCGAGACCGGCAGCTGTGGCGCTCGAGCCCGCAGACTCCGGCGCCGGTTCCTGAGACGGCTGCACTACGTTCTCATCGAGACCGGCAGCTGTGGCGCTCGAGCCCGCAGACTCCGGCGCCGGTTCCTGAGACGGCTGCACTACGTTCTCATTGAGACCGGCAGCTGTGGCGCTCGAGCCCGCAGACTCCGGCGCCGGTTCCTGAGACGACTGCAGCACGCTCTCGTCGAGACCGGCAGCTGTGGCGCTCGAGCCCGTAGTCTCCGGCGCCGGTTCTTGAGACGACTGTAGCGCGCTCCCGTCGAGACCGGCGGGGGAATCGGGAGCCTCCTCCTCAGTCATCCGTGCGGGTGCAAAATCATCCTCGGTGAAAACCATGTCACAGGGCCATATTCCTGAAGCTTTAAATCCATTGATCGCCCGCTCCATGGTAGCAGATCTCGAGTAGGCAGTGCTGAAGATCTGAGCCAGCTCGTACTGTCACGCGCCTACCTGGATGGGCACGCATCCAGGTGTCCACCGCGTTGTTGTACGCGCTCTTGAGGGACTTGAATACCGCCACATCTAGCGGCTGCATTCTATGAGTAGAATGCGGCGGCAGTGTGATGATTGTCACGCCGTTTTCCCGAGCAATGTCGACGACCTCGAGCGACTTATGGCTGTGATGGCCATCGAGGATGATCACGTGTTTGTCCTGTATTGAGGGCTTCACCACCGCCAGGAAATGGTGGAACCACGTGAGGAAAACCTCCTGATCGGTCCATCCAGACTTAGTGCACGTTCCCACCGAGCCTGGCGGCGCACCGTTCATCAGGCTTTGAACCATCTTCATCCTGCCGAAGACGAAGACTGGAGGTAAGTACAATCCAGCCGCGTTGACTGCGCACAGAAGTGACAGTCTTGCCGCGCTCTCCGCTTGTGATTTTCCCGACTCTTTTAACGCCTTTGGAAGCAACGATCTTCCCTGGAGTTTGTACGTTGGTCACCCCAGTTTCATCCATATTCCATACTTTCATGGGCCCGTAGTCGCCTCCGTCGAGAACTGATTCGTATACGTCGAAGAACTTCTTGACCTGAGGTCGGTTGAATCCGATGGCTCGGGATAGGCTTGTGGCTTCTGGGCTCCTGATTGACAGGCTTGGGTGGCGACGCAAAAATCCGTAAAGCCAGTCTTTCCCAGCCATCCTGTGCTCTTTGTCGAACCGCACTTTCATGTCCATCTTCTCTGCGAACTCGTAGGCTAGACGCCGTACGTCCAGTGCTGTGAGCCCAAAAGAAGTTTCTCCATTTCTTTGATCTTTTGTACGAGTTGTTCCTCCATTTCCTTTGGAATGTCTGTAGATCTTCCCAGACTTCCCGGGACCAGCAACTTCTTGTCTCGGTGGCGACGCAGTGTTTTTCTGGATATCTTGTACATTTTGGAGACCTTATGCAGGGAAGATCCACTACGTATGGCTTGAAGTGCTTGCTTGAGACTCTCTTGGCCATAGGAGCCTCGGTCCGAGGTCCTGGTTCTGGTTCGTGCCATGTTACGTGACCCTGAAAATGATACTGGAATTAGAAAATTGTTGATGGAAATTGATACCAACTGATTAGGGTTGTGGCAAGGTATTATCTGATGGTGTTTGCCAAGGACGCATGAACCGGGGGTGGTGAGGGGAACAGGAAGGGCAGAGCCTCCCCCCCCCCCCCCCCAACCAACTTTAGTGATTTTTAACATTGACCCTATGGCGTTGACTGGAAATATTCTGCCAAAAAATAGTTGTTTGGCCCCCAACTTTAAAACAGTTCCCGCGCCGCTGGTGTTTGCTGCACATATTGGAACAAACTGGAAATACTTTGGCAAGCCTTGAAATAATGTACAAGGGTGATGCTCTTCGCTAGGTACAAATATTTTCACACAGTCTGGCGAAATTTGGTGCATATAAATTTGTATTATAGTATTCGGGTAAAGTCAGTATTATTATCTAGATTAATTGACTGGGTAGATCTGTTATTATCTGGGTATTATCTGTTATAGATATGGGTAGATCGATTAATACAGACACTTTCACATTTAGGTAAGTATGTCATCTACTAATGACCAAAGTCGTAGCAAGCAAGGAGGGGATGGCATTCAAGCCCCCAATTTGGAAAGGCCTGACACCAAAAATGTATGAATGTTACCCGACACGAAAAATGTACGTGGTAAATTTCAGACCGCAGCTTCCCAATCCCTTGTGGGTTACCCCCCCCCCTTCACGAACACTTTCAATAGTTCGTACGTCCCCGAGGGTGACAAAAGAAATATATAAAAACATATTCGAGGTGCGAAAGCTAATTAGCTACATATTAAAACATGAATGTGTCATTCGTAATTCGTAAACTACCGGCGGGAAAGACCCCATCTATGGGGTAAGATGCCCCCGGGGGCGTCTTTCCCCATCGATGTGTGGGGCGTCTTACCAACCAATGCCGAAATTTGGTCGCACGTAGCGTGCAGAAATAGGGCGATCGTGGCGCACTGGAGAATAACACTCTAAAGAGGCAAAATATATCATGTTCCGCGATGGAAAGTCCTACAGCACGCAAGTATATTATTTGGACAGATATTTGCAACTATTTTGTTAAACTTTCATGATCGAAAACGTAAAAAAACCGAGAAACACTCAGCGCTCGTCACGCACTTGCAGCAACGGACCAACTTTTTGCGCAATAAACAACCGTGGCTTCTGCTTCCAAACAAGAACTTCAGATATGTTCTCTAGTTCTTTGATCAGCCTATAGAGGGGATGGGGCGTCTTACCCCACTCTACCCTACGTTTGAAGCTGTCCCAGTCATGTTAACTGATTGATCCCTCATTACTCCGACAGTAATTCAATTGATTTCTAACTTAATTTATTTGCCTGATTGTCGGCGATCGTTCCCTGAAAGCGTGGACACCTTTTGCTTAACTGACAGTCCGAGTGTGACGATACTAAACCTAAAAAACGTGAAAGATAGTCGGTGATGGAACGAGTGGAGTTGGGGATCGCCTGAGATCTACAGCGGAAAGACAAACAGACAATGCACTGAATGGATGGTTACGGCCCACATCCGAAGTGGTTTGGAATGTCAGACGTAGGAACAGGGGGGGGGGGGCATGGCCCACCCACTTTTCAAAGTGTGAGGGGGGGCAACAATGGTAGCTGGCCCTCCCACTTTTGAGACATCTAAATGTCATAAAATGGATCATGCACGCATTTGAATATGTGAAAAACTCCCTGCATTCCATAACTAAGAAAAAGCTGTACATATCACATCGTAGCACTTCATTTCTTAACTCATGCATACTTGGACATGACCCTACAACAATGTAACTAATTCAGGAGTTCATGCAATACAACAGATATATGGATATTCACACCTTATATTACGTTATGAAAAGACTATAAAGCAGATAATGTGTCAGCCAGTACCAAAATACATCCATACTAGAGTTTCACTGTGGTTCTTTGACTGTTAACATATTTAACATCGATTTCATTAATATTGCCTAGAGTAGAAAATTGTAAAAGCTGAGGGCAGTAACGTAACACAATCAAGGTAAGCCATACAATTTGCAAGTGAAATTTCCTTGTCTTGATATTACAGAGCTAAGTATTAATACGGTCTTAGTCCTAGCGAGAGAGAGCGAGAGAGAGAGAGAGAGAGAGAGAGAGAGAGAGAGAGAGAGAGAGAGAGAGAGAGAGAGAGAGAGAGAGAGAGAGAGAGAGAGAGAGAGAGAGAGAGAGAGAGAGAGAGAGAGAGAGAGAGAGAGAGAGAGAGAGAGAGAGAGAGAGAGAGAGAGACGGAGAAACAGAAGGACAGAGCGACAGTGGGGTCCCAGCCGATCTACGTTACTTTCAATCCCCTCCCCCTAGAAAGAAGGGGGTTTATTTGACGACTGTAGTGAGCCAGAAGACGTGCCCTCTTCATTTACGTCTTCCCGGAACTAGGTGGTTCCCCCGTCACCTAAACTCTTGTCAGTAATGTGCGTGCGTGGTTATGTATTCATTTCTACCATTAATTTATAAACTATAAACATTCATGTATCATGCACAGCAACCTTGAACCCATGCCCCATAATACCCTTGATCGTCACACACTTCGCTCCTCCCCTTTACCCTTCCCGGGGATACCAATACCACCGCTGGCTGGGGCCATCACATACAGAAAAAGACCGGTGGCGGACTGGTCACATGGTTTGCATGATGGGTGAACGGTACATTGCCACTCCCTGGCCTGATTCACTCACATTTCGCGATGTTCACTCGGTTTTCGCAGAGTCTTTCAGTAGTGGCCGTGTCGATCCGCACGCGGGCGAAATTCACAGTTTAACTCATCATTGTCCACATTCACTGCACTTTACAAGAGGCTCGACTGCTCTCTAGGGCGGAGTGCTTCCGACCATCTTGGGTGGTCTGCCCACGACGACTGCCTTGGGTGGTCTTCCTCCGACGACTGCCTTGGGTGGTGGGTCTCCGACGACTCTCTTGGGTGGTGTGCCTCGACTCCCCCTGGGATGGCGCTTATAAATGGCGCCGCCCCTGGGAGCGGCCGGCCCCAGGCGTCAGGCAACGCACGCCATCTCTTTGTGCCCCGTGGCCTGGCTGGTGGTTGATGGTGCCGGCTGGTGACGCTGGTGACTGGTGACTGGTGACTGCTGGCCGCTGATTGGCGGTTGGCGGTTCCGGCTGTCCAGAGCGGTGGCTGCTTCTAGGCTACTGGGTCAAGCTGATACCCGGTGGCTAGGCGGAAGTTATTGCTTGTTTTGGCGGCAGCGGCACCTAAGTGGCCGCTGTTGACAATAGGGTGGGCGCGTTTCCGGTCGCGGCGGCTGGATGTCTCGCGGGTCGGGCCGCATGGCGACTGCATGAAACGCCGTATTGAAAATGTAAGCCGTCTTACACTATGATGGCAAACATGGAAATATAACGAGGCTATGATGGCCCAAATGAAACAGCAAATGGAGATGTTGAAATCAATGCTCATGAACTCAACGCATGTAAACCTGATGTCCTTTGTAACACTATGCTGTTTGTCGGTGCTGTGTGTGTGTCGCATGTGTGGACGCGGACCGTGGTTTATGGTTATATCACCACGGATGTGCGGCCCACTCCCGTCTGTTTGCCCCGACAGAGCCAGTCGCGTGAGAGCAAAGCTCTAGACAACAGCGTGTCTAGCCAGGCCGTGCATAGCGAATGCAGAGACCGTGATCGTACAGTGTATTGGTAACGGACAGTGAGAATCGAGTGTGCACTACCACAGTTCGTAGAATCTATATGGCAGTTAAAATCGTTTCCCATTTACCTGGCCTTCACGTCCACATTCACTTAACGATCTCTGTTCCCCGGAACCCAGGACAACCTTCGACCTCCCCGCCCCTTCCGCCTGGTGAAGACGAGCTGACATCCGATCGGCAGGTCAGCGCGTGCTTCACCGGATCATCGAGCTGGATGAGTCGGTCCAGCTCACTTCATCACGGGCCACAGACAGCTCATGATGACAAACAGGTGCCTGAGTATCATGACTGGACGGAGTGTCTGATCACGTGGACTGGTTAACCAACACCCAGACGTCCTGCATAAGAGGACTACTACGTCACCTGGTGATGGCGCGAGGTCACCCCACCCGGAGAAGACGCCTCGCAATGTGTGTTGTTCGCGTGTCTCGTCGAGACCTCCACGTTACGTTACCGTTACCGGTCACGTTACCACGTAATTAATATATAACATGGGGTGAGCCGGAGTTCAGCGGTAAGACGTTGGGCGGTTGTGCATCACTGATGCCTGTAGATACTTTAAGATACGAATCTTGCAAAACCACGCGTCGTCGTATGCTTCAGTCGCTGGTGAAACCGTTGTATAAAAAGCTGTTGCTGTTTGGTTAGTTATCACCCAGGCTAATACAAGGGCAGTAAGGGCTGTTCGACTTTCAACCAGTTATCGTATAAGCGAGGCGAATACTAGAATATCATTGATATGGGATGTCGGGCGGTGTGTAAGCCAGACAAAATTGTTTTGTTTCGCTTACAAAAAAAAAGTTTTCAAAATCGTTTGGTGGAGGCTTCAGATCGAGCCAGCGGTTACCGAGATCTGCCATGTCTGGAAGGATTTTTTTGGTTTTTCGGCGATTTGGTGACCCTTGACTCGAAAGTCCAAACCGCACGCCTCTGGCACACGGGCTATCGTTTGGTGTAGGTTTCATGAAGATCGTTCCAGCGGTTTCCGAGATCGGCCATGTCTGCGAGATGGTGTGTCAGTCGGTGTATGTGAGATGGTGTCTGTTTTTTATTCCCTTCCCTTTACTCATGCCGCATGTGCATGTTTGTATTGATTCGATGTGAAGGATGTGTCCATGCAGAAAAGGCGCTTGCAAACCTCTTGATTTTCTTCCCTCATTGTTTTCTTTTTGCATTTGGTGGGTGTATTCGATCTCCCTGGTACGGATTTTTGCCCTCCCAATGCGTTTCGGTGCGGATGTTTTCCGCGGTTGGTGCGCCTCGTCGAGCCATTTGTCATACTCTGCAGTCAGGCATGCATATGTAGACGGGTGACGTCATGGTCCCGCGCGTCGCCAAGGCGACGCGTGCCTTCCGATTGGCTTGTTGCTTTCGCGCCGAAAGATCCCCGGCCGCGGAAGTGTGAGAATAAAGCTGGCCACGGGCGGACGTGCGGTCCGCCCGTGCGGGTTGGGACTCGAAAGCTGTCATACGTGTTTGCAATTCGGACTCAGCG
This sequence comes from Ashinkailepas kermadecensis, assembly GCA_034440615.1. NCBI lineage: Eukaryota > Metazoa > Arthropoda > Thecostraca > Neolepadidae > Ashinkailepas > Ashinkailepas kermadecensis. The sequence goes on from JAOTOM010005062.1 coordinate 161,917, forward strand.
ACTACATTGGCGGCGGCGGTTGGATTGACAGCTTTCGGGTCGTCCGACTCGCACGACGGGAGCCAGATGACTCGACTGAGCGTTGTGGCGGACTGAGGAGTGGAGAATTTGCGTCGTCTGAATTCCGTCGTAACGGAGTGTAGTGATACTTAGGACTTGGCCCGGTGTGACGCGTTCTGGTGAGAGTGCTGTTGTCGCCTAGCAACGGCAGACTAGCAGGCGCCTCCAGTACTCGTCTGCGCGCCAGCTGATCGAGATGACGTAACGACTCCGCGTAGCAACGTGGCATCTCGAGGACACGGCTAAGGCCCTACGCAGAAGGACTGACTCGCAACTCCTGCGTGCGATTCTCAACGTCGGAACCGTGAGTGCCCAGGACAGGCATTGGAGGGTCTGCTCGCGTCGGGAGCGAGTACTTTTGAGGATGCAGTGGCAAAAGTACGTCACGTGTGCAGTGCCGCTCGGCACGTGATGCAGCCGGTGCGCCAGATGGCTGCAGGGGGGGGGGGGCAGCCTGAAGCGTCAGCAGTTGCTCGGTTAGAGAAGAGGATAGCCGAACTAGAGCTCCGAGTCCGGACTGGACTCAGGTGACTAGGGATGCAGTGCCTGGATGTACAGCTGGCGTAACAGACACACCAGCAGGACGCGACTTGAGTGTGGATGATGCGAGGCAGGGCTTCGGTGAGCCGCTGGCCCCGGCGTCCGGGGTTGGGTCACCCACACCACCCGTTCGATGTGACATATTCCGACCTGGCGTGCTGGAATCTGGAGGCGAAGAGGTTCACATCCTTCCTCCTGAAGCACCGCTCTCGGAACTCGCATCGTTGGGAAAGTGGGCATCTCGGCGCGGATGCGTTAGCGGCTGGTGGTGACGACAGTAACAGCGGCGATCTGGGTCCCACCCAAGCAACTTCCGTTCAGAGGGAAGAAGGGGATGGGTGCCCCGCTGTCAGGAGAGAATCGGCGTTGACGGGCACTACGGTTAGCTTAGGAATAGAAAGCCCTGATGTTGTCCCATCCGTGGAGGGAGTGGGGTCAGAGACAGGTGACACTGGGCCTGGACTTCCCCCGAGTGTACCGCCAACTGTGTTGCGACGATCGAGTCGGGTTAAGCGAGCTCCTGGTTGGGTGTTGTTAGAATAGTCGTTAGTTACAGTGTAAACGCGTGTATGATGTGAGGTTGCGCAATGTTAGATTAAGATGCTAGTGTACGAATTGTTGTTAGAACAGTCGCTGGTTACAGTGTAAAACGTGTGATGTGAGCACCTGGTTGCGCGATGTTAGAATAAGATGCTAGTGTACCAATTGTTATAACTAGCGTTGGGCAGAAATGAGGATCCCGCCGGGGATGCGTTAGTGGATGGGCGGTTTGTTTCGGGTTAACACCACATTGTGAAACTGTGTTAATGTCTGTGCGGATTGTGGAACGCTTGTTGGGGCGCCTATGGCGAGTGCTAGATGCCTTGTGCTGAAATCTAATGCGTACCCTATTAAGACTTGCGACGGTCTTGCGCAGTCGTGACATCAGTCTTTGTGTTGCGGATAAACCCGTTGCCATACTGCTGACGACCACTTGTGGCGATAGTTCGAACAGCGTGGCTATACATCGTGTGCCATTTCGCTCCGGTGTCATGTCTTGGTCGTGAGTGTTGGGTGCGTGGGCACTCCTTTTTTCCAGGTTTATAGAGTGTAGACGGGTGACGTCATGGTCCCGCGCGTCGCCAAGGCGACGCGTGCCTTCCGATTGGCTTGTTGCTTTCGCGCCGAAAGATCCCCGGCCGCGGGAGTGTGAGAATAAAGCTGGCCACGGGCGGACGTGCGGTCCGCCCGTGCGGGTTGGGACTCGAAAGCTGTCATACGTGTTTGCAATTCGGACTCAGGGACTACACATAGCTTTATAACCGTAGACAAACCGGTAAATTTGTGATTTAAGGTGTTTGATGAATTCTTTGAATTTATCCTTCCAATGCAATGTTCTTGAATGTGATTAAGATGATGGAACCACTTATTTGCTGTGCTGTAGTTAAGTGCAAGGGGCTGAGCATAAAAGTAGCATAGCATAAAAAGTACATTAAAAAAATAACATTAAAACGTCACTTCACCAAATCGAACATAGCCTATAATCGCTTTGGAGAAAAATAAATAGATGTAATTTTGAAAATTTTCGACCAATTTAAGTTCTTGCAATATTCTAATTAAAAACCTAACCTAGTATAACCTTGTCAAGCTATTTGCCATACTTTGCGATCTGGCATACAGTGCAGTGATAACCATAGACAAACTGGTAAATTTGTGTTTCAAGGTGTTTAAAAAAATAATTATTGAAATGTATCCTTCCAGTGCAATCAATGTTCTTGAATGTGACTAAGATGATGGGACCAGTGATTTCCTGTTCAAATGCTTACTTTTCAGTTTATGAGCAAAATAAAACAAAAAAAGGGGCTTTGGGTTATCAAGCTTAGCATAGAAAGTACTGCTTAAAAATATAAAAAATGTCACAACCTAATCTAACCTAACCTAGCCTGACGTCCCTCTGGAGGAAACAAATGCAGAAAAATACAATTTGAAAAACATTTTGAACAATTTATGTTCTCAAAATTTTCCTAATTCAAAACTCCTAACTAAACCTAACCTAAACTAATATAACCTGCTTTTCAATAAAACAATCTTTGAAAACTTAAACGAACAAAACCTACCCAAACTCAACCTGACCCATCTGCTTGCTTTATGGAGGAAAAATGTGTCCAAAACTTATATTGTGAACACTTTAAAACACAATGACGACAAACCTATGCATGTCTGCTATGGGGCATTATCAACATGGTGGGATGAATTGGTATCAGTTGGTTAAAAATATATTGGGGGTAAAAAGGTACATGTAACAACTTACCCTGGTGATTCATGCAGTATTGTTTTTATTCAATTATGTGTTGTACATATGTATTAACCCCCACCGTGCCCGGGGGGGGGGTCTCGGGAGCCCCCATCGTTTTTTTTGCAATAGCTGCCGAATCAGCAGACACAAAGACATCAGTTCTTCAGTAGCTCATTATCCATCTGTTTTCTGATTTTGTCAAAATTTCAAGTCAGGTAGTCAAAGGTCATTGACCTGGAATAGGTCAAAGGGAGCGATGTTCCAAAATACTCGAAAGTGCTGCCAATCAGAGTAGTTGCAACAATCTAGCACACAACATGGGTAATGCAATCTTTTCATCAAGGCAAACGAAATTCCATCTTGAAATGTTAATTTATGTCAACGTTACTGACCTGAGGTCAGTTTCCTTGACTGTTTACCGTATTCAGTGGAGGGAATTCAATTTGTGGGTGATTTGTCATGCTGAATATGATGAATACTATGCAATGCACATTCTGGATTAATTTATGTGTTAAATATCAATGACATCAGATCAGGTCACTTATTATGTATATTCTACACAATGCAATCGTATACAGAATGCCACTGTTTCTCACCAAGTGATGTCTGAACTCTGAATTCAGTTTCACCTCCGCCTTAGTTGTGCGACATGATATTGGATGACAATCGAATGATCTGAGATGACCTGACGTGAGTGTTAAAAGGAAACATGTGTCTCTTATCGTTTCCAGAGACTAAGTCAGGATCCTTATGTCGACCTAATACGACCTCTGGTGACATCATTATCAGTCAAAATGCAAAGCTAAAGTTTGTTTCGGACTCTCCATGACTAAAGCTTTGAAGCGGTGTTCTGCATTTAATCCTAGCATACGCAGATTGGAAGTTCGAGGAGGTCTTTCAAGAGCCTCCCCACCCCCACTCCTTCGGCTCGGAGACGGTGGATTCGCCTGCCGGCCCGGCGAGGGTTAAGTATCTACTGAGAATGTGTTGCCGGCGGACCGTCGACCGTCAGCCGTAGACCGTTTTCCGGCAGCAGTGAACCGTCCACTGGTAGCACTGGATCGTCCGCTGGAAGAGCTGGACCGTCCACCGGCAGAGCTGGACTGTATGCCGGCAGCGCAAGTCCGCCCGCCAGCAACGGCGGATCATCTGCCAGCAGCGCCCCAAAACGTTGGACCGGGCACCGAGAAAATCATGCTGGGAGCACAAAAAAAGCAGTGCCGTTGTCCTTGAAAGTCACGATGAGTCCCGCAGAAAGACGGGCTGGGCCCCTGAAAATCGCGCTGGGGGCTTCAAAGTTCGCGCCTGAGCCCAGGAAATCAAGCTGGGGGCCGAAAAAGTCGTGCCGGGGTTCTTGAAGATCACAATGGGGACTCCAAAAGGTTGGGGCGGGGTCACTGAAAATCACGCTGAGCCTGAAGGTACCGAAAAGTCGCGCCCGGGCCTATGCAAATCACGTTAGGGGTTCGACAGGTCGCACCGGGGCCCCAAAAGTCTCATCGGGAACACGATGAACGAAGCCGGGGCAACGAAAAAACAGTCTGGACATGGAAAATAAATCTGGGGTCCCAGCAATTGTTCCAAAAGAAACCAAAACGTGTTGGACCCCCAAATACGTGTCGAGGCCATACAAACTCGCGATAGGCATCCCAACAAATGAAGACAGGGTCCAAAAATCGCACTGAGACCCAAAAACGTCGCACCGCTGCCCTTGGAAATCACTACGGGCCTAAAAAGTCGCGCTGGAGCTCCACAAGTCGCAGCTGGCTTCCCAAAAATCAATTCCTCCCCGGAATGTTACTCTGCGGCCACGACAATTGCGTCAAATACCCCCAAAACGCGTCGAGCCCCGGAAATGAAGCATGTTGGAGCACCGACAAAATACACTGGGAGCCCGAAGAGTCGTACCGAGGCCCAAAAACATCGCGCAGGAGGCTTACAAAAATAAAAGTCGACTCAAACAAATCACAAAAGGACTCCTTCGAGTCGACCCGAGCACCTGAAAATTCAGAATAGATCCTGAAAGAAAGTTCTTCTGAGGGCTCTGAAGGTTGCTCTGAAGGTTGCCATCGGCTGGAAAAGAAACTCGTTGAGCAGCCGCAGTGGCGTACCAAGTAGGCAAATACCTCCCCCCCCCCCCCTCCATCCTGAAGAGGTGGGCTTCCAGGAACCCAAGAATCGCGTCGGAGTCCCCAAAAAATGATTCTGGGGCCCCATAGATTCGTGTCGGGTCCCCCAGAATTAAAGGTTATAAATAAATACAACCGGCACCAAAAAAACTTGCACCGGGCCCAAACATTTGCGCCGGGAATGCCAAAATCGCACCGAGGCCCAGATAAGTACAACGTGCCACGCGAACTATCGCCAGCCCCAAATATCGGGCTTGGGACCAAAAATTCCTGTCGGTATTCCCCTAAATTCTAGTCGGGGCATTAAAAATTCCCCTCGAGGCTCCCAAAAATTGGCGTCGATGGCCACAAATAAGCACAGCGTGGCCCAAAAATCGCATAGAAACCCGACAATGATCAAGCCGGAGCCCTCTAAAATAAAGAGAGATTCCGAAAAATAAATGTCCGAGCCAGGAAAATCGCTCCTTAGCCCAAACATACCATTGGATGCTTTAACAAATCGCATACGACACCGAAAAACGTACCGGAGTTCGAAAAATCGCGACGGGACACCAGAAAATGTCGCCGGGGGGCAGAACAATCGGGCCGTGGCTCGGACTTTATATAATTTGGAAGAAGTCACCAAAAATTGCGTGGAGCCCAAAAAACTGGCGTCGGATCCCCCCCCCTGAACCACGCGCCTGGGCCCGAGAAGACACGACGGGACCCCGAGAAGTTATACCGGAGCCCCCAATGTTGTGCTGGGGTCCCACAAATATGAGCGAGGAAACCCAAATGAACACAGCGGGACCCTAAAAGCACAACTGGAGAACGAAAATGCACCTGACCCTCCAAAGCGCACCGAGTCTGGCAAAAAGCGTCAGGGCCTTAAACATGCGTTGCAGCTCTAAATAAACACCGGAAGCTAAAAACAAAAAACGCGACGGGGCCCTCAAAGCACACCCGGGCCTTGAAACGGCATGGGGGCCTCAAAAACAGACTGGGGCCTTAAAAAATCGACCTGGCCCTAGAAAAGGAACAAAATGACCGGGCACTAAATAAACACTTCGGGTCTGGGAAAACGCACCGATACCTTAAAAAAAGAGTGCACAAAATCGGTGCACAAAAACACAACAAAACTATAAAAAAGAGCCGGGGTCGCAAAAATGTGCCGGGCCCCTAACACAAATTGATTGGAGATTGATTGGATTGGAGCACATCCGTAGACAAAGAAAAACAGAAAGGTCCAAGAAAGAACTCTTAACTTGAGCCTCAGTTCGGTTGTCAACCTGGGAGTGTATTTAACCAAAGAGATGAGGCGCATCAAAGCTCAACGGTTATCCGGATTTCTTAGACAGCAGAAAACATGGGAAGACGAGAATTGATCATTTAATTGAATTCAGGATGGGGTTCTTGTGGCTCTTAAGTCTGAACACGTGTATGGCTTTATGAGGTGCCGTGTGCTGTCACGTGTGAGCTATTTTGTGCTGAATTGTTGGTCCCCAAAATAAGCGCTTACATTCCGTTAAAGCCGGGTGCCACATGATGTAGTTGTAGCATTTCGTTTCAAGTGGCGGATATTCTAATGTGCACAATGTGTACTACAGAGATGATTGAGGTGACTGATTATCTATGTGTTGGAGCTAGGCCCTAAGGACAAACATCATACAATGTATTTTATGTATTACGTTTTTCTTTACCCCAGTCTGTCAGCTTGCCAATCTTGGTCTGTCACACACCGGATCAAGAAATGTTCAACCAGCGATCACCCGTCTTTCCTGTTTCTCATCCTTTCTAGCATCAATGACATAACATGGGGCAGCAAGTAAGCTACGTTCTTGTGTATTCTTTCTCCTCACCAACATCGGTGAACATTTACAAGGGGGACATCTTAGTGACGTAAAGTATTAATTCACGGAAACTAGGGCACACCACACACCCATTAGTGAGGCTGTAATGAGCTTGCACTCCCCACACACACGCACATAGCGGAAGTTGAAGAAATTGTATTTGAACAGTAATAGGTACTAATGGTTTTCCCTGCACCAGGAAGATAAGCCTATTATTGAATCCACCAGTCGTGAAGAGTTCCATGTTCAGCGAGAAGTGTGAATTTGAAAGTACTTATGCCGCGATGGTAGTTCTTTTTCAGTACATGTTGCTGTTAGCCATAGGCGCGCCCAAGGGGCCCGTCTCCTCCCCCTTAGGCCTGCCCCCTTGAAAGTTGTGTTCACTATTCAAATTATCGGGTTCTCTATCCAGAAGTGCTCAACCATGGTACTTTGCGAAATTTCTGGGTGCGCCCCTGCTGTTGACCCTGGCCCACCCACTTTTTGAGACGTTCCTACGCCTATGTGGAACGAGCATCAGTGATACGAGCCCGTACGGACAAACGTGGCAGGGACGATCCTTCGCGCTGACATCCTGACAGCTCCACTGCCAATTCTGCTCTGGTATTTTTTAGCCTAATGGTAGCGCCCATATAAGGCCAAAAGATGAGGTGTACCGAAATTTGTTCGAGCGTGCATACCCAGGGACGGATACAGGGGAGCACTGGGAACATGCGAACCCTCCATGGAAGGCGGCCGCGCCCCGCGGCTGGGAAGAGGCGTCCCGCCGGGAATGCTCTAGTGCACCCCCCACCCCTGATTTTTCAGCCAGAGGTGCCCCTCGGAGAAGAATAGGCGCCCCCTTGTAAGGGAAAAATCCCTTCAGGGTGCTCGAGTACACGTCTCCCACCCCCCCCGCTCAGCAGATTTTCAGCCAAGGACGCCCCTCTAGACAAGTGCCCTTCCATAGATGACAATTGCTGGATCCTCTCCTGCGCATGTTAATTCTATTTTAAAGGCGAATTCTCAGGTAATGAATCAAATATTTACACTGAGTTGTTCAAATCCAGCACCTAGCCTCAGCCTGAAGCTTGCGATAACATGAGCATCAATTAAAACTTCCTGAAAAAGCTTATTTCCCGTGTTCATTGCCACCTACTTCGTGTATGACGCATGGTTCTGAGAATAAAGCAGCATTCAATCTATTTGGCTTAGTGATCCGATTTTCTCATGACAATAATTATTGCAAAATGGGTGCTCCGACAGTCACGGAAACCTTGCTCACCAAGGCTGTGCCATCAAAGTGCCGAGATCGCGTTTCCGACGAAACACGGAGGATGAATGAAACATTGAAGGACGTTCTGCTGCAGGCAACCAACATGCTGCACTTACACGAGTCTCACTAAACACCTAACGCACAGGTTCGGATAATAGTCGATGAATTAAGACCAAACATACCCAGGTGTACGCCCTTTCCCATGGTGCCTTCACTGATTATCTCACCCCATATCTCATTACAAAACTATTGAGTAATACGACTTGCCCTGTACAAACAACGGCTAAGACGAGCAATAGTTCTGAAATCGCACAATGACTTTGTACGTCGCTGCACATCGGTCCAAGATGATGCACAGCAAGCGCAAACAGAGGCAAGGAGAGATGTTTCCCCGAGACACAGAATGCATCGCATCGATTTTGAGTCCTTGTATTTTACCTTGCGAATTTGTGGATATTCTTATCCAGCACATTATTGTCGCATGACGCGCCATTGGAAGGATTCACGATCTCGGATTTATACCGAAAGCCGACACTCGATTACCCGAGAACACCAACATTTTCAGTATCTCCACAGGTTCGGGCGACCGGGCCAAAAAATAATCCATGCATTGGTTACAAAGTTGTGACATTTGAACGATTGATGACATCAATTGATATTTAAATTAATAACATTTTAGTATATTTCCTACGGCAATTGCCTCCATCGATGAAGGCAATAGCCGAAAGGCAGGAAATATATTGAAAAAGTTATTAATTTAAATATTAATTGACGCCTCATTGTTATCGATCACCCAAATGCATGCATTCAATATCGTGCAGCCACTTCAGTATTCCACGATGGAGTTGTATAAACACAGTACTACTGTGATTCCCCGCAACGTAACAAGTCACGCCCGATGTTTGCGGAACACAACAGTATCAAACAAAAGCAGAGAAGACCTGAAACAATTATGAGCACCTTGCATGGCAACAGTCTGGTAAAATGTATACGGCACATGTAACTCACCAATCGCTACAACACGATCTGCAGCAGCAACCAACTCGTTCACGAATACACTATTCAAAAAATGCATCCACATTAATAGCTCAGCTTCACCTTGTGAGCTTCCCATACATAAACAGCGCAGCTTAAACAGCGCAGCTTAAACAGCGCAGCTTACACACACGCACAACCGCGGCGTAGCCTGCCACCTACTGGCCGTGCCACCAGGGGCCGCTGTCGGCGAGTCTAAGTCAGCTGGTCGCTGCTGGCTGGTGGCGGCGCCTCTGTGGGCGGCTCGGCAGCATCCTCCTTGGCAGCGAGAGGCGACCTGTTGAAGAAGCCCTCGGCCGTCGGACACTCGCGGATGGTGACGGTGCCGGCGTCCACGGTGACGTCGGTGATGACGATGCGGTCCATGAGCGGGCTGACGCGGCGCCAGAACTCAGCAGGCGGCATCACCAGCTGGTCGTCGGCAGGCTCGGCGCGCCGCCGAGTCCGTTCGGCCGCCTCGCCGGCCGGCGGCCGCGGCGCGATGATCTTGATCTTGGGCGACTTGGGCGACGCGTCGCCGTCGGCTGAGGCCCGCCGCGGCGACAGCTTGGCCAGCTTAGCCGGCGGCGAGCGCGGCCCCGTCGTAGAGATCGTGACTCCAATCTTGCCGGCGTCGTTGAGCAGCTCGGCGCGCCGCTTGCCCGGCCGCTCCTGCTCCGGCTTGTCGTCCGGCTCGGCGTCCGGCTCTGGCTCGGCCTCGGGCTCGGCCGACCGCTCGGCGGAGCGGTCTTCCGAGTCGCGCAGCCGGCGCGGTCGCGGCCCGCGACGGCTGGGCGTCACGTCACGCTCCTTCTCCTTGCACTGAAAGGCATCTATCAGCCGCTTGTCGAGGATGTTCTCCTCCGGCTCCCACGTGTTGTATTTGGGACTCCACCCTTTCCACTTGACGAGGAACTCGATGCGCCCCTTGCGGTAGCGTCGCTTCTGGATGCCCTCAGCGGCGTATACGCCGCTGGGAAGACTACCCATCTTGTCACTCATGGCCAGGCTCACACGCTATTGGTGGCAACCCTGTCGAAGGTAGGATATCCATCAACTACCAAAACAATGAACATTCTCCATAATACAACATGCACCAACTGATTAGTAACCTCAATGTAACTTAGTATAATTTAACTAACGCCAACCAGAAACCCCAGCATAATGAAGACGTACAGCAATTGTATACTGTGAAAATAAACCGTAGGGCTCAACTAGATTAGGTTTGTATTTTCCACCTTTATAATGGAAACGAACCATGTTCTGAGGATAGCAGCTCGGAGGAATACACAGACGCATGTGCTGGAAGTGAGAAGCACCTTGTAACAATACCGGTAACAAGAGCGCTCCTGGCACCGGCCTCCGTTCTGGACCCATCTACGTACCGAGGCCCCCAAAATATCGCGCAGGAGGCTTACAAAAAAAAAGAAGTCGAACCAAAAATCACAAAAGGACTCCTTCGAGTCGACCCGAGCACAGGAAAATTCAGAACAGGTCCTGAAAGAAAGTTCTCCTGAGGGCTCTGAAGGTTGCCATCGGCTGAAAAAAAAACTCGCTGAGTAGCCGCAGTGGCATACCAAATAGGCAAATACCTCCCCCCCATCCTGAAAAGGTGGGCTTCCCTCTTCGTTAGCTCGCCTCTACATCTGTGTATGCAGCAGTAAAACCTGGGTAATACTTCATGTGTGCTCCATAGCAAGCGCTCGAAATTTATGCAGAGTGGTACCGGCTTTCTTTGTGCCGGCAAGGGATATATCCACGTTAGGTGTGATCAGTTCCCATGGAGGGATCGGCATGCGCTCAATTCGCCTAACACTTTGAAGTCGGACGCCGCTCTCATGGAGCAGTCGTTGCATTCGTACACCGTACGGGACGGCACACTCAGGCCGTTCGTCGGAGAACATCGCCAGGAGATTACCCGTTGGAGATGTACGGAAAGCTCGAGCAATGATACGAAGCACCGAGTGGTGAACTACGCTCAGGGTACGTTTAATGGTTAAACAAGCTCTGTCGAGAGGCGGAGGCGGAAGAGATGAATGGCAAGAGTCTTTGCCGTAGAGAAGCGGACACCGTTCTTACTACCCCAGTTCTCCAGATGTTTGACGGCTAGCTGCAGCTGTCTGCATCAGTGGCATCCGTGTGGTACATGACCAAATAGCAGTCATCCACATATAAGGATCACCCAACACTCTGAAGAGGGGATTCCCCAATATCATTTATCATGACACCAAAAAGGGTACACTCATGACACTTCCTTGTGGTATTCCATTATCTTGCACATACCAATCAGAGAGCCAGTTGCCAATTCCCACAGGAAAACATAGATTTGCTACGAAATGCTGTAAGTGCCCAAGTGTCCTCTGATTCCATGTTTATAAATATTCAAAAGAATACGTCGAAGCCACGTGGGCATTTTTAATATCATGCAATATAGCACCTAAATGTCTCTTCCTCCGAAAGCCAGGCGTACTTCAGTGTCCAAAGCCAAAATATCGTCAATGGTGTTCCTGTTTTTACGTTTTTTACACTGCGCATTTACGAAAATGTCATGTTGGTCTAAAAACCAGGACAGCCGCCAGTTAACAAGCTTCTCCATTAGCTTACCTAAAGCAGAGGTCAATGAGATTTGGCGATAGTCTAAAGGGAGTAAGCCCCCTCTTCCAGGTTTTAGGAGGGGAACCACAGTGGCCTAGCTGCACGATGGAGGGTACACATAATTTTTCAATGTGTGATGAAAGATACGCAATAGCTCCGCGACCACAGACCAGCATTGGAAGGCTCATCAAAAGCATACAAATTGACTGCAAACTGAGCTGTTGGCCATCTCTAACTCAACAGTAAGCACTGTTGGTGAGAAGCATACATGAGCTGTAAACAATAATATAAAATGCTACACGAGTCATCTTTTTCACTTAGTATCCATGTTTTGTATATGATGTATATGGTGTCCTAATGAATGTCAGTTGTGTTTACATACTTTTAGTTGTTTTCAAGAAAGCATCTTTCCAGCTGGGTAACATTTTAAGTTAAAAAAGGCCCTTTTAACTTTCTACATGACTTGTATCATTGTTTTCCCCCCACAAATTGTACACTGCCATGAATTTCAGCCACAAAGAAGTTCTATAAATATTCCCATGTTAAATCAATGGAGTTATTTTCAACTCCCTGCTTTCTACATCCACCACCACTTTGACTAGGGCACCTCCACCCTAGGTGCATCAGCCAATGCACTTTGATGCATCAGAAACCATATTACTGGTACATCTAATCAAGCAGACTAGTGACCCACTTCCAGCTTGCAAACTGGGATTGTGAAAAGGGGCAAACTTGTTCAGCATATATGTTGAGCATGCAAAAAGATTATATGATAATATATGGCACATCTGAAATACTCTATCCAGCTCGACATTCAAAGCCACCAAGAAAACCACAAATATATTAAACACCATGCAGATTCCATCAGAAAATTTCAGTAAATTTGTCTGTTAAATTTGCAACCAGATTGAGAAAAAAAGTTCTCAATAGCATATTTACTAACATGATACAAGACTATGTGACCAGTCATTTCCATTGCAAATGCTTACTTTTCAGTTATCAGCTAAATACAGTCATCACTCATTTATGCCTGTGAAATGTTGATATTACTCTATCCATTGTGCATCTTTTGGTACCATCAGGCCATAGAGTGCTTCGGACAAATGACTTCAGTTAGGACACAGTAGTGCCAAACACGTCCCAATAAGCAAGATCCTTAAAAAGAAAGAAAGTTCATGGTGGTGGAAGTTTTGTGTTTCAGGGTGTGCAGGGAACATTTCTAGGCTTCAGAATCTGCTGTTCAGGTGTCTATGGGTCATAGTTGACCCCTTACTGCAACAATGATATTGAGTAGCACAATGTAGCAGGGCAGATCCAGGAATTGTCATTGGGATACTTGTTTATAGAGGGGCACCTCTGTGGAAGTACCTGGAGTGGAGCCTCTGGCCTAAACAATTGGGGGTGCACTCGAGTACACTGAAGGCACACCTTTCCCTCCTTCCAAGAGGGTGCCTTAACCTCTGGGAGGGGTACCTTTAGCTGAAAAAAATTCATAGGGGAGAGAAAGGGTGCATCCCGGCCTTTCCAGAGAGGTGCCTGCTCCCAGCTGGAAGGGTGCCACCTTCCATGGGGGGAGGGGACACACGCACACCAGCACTGTCCCCTCACCAATTGTAGCACTGCTGGCCACCCACCACACACTGACATGATATTGTTGAAAGTGTCATACTTTGCAGTCTGAATGAACACATGCTGACATTTACCAAGATTCGCTCACAGACTGCATCAGTAGATTGTAGATAAATATTTTGTAGCCTCAGATGCTGTGCCACATCAACATAAAATTCATCACATGATCATGTAGTAACCTTAAGGGACTTAGCTGCATTTAAAGCTGCACTTCATTCAAATCTCTGCACATTGCTGTATGAATGTAATGAATAGATTAACTGGTATTATTGCAGATCAAGGTAACCTTTGATTCTTTGTAATATTTCTATCAAATATGATGTTTGAAACATTATTAAGACAATGTGACCACTCATTTTCTCTGCAAATTATTACTTTTCAGTTCACAAAGAAATGCACGATCATAATCTTCACTTTACAAATATAGCCAATCATGTAAAATCATCTGTACCTGGTGTGTCAGTCACAATAAAGAAGAAATTCAACACTGCATGCACTCGATTCAATACTCTTTCATCTTGAAATACTTATGTCTCTGGCTTAATTCCACATTCATCCCCAAAACAGAACATTTGCAACCACATGCTTCCAGAACCTTAGTTCAAGGCCAGAAGTTCCTTGTAATGCTGTTAGCATTAACAGCAGAGCTAACAATGTTAACCATGATTTGGTGGCATCATGGCAGAAGTTTGTTTGGGATGATTCTGGTTGTTGTGGTCTGGTTGGGTTATATTATATTATGTCATAATATATCATTTATTATGCTACATTATATTAGTCTAGGCTAGGGTAGGTCATTTTTTCTATGATTTATCTGCTCATATGCAATTTTTAAATCCCTGAAATTGGAGCTTGAAACAGATAAGTCAGCAGACAAGCCACATGCAGCCATGCATATCAGTGTAAGGATGGCTTCACCATGTACCTGTTGCACTCCAATACCTCACAACATTATTAAGCTTTCTATTGAGGACAATCACTCCAGCTTATAATTTTTCTGACAACGCAGTGTCGTTCCCACCAAGGTTATTTGCAAACATTGTTCCGAGGTCTGCCAGTATTTGTTTTTATTAAGGAATTCCACAGCCAGAAGATTCACAATTTCCTTCTTGAAGCATTGAAGCTTTATAAGCTGCAGTCCAAGTGCTGTGCTGGTCAGTCTGACAACATCAAGGTACAAATCGACAAGCCACAGCCTGTACCATCCCATTAAGGTATGTAAATGTTTGCAGCATTAACTCATAAAATACCATTAATATCATAGCACATTTCATCTGTACCATGTCTGCAACATCAATTGTATTGAGAGCTGTGGGCTTAAAAGTAATCATGTATGGAGAAAATGAGTGGTCGCATCGTCTTAATCACGTTAAAAAAACTTCATATTTTAAAGGGAATAAAAAAAGTCAAGTTAGGTACCTTGATCTGCAAATTTACTGATTAACCATGCTAGAATACTAATGAAACTTGGGAAAGTAGGTTTACTTCTTTGCATTTCATTTTGGAAAATCCAGACTAAAATATTGTGACATCTATTAGCAGATGTAGTGCTTAAGTATCTAAATTCTGCTGAAGATACTGTCAGTTCCTACTAGGGGAATAGGGTGGGGGTCCAAACACTTAAGACATCATGCAACAAATAGCTCTTCTGCTGCTTCTGTATGGCCAAACCAGTAATTTTACTGTGTTTACTGAACACAAAAATGAACGATCTATCCATATTCAAACAGTTCCTTTCAATGAAGATCCTCTAGCCACTTGTAGCCTGTTTCATAAAGCAAAATTTCGGTGTAAGTAGTAAGTTTAAATAGTAAGTATTAAGTAGTAAAATCTGTGTCATAAAACAAAATCTACAATTTTAATTTACTACTTCAAGTCTACTACTTATTACCATCCTGGGCTAAATTCAGACAGGCTGTTTCATAAAAGTTACTACTTACAACTACAACTACAACTTGTAGTAAAAGAAGTTTACTCTGCTCCATCCATGGTAAATGTTTCTCTGATCTGAGATTATCACATGATTCTATTTGAGAGAGAAACTCTGCCAAGTCATTATCTGTCAAGTGGTTCTATCTGAGCAGTATGGACAATCAAACAAGCTGACTATTAAGCATGGATGTTGAAAATAGGAGGCGACAAAGGCCACACGTCAACATGAACCTGGATCTGCCCGAGCCATTTCGGTAAGAGCCACTGCTGTTTTTGTCAAATGAAAGGCAAGTAGTTTGCATTGATGGTGGATTAACTCCTGACTCTCCATGGATTAGCTGATGGGGTGCACATTTTCTCGTAAGGGCGCTTTCGGCGGAAAATTAGCCGAGCGGGAAGGATGAGCTCATGCATACTGAGGGGCACCTTTTCATCTCAAAAGGACTCCTTTTCCTCTGAAAGAGGTACCTTTGGCAGATAAATCTGTCGAGGGAATGGGACGCTTTCTTGTCCAGATAGACGCCATGGGTAGGGGCACATGCTCCAAGTGTCCCCTGTTCCACCCCTGGTCCAAATGGCCTTGAGGAGGTTTGATGCAGCTATTTCGTTCAGTCCATCAGCTGATTTAGTTACAACAATCAGTTAGCGCCCGTGTCGCAGTGGTCACGCGCAATGCTCGTTTTTCACGCTCACGCACCTTCTTGCAGTTACCGCAGTCACAGTCAGTTACAGTGAAGGTGAGCCAGTCAAAGTGGTCAAGCTGTGGAAGTGGTGAAATGTAGGGCCTGAGTCAATGTAAAGTAGGTGGGATGTCCAAGACTTATCGGGAGTTGTCAATATCAGTGTATCTTTCTGATACACTGATACACTACAATGACAAAGTACATCAATATCATGTTTTCAGAGAGTCCTGATGGCAAATTGTTTGTTACATCGTGGCAAATGCTACGCATGTATCAAACTTGATGCATTTACTACTGATGAAAACTTACAACTGGTTTACAACATACAACTTTGTTATGAAACATAGTAAAGTAGTAAGTAGTAAATTAAAACTAACATCAGAGTAGTAAGTAGTAAAAATGTTTATGAAACAGGCTATTGCAAAGAGCAACTTTAAAACAGATAATTATTTTGTAGTGGTGTGCCATATTCTGAACATAAAAATGTGGTGCAAGATTACTTCACTGTAGCTGTTGTGGTACAAGCTATTAGTAGCTGCTAAAATACTGGCATAGTTGCCAAAAAATATTGGAGGACACTTCCTTATGATTTTCTTAAGCTGACTGCTCTTAGAAACCTAAAAATGGTGCCCATGGACTTTGCTAGCTTCATAAAGTCATAAAGTGTTTAGACTTAATAAGAGCCACAAGGGCCCATCTATTTAAGTCTGTAAATGGGAGATATCATAAGCCCAGCAAAAAGACCCACCCCAACCATTACCACATCCTAAAGAAACCATCCACCAACATCCCACACACCTATCAATGCCTATCTACTCTAGCTGTCCAGCCCCATTCCCTTGATCCCTCTCAACACATGTGAGTTTAATGCCTTACCAATAATTTCCAAACTGCATCCATGCCTGCTTAAAGGGGTCTGTGCAGTGCACACTTACTTAGCATAAATCTCACCCCATTCATCACAAATTAGAACTAAAAAACAAGATTTTCCTGCCTAAAATTTTTGTCCACCCTACTTTTAAATACATTAAATGAGGAACTCCCCACATCAGCAGGCAGCCTATTCCACTGATCAACAACCCTTTGACTGAAGACCTGTTATTGCTTAACTGTCCTACACCTCAACTTGTCTAACTTGAATTGAATTGATGACACCTATGTGATACTCTAAACTGATCATTCAAATTGACCTGATCTAGTCCTTTAACAATTTTGTACATTTCAATCATGTCCCCCCTTAATCTCCTATACTTCAGTGAGTACATATCTAATGCCACAAGCCTTTCTCCATATTCTAAGTTACCTATTCCACTGATAAATCTAGTTATTTGCACTGCACTCTTTCTAACATATCTATATCTTTTTCTATGTAGGAGCTCCATACTTGTACAGAACATACCAAGTGGGGTCGCACATATGCTAAGTACAGTTTTTCATGACTTCCTTGCTCTTATATCTCACACTTCTATGAATGAGTCCCAGCATCCTGAGTGCCCTGTTCCTAGCTGAGATACATCGTTTTTTTTTCTGCTTTAAGGTCTTTTGAAACCAACACACCTAAATCTCTTTCCTCTTCAACAACATCCAGTTCCCTCCCTCCCATTGTATATCTGAAAGTCTCACCTCCAGACCCCAGATGCATAACCTTACACTTATCATAGTTGAAAGACATCTGTCATTGATCAGCCCACATTTTAGGTCCTCCAAGTCTAGTTGAATATTACTAGATTGATCACTACTGCTTGCCACTTGCTTTATGTCATCAGCTGATGACACCAGCTTGATGTCAGCAGTGAATTTCAACACTATTCCTCAGCCCTACCTCAATGTTATTCACAAAGATGATAAAGAGAAGTGGCCCTAGAACAGAGCCCTGTGGTACTCCACTCAGAACATCCTTCTAATCAGATTTACATCCATTTAACACTACTCTTTGTTTCCTTCCCCTCAACCATGCTTCAATCCAACCTAGAACTTTTCAAACAATCCCATGTTGCTGTAGTTGATGAATTAGCCTCCCATGTGGAACTTTATCAAAAGCATTGCTAAAGTCCAAGTGCACAACATCCATCTTGCTTTGATTGTCTATTTATTTGGTAACATACTCCATGAACTCCAATAGATTAGCTAAACAAGACCTTGAAGATCAAAATCCATGTTCAGTATCCCTTAAAAGCAGGGTGGGAATTAAGGCACTTCTTAAGAGATTTTATCTCTGAAAACATTTTTACACTCCAGGTTCATACTGGATAGGATGGGCTTCACATGTACTCAGACACAAATGTGGGAACAAAGATATCAATAAAACAAACACAGAACGACACCCAAAAAACGCTGGTTATTCCACTTACGGTCACCACCCAAACTAATCACTTTTTGTACCAGTCAGCAGCTGGACCACAGCTTCACACACTCCATCAATCTCAACCACCGGAAATGGCGACAACAATGCGCCAACAGCAACTTGCAAGATGATGCACATGCACACTGAGAACACTGTTCTCCGGCTCTGGAGCCGCGTCTCGGAAAACTTTTAAGAGACAGTTTTTAGAGATGTCCTCCGGAGTCCCGGAGGCCACCGACCAGAATTGGCTGCGTTAGCATTTTCTGTTCTGAAATCTGTCTATCAACCAATCAATGCACAGTATTTTTATATGACGTCATAACCATTAGCAACTTTGAACACATGGTTAACAGTGTCATACTGTAAACACAAGAACTTGACTGATCCTTTGCTTTGATCACATCCAACTGTAGCATGTGCGGTAGTGGAGTTGCGTTCGTATTACGTGGGAAATTGGCTGCGTAGGTAGGTATGCGGTCTGAGCTGAGGGTGAAGTGTGAAGTATTCTTGTTTGTTTTTCATATGGCTAGCCTTGTACTGAGACGAACAGTGGAAGGAAAGCGCATTTCTCCTGTGAGTTATAAGAAACGAAACAGTGCTGATTATTACGGGTCACTGCCGGGCGGTGCCATCCATTGTTCACTTATTTGTTCGTATGTTTTGGCATTTGATTTGACCAAAAATGAGAATATTACTTATGCATATTATGTAGGTACTGATTTAGGTTTTTCTGGTCGGTTACTGGTAAACAGATTCCATGCATACAAAAATCATGTCCATGAAAATGTACTCCGGAAGAAATCGGTATGCACTCCGACTCCCAACCTGGAACGTAAGTTTCCCACTCTGGTTACTGGCACAGATTCCATGCATAAAAATAATGTCCATGAAAATGTACTCCAGAAGAAATCAGTATGCACTCCGACTCCCAACCCGGAAAGTAAGTTTCCCAGGTATTGTTGTCCTAAAGGGTGTTTTTGGGATTCCAGGATTTTTTTTCCGGAATACGATGTTTATTAATGTGATTCGGAAGATGCTATCATTCGTTTTCTCCGTAAATGCTTACGTCTCGGTTAATCTTAGCGATAATATCTATATTGCGCCATATATGCCACACCGCTGTAGTTTGTTGCATAATTTATCCATCCCTCACCTGGCACTTCTCAGACATGATTAAAGGGACATTCAACACTTCATGCAGTTGATTCAACACTTTTTCACGTCGAAAATGCTTAATTTCAGCCTCTTTGCCACATAGATGACACACCACTACTATTCTACAAGAACGCCGAAAAAAAACTAAGCAGAGCACGGCTTGCGGCCGTGATGTACGGATGTCACAATAAATATTATGCTTGTTTTTAAATTATAATATATGAGTTTATATTAGTTTAGATAAGAGTAGATTGTATTACGTTAGGTTAGGTTTTCCTATTTAATTATTAATTATCATACTATTTGTTGGAAGTCGTGAGGATAGACGAGACCGGGGTCACAGGGGTCACTTTGAGGTCAACAGTTCAAAAATGGCTTCGGTGTGTGGGTTGTGATCCAGTGCCATATGATATAATCAAACTTTGCTATAAGGACAACCAAGCGAGCTTAGACTTCCTTAGATGCCACGGAGTTCTTCCTGCCAGAGTTGTCTGCTCTAAATGTTCCAAGGCCTGCAGGTTGCAGGAGAGTAGGCATCGGTGGGAGTGCACCAAGACGTTTTGTGTTGCCAGAAGGAAGGAGAAGAAGAGGTGTGGGTTCGTCACAAGCGACTACAAAGGAACTTTTCTCGACAGAACCCGCCTGGAACCGTGGCAAGTTGTGTGTTTTATTAATCTGTGGTTAGATAAAGATTGGAGCCATAGGGCAGCATACCTCAACCTGAAAATCGGATCTCATGCGAGTGTTGATTGGAGAAGCTATTGTAGTGAGGTCACGGAAGAGTGGTTAAACAACCAGGAGCCTATCGGTGGACAGGGGATAGAGGTTGAAATTGATGACACTTCTTGTGCGAAGAAAGTACAATGTTGGGCACGTGAGTGGCCAAATTTGGCTATTCGGCGGGATCGAGCGTATCTCGAAAAGGCAATTCATCGTGCCGCTGGTGGATCCCGAGGATGAGGGTGAACAGCGGAACCAGGCAACATTGCTGCCAATAATTCAGCAGTATATTCCCCCTGGGTCAATCATCTACAGTGACTGTTGGGCTGCCTACAGTACCCTTTCTCAGGAAGGCTAAGAGCACTATACAATTAACCATTCCAAAAATTTTGTGGACCCCTCCTACCTCGCAATACATACCCAAAACATTGAGCGCCTGTGGCGAGACGTCAAGGAGTGGGTGAAGTGCCCAGGTATGCAGGCAAGGTATTTGAGGCAGTACCTGGGGCGCTACCTCTTCCTCAAGGAGTTTGCAGGTCGTGCAATCCATAACTTTTTGATTGAGGCTGCCAAACTGTACAAGCCTCAATCTGAAAAACGCGTATTCCGGCAGTCAAAAAAGTTGGAAAGTCGGGGTATCGAGCCTCAGCCGGGACCATCTCATTAAGGTATGTCAACGTTTGTAGCGTTAGCCAATCGAAGCCTCAGTCCCATGCCTATGACATCATCATACCGTACCGACGTGACTATGACGTCATCGTTCAAATTGAAAAGCAAGCACTTTACGGAGAAAACGAGTGATCGCATCTTCCGAATCACATTCATAAACATAGTATTCCGAAAAAATCCCGGTAATCCCAAAACACCTTTTAAGAAAAATTTACTGTTTCCCACTCTGCATAAAAGGTTGTGCCTATCAAGATGAATCTGAACATTCATACACAAATAATCAGTAGAACTATGCAATTAGCAGTCATATTTTGGTAGAGAAAGCCCTTTGTGAATACCACCATCTTTTTGTTATTTACTCACTGGACTTGACATGCAAGACATCCAAAGGTAGTTGTTCATGGCTCTACACGTGTTGGGATACCACCGCTTTCCCTACTTGCCCTGTCCATCTGTTAACTCTATTGTCCTCCAATCTAATGAACAGGCATACCTGCAGATACTGGCTCCCAACAATTGGCCACAAAACTCATATTTGAGTCACATGAAACTCGAGAATTTGGGGAGCCAACCAGGGCCCAGTTTCATCAATATTACGATTTCACGCAGATTGATGAAACTGGGCTCAGGTGAGAGAAACAGGTGAAGTATGCTGGCCAAAACAAGGATTAATGGACATTAACAATAGTCAGTTTTACAGCAGAACTTTGCTCCCAGGTCAAGTGGTCTCAGGAACGAGATAGAGGGATAAGACCCGGCATAGTAATCTGCATAAATTAAAAGCGACCAGCAAATATAATTATCACATCAGTTTTGATGACGAAATAGGTTTTACTATTGACGCTGCTGAAATAAGTATAATTAAACTTACGAATATCAGCAAATTGCAATACGCTTTCTAATTTACGTCGAGACTGCACTCAGCCCTACGGCATCTGGCAGCGGACGGATGACTGCCAGATAACAAATTGGCGCCGTGGTTAAGTTAGCGAAGGATGCGGTTATAAGCCAACTTCCTGACCAAAGGTAGATAAAATGATAACAAAAGTACACTTAATCGATGTCAACCAAGTTTATAAATCCATATATGATAGTGCCAACATGCTCACGCTGCACAACTAATAAATAATCAACACATCCCACGAGTAGGACGCTCGTACACCAACTGATTTGTTGCCAGCCGCGTAGTGGGATATAGGTTTCGGAATATAAAATGGTTTAAGGAACATTATACTAAAACAATCAGTCTAAAATCGTTTTATTCTCACCACCAAGAAACAAGTTTTGTCAATGAAAAAGTTCAGAAAATTGAGTGAAATCAATTTTTGTTAATAATAAATGTTCATCGATGTGCTTTTTTAGTTCATGTCTGGAATGTTTAGTTGAAGCAAGGAATGACTTGGAAGGATGTAAAGCGACTAGACGGGAGAGCAAATTGCCGCTGTAAAACCGACTGATTGCCATAAATAAGAACTAATGCAATATGACTTAATTTGATAAAAACAATGAATGCTACTCCATTTCCCCCTTACTCGCATGGCTGTGCATTTCTTCATTCTGATACAGTAAGAAAAAAAACAATTCAAAATAGATCAGACAAAAATGCGCCATAATTAGTGACATACCTACTTACACCAATACGAAAAGTTCAAGCGTGCAAATCGGGGCATTGCAATGAATATGCATGAATAATTCAAATGTAAAGGCTATGATACAAAGGGAAAGTAATTTGTTATTCATCTTAACGTTTGTCTCTTACCTTTATCTAATCCTTCAAAATAGATCAGAAAGGCACGCGGAGACGAGGAGCAGCAATTTGGTTCAGAACATCCAAGATAATAGCATCCAAAAAAGCAAAGTCCATCTACAAAAGTGCAACAAACATAAAGTCCATGAATAATAACGTTAAAAAACCTGAGATCCTAAGTTAATAAACTCTAAAAACCTAATATACAAGGATTATAAAAGCCAAAAATTAAAAGTATAATGGCCTCGGTAGGGGGCATGCTAGGGAACGGAACCTTGGGTTCTTTTACGACGCATTCAACCGCTAGGTTATATAGCGTCGCCAACCTCTCACGCCGATTGGCCGCGGGTGGACTCGGTAAATTCCGTCGGCTGTGAGATTCGAACCCACGATCTTTCGATCAGGAGTCCGACGCTCTACCAAATGAGCTACCGCGGCCCCGGGGACATACTAGTGTTAGTAGCGGACATCCGTTCTGCGCATGCGCAATCTCTTGTGAAAATATTCTTGATTCGGTGGGCATAGTGGCACTTTTGGCGCAATCATCGACGCATGACAGATTGTTTACGTTTTCGCCCCAGAATGAAGCTTGATGGCATCATATTCATTTTGATATGGGCTAGATAATATGGAAGTATGACCACTTCAGTCTAAAACAATAACGTTTATGAGATACACCTTTGATACTGATGACATTACTGTATCAGCATTTGCGGATGGAAACAAGGATACAAGCCTTGTAATATTGCATGTGCCTTCACAGCGGGGGATGCCTGAGGGAGAATTGTACCTGGCCATGTGTGTTATAATATATTACATTTTCCAACTGCCAAATAATATAGTGCGAAATTTCCCCGAATATCACAACATCTCAGAATCATTACAGAAATGTTTGAACATTCAAAATTGACCATACACCATACCATTATCAACCTGGGGATAGGCACCATTCATCCTACAATCCCAGTATTTGAATGTAAGTTTGTTGGATAAGCATTCCCCATCTGGATACCTACATGTTCAAGTTCTGAAGCCGTGTTCAGATTTGTTTGATTTGGATGCCACATGCAAATGATGTGCCCAAGCTTGTCCTATGTTTTTCAAAATTGTGGCATATACCTACACACCATGGTGAGATTTAATAGAAATCATTTGCTGCAAGAAGGCAAAATTCCAGTATTGCTGTGCTTTAAGGTATTCACAGCACATGTCTTGCACATATTTTAACTCCATAAATAAAACAGGGATATGTTTTGTTAGCTTCAGTTATATTAGGTTTTTTTTCTGTGGATAGTTCTGCAGATTATTTTGTCATTTGTTTTTGGATGACCAATAATGTCTTCCATAAATGCTTACATTTCATGAGGCAGGCAATAAATGGGCTTTGAGTTGGGTAATATTCTAAGAATAATGACATTAGGAAAGAAAAGGGAACATAACTTAACCTAATGCAGCCTAACCTCTTGTCAGAAGAAATAATCCTAAACGCTAAATCACCAATGCAGTTTATGTGCCCTAAAGCCAAAATCATCTTAAACATGCTATTAACAAAATAGTATTATTGCAGTTTAAGGCAACCATGACAAGTTGTACACACATTACACCTCCATGAAGCATGCAGTTTTCTTCAAAAACTGTTCAGGCTAGGTTAGCTAGGTTAGGTTTTTTTTTACACTGAAAATGTTTGCGAATAAAGTTGTTCAGAAATTTTATGTTTAAGAAAGATTCCTTTCTTGCATGGAATATTAGTATAATTTATAATTGGTTGTTACATTTTTTCTGCATTTTCAATGTTACTTGCTGAATATTATGTTATATGATATATTGCTGAACTCAGCACCCCATTTCTGGCTTGTATTTTGCATCCTGACTGAAAAGCATGCATTTACAGTGGAAATAAGTGGTCACATCATGTTAATCACATCCATAACCATTGCACTGCAAAAATAATTTCCAAGATATCAAGTATTTCCATAAATGCCAAGGCTACCTTTGATTAATTTTTTCTGAACATTTTTTTCCAATTTAAGAACCTAGCCTAACCTGTTATAGAAGAAAAAAAAAATTTCCCTTCAAAAATCCATATTTTCCAAATTAGAAAACTTAACCTAACCAAACCTCATACCTTTGTTTGCTTTATGGAGGTAAAGACAGCGGTAGACTTCCCTTGTGAATATCTTAAAGTTAATAAACTCAATTTTGGAGGAATCTTTCATCTCAAGGGCAGGTTAGGCTAGGTTTGGTTGGACTGGGTTAGGTTTTATTAATCTGGACAATCTTGAAAAAAACAATGGTTTCATATTTTTCTTTTTCTTCATTTATTTTCCTAAAATGGAGATTAAACCTGGTTATGTTACCTTAGGTTATATTATTGGGCTTGTTAGGTTGTATGCTATTCAGGTTTTCTCAGGCTATGTTATGATAGCTCACTTTAACATACCTTTTATGTTATATTATCTGAATCAAAGCACATGTTTGGTATGATTTTGCTTCTCAACTGAAGAGTAAGTATTTGTACAGGAAATAAGTGGTCACATTATCTTAATCCTTGTAAAAAACATTGCATTTGCAAAAATTCCAAGCATTTAAAAATTACTCTAATGCACAAATTTAACAACGTTTTGTCTTAGAGTAACGTATGAGTGGTCTGGGACAATGCAGTTTGACAGGTAGGTGCCTGCAATCATGAACTGGTATGTATTTGGTGAAACATGGTCATGCATCTTTGGACAAAGGATCTATCTGCTGTGTTACAAAGTGATTTTGTGTTCAATGGAAATATAAACTTATTCTGTAAAATGTAGTTGAAAACTGGGGTATTTGAGCAAATGAAAACAAATCAAGAACTGTTTGGTATTCTTTGTTACATTGGCTTGATATGTTTCAACCAGGTTTTGATCATTCATCCTCAAAACACTTAGAGCATATGTTATCATTTAACTCCATAGCTCATTGGTCCTGCTAATTAATTCACAAGGAATAAATACTCAAAAAATGCAAGTCACAATACCTATGGTATGTATGATTATTGTAAATATGTATTTTTCCTTTCAAGTAATTTTGTAACTCTTGATTTTTTTCCAAATGTCATATTTCGAAAGGTAGTTAGCATGATCTTACCACTCATTTCCTCTGCAGTTTTTGTTTCTCAGTTGGCAGACAAAGCAACACCAAAAAAAGGAGCTTTGGGTTGGGTCATATATCATACCAAATAATGTTAAGTAAAAGGAAAAAGGTACATAGTCTAGACTAACCTAGCCTAACTTCTAATGTAAGAGAATAGTCTTGATAGATGGAGAAAAAATCAAACAATTTTTTTCTAAAACTTATCAAATTAAAAAACCTACTCTGACCTAACATAGACTAAGCTGCTTTTGAAGAACAAAAGAACTTGAGAAACAAAAAAACATTTTTTGCAACTAAAAAAGGGACTGAAGCGAGCCTAACCCCTTTATTTGCTTCCTGCAGGTAAAATGTGTCCAAAACCCGTCTTGTGAATACCTTAAAGCACAATAATACTGCACATACAGGTGGTGTTAATAAGATGAATTATTCATGTCAAACACAAGTGTGGAATATTGTTCCCCCTTGGTTTGTCATGCACCAAATCAAATCTGGAATGCCTCATGCACTGGTGTTGGATGTGAATATTCAGTAAATGTGTTCAAGGCTATTGCAGGATTTGAAGATTAAAAAAAAAGAAAATCTGAAGTTTAAAAAAAAAATATTAGTGTTGTTAAAATAGTTGTATTATACACCAGCTCCCTTATTATCTGCAACAAATTGATACTGTCCTCACTTTCTTGACATCCTTGACTCCAAGACATCCTTGCGATGTTATTTCATCTTTAAACAAATTTGACGATGTATAGCGGCAGTGTCAGTTGACCAGGAATACCTTCATTGAAACGAGTTATAAATTTTGAGGAAGTTCCAGGGGGGGCATTTTCAGTTAGTACCATCGTTTGATCAAAATATTCAATTTCGCATGCGACCACATCATGCTTCAGGTATTCCCCATGCTTAAGCTATACGGAAATATGGGAACCTGTCAACTTTAAAACAAAATTGACGATTACTAACGGCCATTATACTGGAGTCTAAGTTGTATCAGCTGATGCAGAAATGATGAATGTATCCAGCACAGGTGGGGCAAAATCTCGAGATAGCATACTTTCTTTGGTTTTGAC
Organism: Ashinkailepas kermadecensis; assembly: GCA_034440615.1. Lineage (NCBI taxonomy): Eukaryota > Metazoa > Arthropoda > Thecostraca > Neolepadidae > Ashinkailepas > Ashinkailepas kermadecensis. The sequence continues at coordinate 188,683 of JAOTOM010005062.1, forward strand.
AATTATCTTCACGATTTAGCATCTAGCGGCCGCGGCCGCCATGCAACCCGATGGCATGATTACAGTTCGAACTTCCGCCGCCAGGTGCAAACGAAGCGCTAGCAGTAGCGTGGCCGCGCATGTCCCTTATCGTGCTTACCAGCGGCAGAAACCGATAGAACACCGGCAGAATCGTTGGCAGGACTGAGCAGGACCCGGCAGAACCGAGCAAAATCGCGCAGAACCCGTCGTCGGCGACGTCCGGAACCTCTGACGTCACATCACAAATGGATGACGTCACGCAATGTATTACCCATAGTAATTTGGATTTAATAGTTTCCTCGACGTCGGCGACGTCGGCGACAGGCAACTTGAAGTATTTCAAGTTGTCTGTTGCGTTCTACCGTCAGACGCGAGCGTCGGAAGGTTTCTTCTGTTGTTGCTGTTTGGATTTTGGACGGGTAGGCACCTCCTACATTAGCAAAATAAGGGAAGGGTCTAAAAAACAGACACCATCTCACATACACCGACTGACATACACCATCTCGCAGACATGGATGATCTCGGTTGAGGGCATTATTGGATTTGTATAGCAAAAAACGTTTAAATCCAGTATTTTTAATGTTTGCTAAGGTGATTAAGTGAATAAATCAATAATTAAGGTGGCCAACTTAATGTTTGAAATCCTCAAAATCCAAGTTCATCAATTCCACGTTTCAATTCATTGGATTTGCTTCCAGTTTTTACAACCGAATCGAAAAAAAAGTAGTTTCATTGTGTTTTTTAAATCTTACATTATTCTTCATATATATATATATATATATGAAAAAATAATGTAAGATTTAAAACAACATCATAAAACTTCTTTTTTTCCAGTTCAGTTGTAAAGACTGGCAGCGAATCCAAACACTTGAAACTTGATTGGATGAATTTGGATTTGAAGATTTCAAACATTAACTTGGCAACCTCAATTATTGATTCCTCCCTCTAATGAGACAGAAGCTTAATCATTGAGCCTATGGAGGCGTCCTTCCAGAATGCTTGAGTGCATCCCCACCCCTGCTCAATGAGTTTTTTAACCGATGGTGTCCTCCAGATAAAATGGCCATCAAAAACATCAATTGCCACCCCCACCCCCTCATTCCATCCAATCAATTTCACTAAGCGACACCCATGCAATGGCGGCCACAGCTGTGACGAGCGGTATTCAGGACATACCTTACACAAACCACTACATGCAATAGCGTGGCGACGGTGACATTGCGAATGTCGGAGCATCATCGTGAGTGCATTCAGGATACACGATTATAATAAATCGCACACAATTCCGGAGTTAGTAGGTGGACTCCCTCTCCCCTAAATATATTCAGGTCTAAAATAAACATGCCCTAAACGGTTTAATAAAGTGCAGAAGTTGCCATGAATTGGTTAGAAGCATTCACCAGACAAGCTAAATATATTGCATAGCGACCTGAAATGAGAATATTATGGGTAATAATTATAGAAAGTACCGCAATGTTACTGCCAGTCGTTCTTCGGATAAAATCGGAACTCTCATCTCATGATGGTGGTTGTTTTCTCGATATTACCTCTGACGAGCTCAAGGAGCTGGTCAAAGTTGACAGGCGACATCCGGTAGTACCGTTTGTGGTCTGCTTCGTTCTGTCAGCTCCGCGACCAGCCTTGTGAATAATTCGCCTTTCACCCCCCCCCCCCCCCCCCTCCTGGAAAGGACCGACCGGACCCATATGGGGTGGGTCTACTCTGTTGCCAGGGTTGTTGCCGTGCCCATGTTCGAAACTACTGAACCGAATTTCATCAAACCTTCACCAATCGATACAAGGGTCGATTTCCGTGGGACTTTTGAATATGGTGACCTCACCGATACTTAAAGCTGTTAAATACCCTTAAACTTGGAGCGGCCATTTTGAATCCATTTTGAAAATGCTGCGGTACCCATGCTCTAAACGACTCGACTGAATTTCATGAAACCATCACCAATCGATGCAGCATAGTCGATTTACTTGGGACTTTAAAATATGGTGACCTTGACCTTGGCTAAGGTCGCAAAATAAGTACATCTTTATTGGCAATAATTGCGGTGCCATGCTCCTAAATTACGGAACCGAATTTCATAAAACCTTCACCAATCGACGTGACATGGTCGATATACTTGGGACTTTTGAATATGGTGACCCTGGCTTTGGTCAGGTCACTAAAAGCACAAACATTTTTAAGACTTTTACCACGCCCATATCCGAAACTACTGAATGTATTTTGAAACCTTCGCAATCGACGTGACGTGATCGATATACGTGGGCTTTTAGTATGGTGACCTTGACGTTAGGTTAGGTCACCAAATACACAAAATCCTTTTGAGGAATTTGACGCATATACTCCGAAATACTGAACCGATTTGATGAAACATTCACTAATCGACGTTGAATGGCCGATATACTCCAAACGTTTGAATATGGTGGCCTTGGCCTTAGGTGAGGTCATAGTGCATAAACTCCTTTTAGGTTGTTGGCCGCCCATGCTCCGTAAGTACTCACCGAATTTCATGAAACCTTCACCTTCGACGCGACGTGATCGATTTTGGGACTTTCAATATGGTGACCTTGGTCTTGGTAGGTCACGAAGTGCATAAAACTTTTGAGGGTTGTTGGCCGCCCATGCTCCGCAAATCGCCACTAAATATGAACCTTCACTAATCGACGCGACGTGGTCGTATACTTGGGACTTTTCATATGGTGACCTTGACCTTAGGTAGGTCGTGTAAACTGTTTTGAGGGTTGTGGCGCCCTGCCCGGTGCCAAATTCATGACTCCCATCGACGCGACGTGTCGATATACTTGGGACTTTTAGTTGTGACCTTGCCTTAGGTGGTCATAAGTGCATAAAACTCGTTTATGACTTTTGATGACCTTGACCTAGGCGGTCCTTTAAAGTCCCAGTTATCGACCACGTGCGTCGATTGGTGAAGGTTCATGAATTTCGTTGCGTACTGCGGCATGGGCGGCGCAACAACCCAAAACAGTTTTATGCTTTTGATGACCTTGACCTAGGTCAGGTCACCATATTGAAAGTCCCAGTAATCGACCATGTTGCGTCGTTGGTGGTTTTGAATTTGGTTGCGTATTTACGAGCATGGGCGGCGCAACAACCCTCAAGTTTTATGTTGTGACCTTGACCTGACATGATGGCCAGGTCCCTATTGAAAGTCCCGGTATATCGACCACGTCGCGTCGATTGGTGGGTTTCATGAATTTTGTTGCGTATTTGCGGAGCATGGGCGGCGTAACAACCCTAGTTTTATGACTTTGTGACCTTGACCTAAGGCCAAGGTCGCCATATTGAAAGTCCCGTATATCGACTACGTCACGTTGATTGGTGAAGGTTTTATGAATTTCGTTGCGTACTTTCGGAGCATGGGCGGCGCAACAACCCTTAAAAAGAGTTTTATGCACTTTTGATACCCTTGACCTTAGGCCAAGGTCACCATATTGAAAGTCCCAGTTATCGACTATATCGCGTCGAATGGTGAAGGTTTCTGAATTCGGTTGGGTTTGCGGAGCATGGGCGGCGCAACAACCCTTAAAAGGAGTTTTATGCCTTTGATGACCTTCACCTAGGCCAAGGTCACCATATTGAAAGTCCGAAGTTATGACTACGTCGCGTCGATTGGTGAGGTTTCACGAATTTCGGTTGCGTACTTGCGGAGCATGGGCGGCGCAAAACCCTCAAAAGAGTTTTATGACTTTTGATGACCTTGACCTAAGACCAGGTCACCATATTGAAACGTCCCAGGTATATCGATCACGTCGCGTCGAATGGTGAAGGTTTCTGAATTCGGTTGGTACTTACGAGCATGGGCGGCGCAACAACCTAAAAGGAGTTTTTGCACTTTGATGACCTTCACCTAAGTCAGGCCACCATATTCAAACGTTCGGAGTCTATCGGCCATTCCACGTCGATTAGTGAATGTTTCATCAAATTCGGTTCAGTACTTTCGGTATATGCGTGGCAAATTTCCTCAAAAGATTTTGTTTTTGGTGACCTTGACCTAACGTCAAGGTCACCTACTAAAACCCTACGTATATCGATCACGTCCGTCGATTGGGAGGTTTTTGAAATTACATTTAGTAGTTTCGGAGTATGGGCGTGGTAAAGTCTTAAAAATGTTTTGTGTTTTTAGTGACCTTGACCTAAAGCCAAGGTCACCATATTAAAGTCCCAAGTATATCGACCATGTCCGTCGATTGGTGAAGGTTTCATGAAATTCAGTTCCGTAATTTAGGAGCATGGGCACCGAATTATTGCCATAAAGATGTACTTATTTTGCGACCTTAGGCCAGGTAGGTCACCATATTTTAAGTCCCAGTAATCGACTATGCTGCATCGATCGGTGATGGTTTCATGAAATTCAGTCGAGTCGTTTAGAGCATGGGCACCGCGCTTTTCAAATGGATTCAAAATGGCCGCTCCAGTTTAGGGGTAATTTAACAGCTTTAAGTATCGTTGAGAGTCACCATATTCAAAGTCCCACGGAAATCGACCCTTTGTATCGATTGGCGAAGGTTTGATGAAATTCGGTTCTGTAGTTTCGGAACATGGGCACGGCAACAACCCTGGGCAACGAGTAGACCCACCCCCATATGCGCTGCTGGCGGTTCTACATGACCCTACGAAGCAGCCGTCGGTGGGCTTCAGTCAGCAGGAGAAGGCGCAACTGCTTGTTGGGGTGCCCCTCCGAGGTACAATCAGTTTCACACTGCGATATCCCTCCCTGACTCCGGCAGCAGGAGCGGGTCCGGGCGCAGTGGCAGTGGCAGCAGGAACAGCTGCCGCGAGAGCACGGACAGCGGCAGCAGGAACGGCGGTAGCGACAGTGGGAGTGGTCCTGGCTGCAGCGACAGCAGGAGTAGGACTGGTCGTAGCGGGGGTGGTATCGGTTGTAACAGGAGCGGCAGCGCTCGCGCACTGCTAAAATTATGGCCTTGATTTCTAAACGATGTCATTTTATTTCTATAAAGCTTATTAGGGAGGATAACGTCCACATACATGGATTTCAATACGCGTGCTTTGTTATTTGCAAGTTAGCTGAGGAGTAAGCGTGACCCCCGATTCATGGCCATATTCCCTTCCCCGGCCCCAGTCAGTATGACCGTTCACATTTATTTGGATCTCCCCAGTGAAAACTCATCCGAGGGGCCCCGCCACAGGAGCTTCCCAAGAAAAAAGGTAAATTTGGAGATCAAGGTGGAATTTTGATTCTTTGGATTTTTTAATACCATGTTTTGTATGTGGTGAAGACTGTTGATTTTCTCTGCAAGCGATTACTTTTAAGCCAAAGGCGGCCAATGCGATTGATGATGTCATAGGCAAGATACGAAGGAAATGTGCTATGATAAAAATGGTATTCCATGAGTTAATGCTGCAAACATTGACATGTCTGGGCTGTGGCTCGTCTGTTTGTGTTAGGTTGGGTTAGGTTATCCTGCTGATGCTCCTTAGATGGTAATGATACGTGCCCGTAACGTGACCTGTCTGTTCCAGATATGAGTATGAACATTGTTAATAAATAAGTAGACAAAGAGAGTGTTCTCATCTATGTTCATACTCATATATATCACCGAAAACAAGCTAGGATACCTAGAAGGGCCACAGAAGACAAGATGCCAATTGTTCAGTGTCCTATCGAAGGATGCGGGTACACCACCCCGGACGTGGATCCAGTCATCGTGGCTGCCCTCATCAGCACTCACAGCACCACTCATCAGCACAGCCCTGCGACGTCCAGGATTGATGGGCCCAAGATCCAGAGACCCACAATCTCAGCTGGTGGCAGCAGTGAGGACTGGTTATACTTCACGACACGGTGGGCTGACTACGTCCAGGCCAACCACCTCACGGGGCAGGGCCTGTCTATCCAGCTCCTTGAATGTTGTGAAGAGCCATTACGCAAGGACCTGATGAGGTCCGCAGGTGGCAGCCTCGCCAATAAGTCTGAGAAGGACGTACTGGCAGCGATCAAAAGACTCGCCATCCGGGAGGAGAACGTTATGGTGGCACGCGTGACTCTGCACAACATGCGTCAGGATCGTGACGAACCTATCCGCAGCTTCGGCTCCCGTCTGCGTGGCCGGGCCGGGGTATGCAACTTCACGACCCAATGCCCGAACTGCCAACAGGACATCAACTACACGGATGAGATTCTCCGGGACGCCCTCACCCGGGGCATCAGCGACCCGGAGATCCAACTGGACCTCCTCGGCAACCAGAACCAGACCATGTCTCTGGAGCAAGTGTTCCGGTTTGTCGAGGCCAAGGAATCAGGGAAAAGATCTGCCTCCCAGCTCCATGACACCCACGCAGCTGACGCAGCCACTAGCAGCTACCGACGCGGGAAGGACGATGTACTAAGGACTGGATCAACAGATCCAACAGGTCCGTGCACGTACTGCGGCAAATCAGGTCATGGTAAGAGCGCGCCACTCAAACTCAGGCAAAAAGCGTGTCCAGCCTACGGCCATAAATGTCGTCACTGCGCCCGTGACCATCACTTGGAGAGCGTGTGTCGGAGCCGGGGGAAAGCGAAACGTCCAGCCCTCCCATCCGCCAGCACTGACGAGTGCGAAGGTGCTGTATTCGATGCACTGTGTGCTGTCACCTCTTTTGAGATCCTCGAAGGAGAAAAGATCATCGCCCTCGATCATCATCTCTACGATCAGATGTCTAACACATGGCTGACGCGTCAATCGCAACCCCAGCCCTCCATCAAGCTCACTGTTCGGACTGTGACCGCCGACTATCAGGCTCTCGGCTTTGCCCCGACTACGACGACCAAAACAACTGTCCTCTCTGCAGTGGCCGACACCGGATGCCAAAGCTGCCTAGCGGGCATCCGAGTAATTCGCCGGTTGGGTCTGAGCCACGCCGACCTAATCCCCGTCACCATGAAGATGCACGCCGCAAACAGCAAGGGCATCAGAATCTTGGGCGCCGTCATCCTCCGGTTCTCCGGGACAGGCCGGCGTGGTCGGGTCACCGAGACAAGACAAATCACCTACGTGACTGACGACTCGGACAAACTTTTCCTCAGCCGCGAAGCCTGCGTCGCTCTGGGCGTCATCTCCGAGAACTTCCCGACCGTAGGCGAAGCCCAGGAATCCCCGTGGGACGCCTCGACGGACAAGGATCCGACGGCGGGAACTAATGCTCTGGACGACCTCGACGCCCAGACGTCGTGCCGTTGCCCCCGTCGCCAACGTCCGCCACGTCCGCCGTCCACTCTCCCGTTTCCTGCCACGGATGCCAACCGCACCAGGCTAGAGCAGTACCTCCTGGACTACTACCGCTCCAGCACGTTCAACATATGCGATCACCAACCTCTTCCGCTGATGGAGGGACCTCCCATGAAGCTGATGGTGGATGCCGATGCCGAGCCGGTTGCGCACCACACTCCTATACCGGTGCCGCTCCACTGGCACGACGAAGTTAAGGCCGGTCTTGACCGTGACGTCCAGCTTGGTGTGCTGGAGCCCGTACCGGTCGGTGTACCCGTCACATGGTGCCATAGAATGGTGGTATGCGCCAAGAGAAACGGCACACCCCGTCGCACTGTCGACTTTCAGGCGCTCAACCGGCACGCCACTCGGGAGACACACCACACCCTCTCGCCGTTCCATCAGGCCCGCTCTGTACCATCGGGCACGAAGAAGACGGTGTTCGATGCCTGGAATGGGTATCACAGCGTCCCCATTCGTCCGGAAGACCGCCATCTGACAACCTTCATCACCCCATGGGGTCGCTATCGATACAAAACAGCCCCACAGGGCTACATTGCTTCGGGCGATGGGTACACTCGGCGATACGACGAGATCGTGTCCCACATCCCGCACAAGACGAAGTGCATCGACGATGTTCTTCTGTGGTCCGAATCCATTGAGGAGAGCTTCCATCAGGCCGTGCAGTTGCTCGACATCTGCGGGCGCCACGGTATCACCTTGAACCCGGATAAGTTCGTCTTCGCCCAGGACGCCGTGGAGTTCGCTGGCTTCGAGATTACGCCCGATTGCGTCCGACCCTGCGGACGCTACCTGCAGGCCATCCGGAACTTCCCACCGCCGCGCAACATTACAGACGTCCGCTCATGGTTTGGCCTCGTCAACCAGGTATCCTACGCTTTCAGCATGGCCGAGAGGATGCTGCCATTCCGTCAGCTATTGAAACCAGGCACGCCATTTCGTTGGGATGAGCGACTCAACACCATCTTCGAGGAGACTAAAACCATCATCACCAGCGAAATCGAGGAGGGCGTCAAGATTTTCGACCCTCGCAAACCGACCTGCCTGGCCACGGACTGGTCGAAGTCAGGCATCGGGTTTTGGCTCTTTCAAAAGCATTGCTCGTGCCCCAGGGTAGTCCCATTCTGCTGTCGCACGGGCTGGCAGACGACGCTGGTTGGCAGCCGATTCACGCATCCTGCCGAGTCGAGATACGCGCCCGTGGAAGGAGAAGCGCTCGCCGTTGCTGACGCCCTGGACAAAACGCGCTATTTCGTCCTGGGCTGCAGGGAGCTGATCGTCGCGGTTGACCATAAGCCCCTACTCAAGATATTCGGGGACAGGTCCCTTGAAGATATACCCAACACCCGTCTCAGGAACCTGAAAGAAAAAACCCTCCGCTACCGTTTCCGCATGGCCCATGTTCCCGGTGTGAAGCACAGAGCTGCTGACGGCGTCTCTCGTCATCCGACTGGACTTCCCACGAAGATGCACCTGGACGATGACGTAGCAACCGCTCACCAGGACGACCCTCCCGCCATGCTGCCGCTGCCTTCCGTCCCAAACGGTATGCGCATGGCGGCATCAGCTGCGGACTACACAGGACAACGCGTTGTCGCCGAAGCGGTCTCCGCCCTCGCCTCTCTCGCGATCAAGTCGGTGACATGGGAAAGGGTGCGTATCGCCACGGCCAGCGACCCTGACATGCACTCCTTGGCAACTCTAGTCGAGTCGGGCATCCCGGCGGACCGACAGACCATTCCAGTACCCCTCCGAGAGTACCACATGTTCCGTCACGAGCTTCGCACTATTGACGGCGTCGTGCTATTTAAGACTCGTATCGTCATCCCGCCATCTCTGAGGCAGGAAGTACTGGCTGCCCTACACTCAGCCCATCAAGGTGTTACCTCCATGCTGTCGAGAGCTGAGGACTCCGTCTTCTGGCCTGGCATCACCCGGGACATCTCCTCCGTGCGTGCGGGATGTGGCCACTGCAACCGCATGGCTCCGTCTCAGCCCAGTGCTCCACCCATTGCTCTGGTGTCCCCCATGTACCCATTCCAATGCGTGTGTGCCGACTTCTTCCACTACAAAGGCTACAACTACCTGGTCATCGTCGACCGTTACTCCAACTGGCCCATTGTCGAGCGTTCGTCCTCTGGCGCGGCTGGGCTCGTGACCTGTCTCCGACGCACATTTGTCACTTTCGGAATTCCCGACGAGTTAGCCTCTGATGGCGGTCCAGAATTCACTTCAAATATACCTGCCAATTCCTCCGACACTGGGGCGTCCACCACCGGCTCTCTTCAGTGGCATTCCCACACAGCAACTGCCGGGCCGAAGTTGGCGTGAAGACGGTCAAACGGCATGTCACCGACAACACCGCCGCCAATGGCGACCTGGACACCGATGCCTTCCAGCGTGCGATGCTTCAATACCGGAACACGCCTGACAGGGACACCAAGCGTCCCCCGGCGATGTGCGTCTTCGGCCGACCCATCCGAGATTTCATCCCCATCCTTCCCGGGCGCTATCTGCCGCACGACACCTGGCGCGGCACACTGGCCTCCCGAGAAGACGCCCTGCGGAACAGACACATGCGGGACGCGGAGCGCTGGTCGGAGCACACCCGGCGCCTCCCTCCGCTTGCGGTCGGCGACCGCGTCCGACTCCAAAACCAAATCGGTACCGAACCACTCAAATGGGACACAACTGGCCTCGTCATAGAGGTCAGACAACACGATCAGTACGCCATACGAGTCGACGGCTCCGGACGGGTCACACTGAGGAACAGAAAATTCCTCCGCAAGTACATCCCCGCCATGACACCACCCCCACGTCTATGCCTGGATCCAGACCTGCGACGCATCATCCCAGCCTATATCCCCATCGACGACGACCCCGCCTGTAATCAGCGTCTGACCTCGCCACAACTCCAACGCCTGGCCACGACCCCGATACGGCCCCCGACACCACCGCCCATCCGCGCTCCTGATGCTGATGTGGGCTCTCCTCCATCCACTTGCGACCCTCCGGCTGACCCCGCCTGCGCATCTCCGAAACCACCAACGCCGAGCGACCTCTCACCAGAGCGCACGGCCTCGACACCGAGATCTCCTGCTTCAGCGCCGGTCTCGCCACTCGCGCCGCCAACACCGGGTCCACCGCGAGCACCTGGACCACCTCCCGCGCCAGCACCTGACCCATCTCCCGCGCCACCGGCAACTCGACGCTCGACTCGTGCAACTTGCCGGCCGGCCTGGTGTCGCGACTTTGAGATGTAATGAGTTCACCGCGTATCGAGTTCAGTTCACCGTGTATTTGACGTATGTCAGTGCAGTTTGCGAAGGACTGAGATTCAAGCGTACCTCGTTCTGTTTTGGCCGCCGTCCATAACGGTTTATCCGTGCACTTCCTTCGGATGCGTGTGCGAATCTCGAATCCGTACCTGTGTCGGCATCCTTGTAGCTATCTCGCCGTCCCGTCAATTGTGTTCCTTAGGCTTAAGTTGGAACTTTACATTATGTTTCATCAGTCTACGGCTAGCATGCCCATTATCGGCGCGCAGACTTAGGGGGGGATAGATGGTAATGATACGTGCCCGTAACGTGACCTGTCTGTTCCAGATATGAGTATGAACATTGTTAATAAATAAGTAGACAAAGAGAGTGTTCTCATCTACTGTTGCCATCTGCTAAGTGTACAGATCTGTCAGACGGCCGACGGGTGGTATAAATTTGCGCGGCGGGCCGGGCAGAGGTCAGTCACAGGGGGTCCACTCCCGCATATCTGGCAACTATCCAAATCTTCAGGTTAAAATAAGCCTATTTTCAAAGTTAATCGTCATTGAGATAATTGGATTATTTCATTATCATTTGAAAATAGCATTCTGTACTCAGTGTAAAGAACTTGAAATAACATGTAGTTATTGATTGAGGCTTATTTTCAAAAACCTTTAAGAACTGGCATTGTTCTACACTCCCGCATATCTGGCAACTATGCATATCTTCAAGTTAATATTAGCCTATCTTCAAAGTTAATCATAATTGAGATAATTTTATTATTTCATTATCGTTTGAAAATAAAATTGTTTACTCAGTATAAAGAATTTGAAATAAGATTTTGTAGTTATTGATTGAGGCTTATTTACATAAAACCTTTAAGAACTGGTAGGGACGATGGACATACGAGGGTTTGTCAAAAGCATATTCCTCGCGCCGCAAAACAGACGACGTTACGCATGACGTACGAGGGTTTATCGAAAGTGGTTGCGTCGAAAATATAATTACTTCTGCCGGTATGTCGGTACTTACGGAGTGACAGAATATATGTACTTCCACTGTGCTAAGCGTTGTCTTGGACATTGGCGAATATTGGGATATACAATAAGTAGGTACCTATTGAAGACAATGTGTTAAAGTAGCCTATAATTGGTCTGTAGCTGGGCCAGATGTCTCAAGCACCGAACCATCATCCAACAAAGCGGCGGACTGAATGCGTCCACGGCGCTGAGTGTACAAGCGGCCGCTGAGTGAACTGCGCTTTTGCGGCGCTTGGTCATCTTGGTGAGTCGGAATCAGTGCCCTCAGCGACGGGGCTGCATGGCAGCTGGGGTTTGCATGGTGCCAGGTATGCAACACCAGCATCTGTACGCGTCCATTTCTTGTAAACACTAATGCTATTTGTACTCTGTTTTGGACCTTGATTTTGGACGTGAAAATAGGTCAGGGCGGACTCCGTGCCACTGAAAATCGCGTATATTCTGGACGAATTCGGCAGTAAAGCGAACAATATGCATGTGAGCGCAACAATTGAGCACTGAAAACGTTCCTTGGAATGTTAGCTATCGGTTGGTACCAATTGTATCATCGTATCTCTGCTGGGTCACGAGATATACAGGGTCAAAGGTCAGAGGTCACGAAGTCGATTTTCAAAAGGGGGCCGATTACCCCATTTTGAGGTCTAGGGATACTTTTGGGTGCTGAATTCGAATTCAGCGTCAAAAATGACCCTAGGAAGGTCGGTGACACCATATCAGGTCACCAAGTGCCAAAGGTGACATCCTAGCCTCCAGAGGTCATCCAAGGTCACGCGAGGTCACCGAAGGTCATGTCATGTCAAGTCAGGTCACCGAAGTGTGACTGAGGTCAAACGAGGTCAAAGGTCACGAGGTCACGGCGCTTAAGTAGAGGTCAGTCTGATTTGGACCAAATCTGGCGTGACATGGTGCCACTGATGACGTCATAGCTCCGTGACCTGACATGACCCAACCAATTTTTTCACCAAAGTTGTGCAAAGATGCAGCTTCAGGTATGCAAAAACGGCGGCGCTGCGCGCCGCCGTTTTTGCGCGTTTTTTAAGAAAAACCTTAGGGGGTGTAGGTACCTACCCCCAGCCGTGCGAGGGTTGCACACTGGCGGCGGAAGGGGCCTGGGGGCAGTGGGACCGGGACAATGCTCCCCGAGGGATCATGCGACTGTGCATACAAATATGTGTTTAAAGTGCCCTATGATGGGTTTCAGTGGCGAACTGTCCCTCCCTCCCCCCCACCCCCCACCCCTAGTAAAGCAATGTAGTCATAACACTTTAACCCCAATGCAGGCGCGGATACAGGGGGCCCGGCCCCCGAAATTACTTGGGTGAATTAATAAAATTCCTTAATTAACTGCGTTTATGGCGCTCCGCATGTGAATTTTGGCGCACCGCACATAAAAAAATTGCCGCCCTCCCCCAATTTTTGGTCTGGATCCGCACTGCCCAATGCGCCTATCAATTTTATTGATAGGCGCATTGGGGTTATATTGATATTTTATCGTTATCGTTTTATCGCTATCGCTGTTAATTTTGTGAAAATTTTTATCGTTTATCGTTTATCGTTATCGCAAACCTTTCTTATCGTTTTATCGTTATCGCAGGTCCGAAAATTAGTTATCCGGAAAGCACTGCTCCTGAATGAGCCAAAATATCCTGATAACTCCCCTGGGTTCATTCAGCACACCTGGCTGGAGGTTTCTCTCCGTACTTTGAGGACATCACCAACAGCTGACTGGCAGTCAGCTGATGGTGACTTAGATACATTGTTGACATAAAGAAAGTGTGAGGGGTAATACTTGAAGATTACTGTTGGACTGACCAGCACAGCATTTGACTACAGCTTATAAAGCTTTGATGATTTGAGAAGGTAATTATGAAACTTGCAGCTGTGGAATTCTTTAAAAAAGCAAGTACTGGCAGATCTTAGAACAGTTTGAGCAAATAGCCTCACTGGGAATAACACCATGTTGTCAGAAAATTTTTAAACTTCTGTGACTGTCCTCAAAAGAAAGCTTAATAATTATGTGAGATGCTGGAGCACAACCCATACATGGGGAAGATAAATTTACACTGATACATGTAGTATCCTGCTCATGGCTGAGTCTGGTTTGTCTACTAACTTCTGCTCAGTTGAGAATTAAAAAAAATATTGTTTGAATAGATAAATCATGGAAAAAAAATAACCTAACCTAAACTAGACTTAGATAACATAGCATAATCTATGAAATATATTATAGTGTAATCTAATCTAACCTAACCTAACCTAACCAGAAAATCACAATCATTCCCAACAAACTTTTTAGCCATGACATAAAATCTAGGCACCATTGTCAGAGCTGCTGTTGACATTAACAGCATTACAAGGAACTTCCAGCCTTGATCAAAGGTTAGGGATGTGTCTGGCTGGAAATATCTCTTGTCGTGAATAAATATGAAATTATACCAGAAACATAAGGTTTTCAATGTGAAAAAGTATTGAATTGAGTGCATGAAGTGTTGAATCTTCTTTATCACATCTGTGACACACCAGGTACGGACAATTATATGTGATGGGCTACATTTGTAGAGTGAAGATTATGATCATGCATTTCTTTGCCAAATGAAAAGTAATCATTTGCAGAGAAAATGAGTGGTTACGTCATCTTTTCATGTTCAAATACATTGTTTAAAAAAAAAATCCAACCACAAATTTTACCATCATCTCCAATAATATCAGGGAAAATTAGGTGCCAACCTATCTAGGTACCTAAGAACCTGAAAATGTTACCTAGCATAACATTGTCATCTCTGTCCTTTGACCTTTTTTGGTTTATGGCTTTCCTAAGATTCTCCAGAAAGAGCAGACCACTGTGTGTATTATCCTGCAGTGAATTCCATCAAGCACACTAGCCAAGAAAGAGCCCACAGGGCAACTCCCCTGTCCATTGCATACAGCTCCACATCTGTAGTGCACCAGGCAGTGGACAGACAGAAAAATACTGGCAAAACCCAAACCAAGATCTGTGATTAGGTTCTACTGAACCAACCCAGGAGTCACTCAGCATTCAGGTTCATGCCACTGTAGCATGTTGATGTGGCTGCAGCAAGATGTCTGCTGTCCCTGCTCAGCCAGGCACTGGTCATGGGATGGTGGGATGGGCACCCCCCAGAGTTATCCAGAGTACATGCTCAAGGGTCAGATGCCAGAGGATAAGCTCACAGTGTAGTGAAGTAAGTTACTGTAAAGTGGGGGTCCAGGAGATTAGTGCTCAAAGCCATTTTTGTGCTTGTAATAGAGAAACACCAGGGGAAAACTCAGGATGCATGCATCAAGCTTACACCTCAGAGGTAGGCATTGAATCCTTCCCTGGATGTGCCCACCTAGTGCATGCACCTAGGGTGAAAAACACCTTACAGTATTGTAATACATTTAGCTCTTTTCCAGCACAGCTCCGGGAAACACTGAGCCTGTGAGCCTAATTGCATATTTAATTTTACATCTTGAGGCCACTTTCAGCCATGGAGCTTCTTCACACTCCTAGGCAGTGGCCCACAATGCTTAAAGCCAAAGTTATCACCAGGACACATGCCTAACCCAAACACCCTGCATTCTCACTGTGGTTACTCCTGCCTTACTCCAGCATGCTCAGCCAGCTTCTCCAGCATGCACAGCGAGCCTCTGCCGTGCGACGCCCAGCTCGCTGCCATGGTCAGCTCAAGGCCATGGCTCTCAGGCAAGGTCACATGACACTTCCCGTGAGGGGATGGGGGGTTGGGGGATAAAAGGTTTTGGTTTTGTCAGCTCAAGGCCCGAGCAATCGGCGTAGAGATTGGCGACGCTACATGACTCGAAGTGTCGTAATACCAATAACCAACCACTTCCCGTGAACAGCAGATAGCGGCGAATCCCGCACACACACATCGCTCATCGGCGCACAGTAGCGATGCCCAGCATCTAGCCGGAAACTGCTAATTGACCCTGCGACCATGCAGCCAATGAATACGTGCAGCTTTTGTAGAGTGCTTCACCTTAGCTCTGTATGCAACTAAATGAACCTTGTATGGTTATAGATGAGAACATCTAACCTAAGTTAGCCAACCATTATTACCATTCCTGTACCAGGGTAAACTTCTACCTCATCTGCATCTGAAATGTTGTGGATTTGTTTACTATGATGAAATTCAGTGGTAAAATTGAATTATAAAAATTGAAAAGCTGATCAGCTAAGGTCAGTTTTGTTGAACATTGACAACACACAGGGGTGTCACTTTGTATATGCTAAGCCAATGCTAAATAATGGTTCTTCATTAAGTGTGAACTCTCAAAATGTGTACAGTAGGATGTCAAAAGTTGCCATGGAAAGGATACTGTTTATAATACCCCTTCAGTCCTTGAAACTCCATTTTGAGGTAATAGTGTAATTGTAAGTGCACCTTTATGTTTGTTTTGGGAGATGCTCACACTATGGGTGCCTTTCTTAACAATATCAATAGCGATATATGTACTATCAACTGGTGTTGTATGACAGATAACATCATGGCTAATTCCTTTACCTGGAATTGTGCTATGAGATGTTCATGTATCACAATCCATGCTTGCAAACATGAGCATGACAATTATAAATGAATTACTTGTATAAATCAGGCATACAGTTCTGATAATTTATGGAAGCTTCAAATATCGTAAATCTAAGGTCATATCAAAAAGCTAGAGATGCTGTGAAGCAAAAGAACCAGAGCAGCAAAGCGAGCAAAAGAATTGGTTTTGGCTAGGAACTGTAATGGGGACAGTAAAAAGTTATTTAGTTTCTACAAGCTAAGCAAAGTTTCAAGCACAATTAGTCCACTGGAAGTAAATGGGACTATGTTGAGTGAGGATGGTGAGATAGTTGAGGAGCTGAGCAAGCAGTTTAAATCATTGTTTACATTGGAGGATGTGACCAATCTGCCAACTGTGAACCACAGTTCAGTGACAGGTGATCGGATACACGATGTTCATTTCATTGATAGTGATGTTGTTTTCAATTATATCAGGAAAATAAAGCCAAACAAGGCAGCATGACCTGATGGAATTTATGCTAGGGTATTGTGGGAAGCTGAAAAGGAACTGGCAATTACACTTAGTATAATATTTTGTAGATCAGTTTCACAAAATGAAATTCCAACAGATTGGAAAAGGGCAAATGTAGTTCCTATTTTCAAGAAAGGAGAAAGAGGGAAAGTTGAAAACTATAGGCCAGTAAGCCTCACATCCCTAGTCTGCAAGGTACTCGAATGAATTATCAAGGATAGAATAGTTAGTTTTCTGGAACGAAACAGATTGATTCAAGATACTCAACATGGGTTTAGAAACGGGCGATCGTGTCTCACAAATCTCTTGGACTTTTTGAATTTTGCTACAGAACAATTTTATCAGGGAAATCAGGTTGATGTAGCATATCTTGACTTTAGTAAGGCCTTTCACAAGGTACCCCATAAACGGTTAATGATGCAGCTTCAGGTCCATGGTATTGCAGGCAGCATCCTAAAATGGATAGAGTTGTGGCTTTCAGATAGACAGCAGAGAGTGATGCTAAATGGTACAAAGTCATCATGGCAAAATGTACTTAGTGGAGTCCCCCAGGGGTCAGGGCTGGGGCCACTATTGTTCATTATATTTGTAAATAACATTGAATGTGGCTGGCCTAAGCAGTAATGTTTTGAAATTTGCGGATTATTTGAAGGTCTTTAGGGCAATAACAGGGCACAATGAGCAGGTCTTCCTGCAGAAAGACTTAGACGAGCTTGTGAAGTGGTCCGAAAAATGGCAAATGAAGTTTAATTTTGATAAGTGCAAAGTAATGCATGTAGGTAGGCAGCATATGAAGACTCCATACTTGATGGGTGGCCAAGTACTATCTGTGACTGAGCAGGAGAAGGACTTAGGTGTTATTTTGAACACAACATTGGGGGCATCAGAACAGACCAAAGAAGCCAGGAAGAAGGCACTAAGAATGCTTGGGGCAATACATAGGAATGTATCATAAAAAAGTGAGGAGGTCATCAAGAAGCTTTACTGTGCATATGTCAGGCCACTGTAAGAGAGTTAGTTTTTGAGCGTCTTGATCCTGTAAATTCAGCCCCAACCCACCTAGTTCATGGCGCGACAAGTCCCCGGCTCCGAGACTGGCGTCGGCCTGTCTGCTGTCTACGTCAGCAGCCACCGTCCGAACGGAGACGTACATTGGACATTGTACCTTCCCCTCCCTCCTTCCGGCTGACACCCCGCCGGCCAGGCGCCAGCCACGTGACCTCTAACCGACCGGCGCGTACCGCCGCCGTCGTTAATGCTAGATGTAACTGTGTTCACATAAAGTTATACGTTTGGCTGTCCCGTAACCGTAATTGATATAATCCCGTAAGCCTTGCGATTGTAAAAGTGTACCGTAAACGTAACGCATCGTCACCGCCACTAGAAATAGACCATTTCCCCTTCTAGAAGGCCGTCTACATGGATGTGACGTCATGGAGGCTTCTACGCCCTCGACCAATCCGCGACCGGGGGTCTCCCGAAGTCACTAGCGGCCGTGTGGCCCCAGCCAGTCCGGCTTGAATACTCTGAGCGAGTGGACCGCTGCTACGCGTGCGCGCTTCCCAACTAAATTCGACTTCTAAATTCATAGGAAAGGCAGTATCACGGCTTACCTTCCGAGGAGAACGTACTGTACGGTGTCTGTAGTTCGCGTGTGATCGTGGAGTGCTGCAGTGCAATACAGGGCAGCAAAAGGTACTGGTACTTTCGTGACTGGAGTTATCGCGAACGAAGAGGTTGATAGACTTTCGCGTGTCAATAAGGACTTTACTACACGACATTTGGAATACTGTGTCCAAGCTTGGTCCCCTAGTTACAAAAAAGATTGTTGGCTTTTAAAGAGAGTACAAAAGATGGCAACAAAAATGGTTAGTGGTATAGGCAACCATATGCCAGGCAACCTGGCATATGAGGAAAAATTGAAGAAATTGAATATGTTTTCACTTAGACACAAGGCTGAGAGGAGATCTAATCAAGGTCTTTAAATTTGTTCATGGTCAGGAACAGGGATGTACCTTAGGGAAATGTTTTAATTTAACAGAAATGATGAAATTAGACGTCATCAATTCAAAATTAAAGTTAATCACAGCAGGACAAGGCTAAGACAGTCTTTCTTCACTAACAGGGTAGTAGAACACTGGAACCAGCTGCCAGGAACCATTGTCAGTAGCAACACACTGAATATCTTTAAAAACAGCATAGACAATCATTATAAGAATAGGGGGCTTGTTTTTCTGTATTCCAGGGAGGGTTGGTCGACGGATTTGGTGGGCAACTGGTTCAGTGTCCAGATTGCAGCCAAGAAGGGCCCTTGTGGCTCATAGTTGCACTGATCTTTTATGTCTTTATGTCTTCATGATAAACACACATCAAGAATAGTTCCTTAAGAAATGTCAATGTCAATGTCAAGAAATGTCAATAGTTCTTTGGGAAGAATGTTGATTTGGTTCAAGAAGTGATATTTTCCACTCTATTTCACAACTAACATCGCTGCTAAAAGGGGCCACTGGCTCCCTCAGTCATTGTTTTCATCCCCAAATTGGGCTGTAGCTCCACCATTGGCTTTTGTGGGCTTACACTAAATACAAATGGTTTCGGGGAAAATTTGGCCATCAAAAGGTCATCTGCTCCCCCAACAAACTTCATAGAGTGACACCCATGGCAACATGCCATGAGTGATATCAACAAACATACTTAAGGACATGTATGTACAATACAGTTGAAGTAATAGCCTGGTTTTTCAGCAGAGTTTATTTCACTCTATGTATCCTTTTCAGATAAATTCAGAACAACCAATGGAGAGGAATAAACATGGTGTTGGTCCATCCAAGAGGGGTGGGAAGGCCAAGTCCATGGCACCACTTCATGGAGATCTTATTGCCTTGGGAGCAAAGGGAGGTTTAAGGATGGAGATGGAGGTGAAACACCCATCAGCATCCCAGATGAAGTCTGGAAGCACCATGCTGGGTAAGGCAACAATTTACATGCTCCTGTGGTTTTATGCTATGCCAGTCCAGTACATCAAGTTTGAGCACCACTTCTGTTGTGCATGGCTTTCTCTGTACATTCATAGCATTTGACTTCATTGAAAGGGCACAAAGAACTATTAGCTGATTGGTTAACAGATACTATTTTGAGGCATTCATTGTACTGTATTATGGAAATGGAAAATGGTGCCTTTCTCAAACAAATCAAACATACCAATGATAAAGCACACAATTTAATGATGATTACGAAAATGTGTTCCAGCAAAATCGGACAAGAAGATAGAACCTGGAGGAACTAGTTTGCTAAAGAAACCAAAATCCCAGTTGGGATTGGCTGGAGCTGGCAGACCATCAGCAGACAGACAGGTAACTAGGATGCGTGTGTCTGTTCTCCAACAATGCTGTTGGCAATTGCCTGATCCTGACATTGTGACATTCTTCATGTGTGTGAACTTCCAGGTTCAGCCCTTCATGGGTGTGAGCTGTTGCAGATGGGTGTCCGCTTGGATTGTGCCCCTTCCTCCTCCCACGAGCTGGGGTTCTGCCCCGGCTATTTGACGTGTGTGTGTGTGGAGGGAGGGAGGGGGAGGGGTGATACCTGAGTTCATTGCGAGTTCAACACTGAGACGTTCGGATGTTCTGGCCCATGTTTACTATAATGATATTGTGTGTGGCAAGTGGCTGGAACCCCTGCATGCGGTCCGAGAGCTGTGCGGCCACGAAGGCTCTGCCTGAACAGTAAGGAGCGCATTGTCAAGCCCACCACACCTCTGACCTACCCACTATCCTGCGGATCGTCCCCGCCAGACAGGCCTCACTCATCTAGCGGGCATCCAGGAGTATCCGGAAAACGCGGTCGCAGCGACCGCAAGACGCGGTCTTTTTCTCAATGGAGACAGCACCTAGCAGCACATGCAGACAGGATCCAGCACTCAGCTGGCATGATAATGTGCCAAGTTGATGCCTGCCAACGTTTGCTCTTTCACCCATCTATGAGTTATATTTGCCATCAGACGATTGGTGATCTCAGCGAACTCTCCCCGCAGCCTTTACTGACTTCATGAAAATTAATCCTAACTGACGGACTGACTCTGGCTAGACTCTGGTGTCACCTGTTCCGCCATTCCGAATATATCGTGACCCTTCTGACCCCTCCCGGTCCCTGTTTGTGGCCCCTGTTGGTCCCTGATGCCCACTGTTGACCCCTGTAGAGGCCTGATTGCTCCTGTGGGCCCCGGCCGACCCGTGATGACTCCTGTGTGTCCCTGCTGACGCCTGATTATCGCCGTGTGCGGCCGGACAGGTGACCCGTCCAGTCGACCTGTGATGACCTGTGTTGGCCCCCGTTGACCCATGATGACTCCTGTGTGCCCCCCTTGACCCCTATTTTTCCCCGTGTGCCCACACGACCTGTGTTGGCCCCCGTTGACCCATGATGACTCCTGTGTGTCCCTGCTGACGCCTGATTATCGCCGTGTGCGGCCGGACAGGTGACCCGTCCGGTCGACCTGTGATGACCCGTGTTGGCCCCCGTTGACCCATGATAACTCCTGTGTGTCCCTGCTGACGCCTGATTATCGCCGTGTGCGGCCGGACAGGTGAGCCGTCCGGCTGAGACGGAGGCGTGGCAGTCGGTGGCAGTGGAGGTGCCGCCGTCCACGGACCTGGTGACGGCCGTCTCGGAGTCGGACTTCCTGCGGGCCGAGGCGCTCGTGTGCGGCGCCGTGAGACAGCTGCACCTGCAGCGCGCCAAGCCGGAGCCGGCGCTCACCGTCAGCCTGCTGCTGCTGGCCAAGACGCAGCCGCAGGCGTTCTGCTCCGAGACGGCGCTGTCGGCCGTGTGCTCACTACTGCGCCGCGACGCTGCCGCCAGCTTCAAGTCCAAGGGCAACCCGCAGGTGCAGGTGCTGGCCGCCAACCTGCTCTACTCGGTGTTCCGCGAGGAGGCGCGCTGGAAGGAGGTGTTCGTTCGGGTACGTAGTGGATGGTGTGGTGGTGGTCAGGTGGTAGATGGCGGATGGGTGTCGGTGAGCCTCGGCGGTAGTGTGTCGGAATTCGTTTCTGGCTGGGCGTCACATGAATGACCACATGACGCCGGCGTCAGACCCTCAATATATCCCATATGCGCATAGGTTGTCAAGGTCTGCATACGCAGCTTGAATACAGTATCAGCATGTAGGTTCAGTTCTTTGTAGTGCTGAAAAGCACTGCATGAATAAAAAGCTGAAGTAAATTAATGTTAGCTGCATCTCATAAATCTTCAATGTTTGGAATGAAATTCGTATCGGCAGTGATTTATGTGACTATTCACCTTGCTGTGCACTGGCTACCACCAAAAGTTCGGAACGTTGATACCTTGATAGTTGATAGGTGTCGGTACTAGCCTCATGCTGGTGAAGTGGGGAAATATTTAGGGACACTGCGTGGCGGGGATGGCCGAGTGGTTATGGTGTTGACCTCTGGGTACCAAAGGTCCTGGGTTCAACACTCGCACCACTCGGGACATTTCCCAATCCAGCGGCCCACCGGCGAAACAGTGTGGGCGTCGCCATTAGCCGTGATCGTGCATAAAGTGCGTCGAGAACCACCCAATAAACAAACAAACCATAAACAATTAGGGACACTGCCAATGTCGTGGTACTCGCAGGTGGCCTGTATTGAGCAACATCTAGGGACATTGCCGATGTCATGTTACTCGCAGGT
This sequence comes from Ashinkailepas kermadecensis, assembly GCA_034440615.1. Taxonomy (NCBI): domain Eukaryota; kingdom Metazoa; phylum Arthropoda; class Thecostraca; family Neolepadidae; genus Ashinkailepas; species Ashinkailepas kermadecensis. The sequence continues at coordinate 211,005 of JAOTOM010005062.1, forward strand.
GGTCTGCATTGAGCAATATTTAGGAACGCTGCCAATGTCATGGTATCAGTGTTAAAGTAGTTTTTTTTTGTGTTAGGTGTGAGATATCGAAGCAAATGCAGCAGGATGTCGAAATTCACCATGGAAATAATGTAATTTTAAATACTTGTCGAGACCTTACCTCAGTTCTGAGCCGACGACATACATGTGACTATCCGTTTTGCGTTTTGGCGGTACCAAATTTGGGGATGCTTATCCCAGCAACAATGATATAAATACCTATGCTAAAAACTGGTGTTGTATACCATAGCACATCACAGGTAATCTCTTTACCTAATATTGCGCTACAGGACGTTCGTGCATCCAGGATCCGTTGTGGCGAGCATAAGCATGACAGTTATAAACGGGATATTGTTAGAAACGAGGCATGAAGACTTCACAAATACAAATAACGAAGCACGATGACGATGCTTGTTTGGGAAGGATGTTGATGCAGTGTTCAAGAAGTGGCATATTCCACCCTATTTCACACATAATTTATCACTGCATGGTGCTCGGAGGTGGCCTGTATTGAACAATATCCAGGGACATTGTCAATGTCATGGTGCACGCTGGTGGTCTGTATTGAGCATTTTCTAGGGACATTGTCCATGCCATGATACTCGCAGGTGACCTGTATTGAGCAACATCTAGGGACATTTTCAATGTCATGGTGCTCGCAGGTGGCGTGTATTGCGCAGCATCTAGGGACATTGTCAATGTCATGGTGCTCGCAGGTGGCTTGTATTTAGCAATATCTAAGGACATTGCCAATGTCATGTTACTCGCAGGCGGCGCGTTCCCCGTTGCTCTGATTTGTCATTGGCGTTGTGCCGCAGGTCTACCTGGACGATGCCGCCGGCGACCGCCTCTGGGTGGACAGCGACGAGTGCAAGCCCTTCGTCGAGAACGTGCTGACCGCCTTCGGCACGCGCGTCTCGCCAAAGTCAATGCTGCAGCCGGATATCACTCTGAGCTCGCGTCCCGACTGTCCCTCCCCGCCCGGCGCCTGTGAGTGATGCACTGCCCGTCCCGACTGTCCCTGCCCGCAGGGTGAGACTGTCCCTACCCGCCAGATAAGACCTACCCACCTGGTGATGCTTTCTCTGCACGCCTGGTGAGACTTTCTCTCCCCGCCGGGTGAGAATGTCCCTACCCGCCAGGTGGGACTGTTCCTGCCCGCCGGGTGAGACTTTCTCTACCCACCGAGTGGGACTGTACATACCCGCCAGGTGAGACTGCCTCTACCCACCTGGTGAGATTTTCTCTTCCCGCCGGGTCAGATTTTCTCAACCCACCAGGTGAGACTGTCCCTCCCCGCCCGGCGCCTGTGAGTGATGGACTGCCCGTTCCGACTGTCCCTGCCCGCAGGGTGAGACTGTCTCTACCCACCAGGTGAGACTGTCCCTACCCGCCAGGTGGGACTGTTCCTACCCGCTGGGTGAGACCGTCTCTCGGTCCGGCATCTGTGAGTGACACAGCGCCTGTTCTCACTTTCGCTCTGCTCTCGGTCAGGGGCGCTAAATGACCAAACCTTGTCGATGCGCCGTAAAACTCAAATAACCAACCAACTCCTCTCGGTCGGACTGTCCCTCTCCTTCTGACCGACTGTTTCCCTCTTAACAGCCCCACTGCTCCGCCTTCTAACTCACTGTCCCTTTCCGCTGGGCACCTATAAGCGTTTGAGCGTGCGGCCCATCTTTATTTTCTTCCGACTGCGCTGTCCCTCTGTCCGGCGCGTGTTCGTAATCACCGCCGGTGGTATTGTGTGAGGCAGCCTTACGTGTCGGTGGTCACTATCGATGATGTGTGGTGACGGCGTGTGTTGCTAGCCACCACCGGTGGTATTGTGTGAGGCAGCCTTACGTGTCGGTGGTCACTATCGATGATGTGTGGTGACGGCGTGTGTTGATAGCCACCGCCGGTGGTATTGTGTGAGGCAGCCTTACGTGTCGGTGGTCACTATCGATGATGTGTGGTGACGGCGTGTGTTGATAGCCACCGCCGGTGGTATTGTGTGAGGCAGCCTTACGTGTCGGTGGTCACTATCGATGATGTGTGGTGACGGCGTGTGTTGCTAGCCACCCCGGTGGTATTTGTGGGCAGCCTTACGTGTCGGTGGTCACTATCGATGATGTGTGGTGACGGCGTGTGTTGCTAGCCACCGCCGGTGGTATTGTGTGAGGCAGCCTTACGTGTCGGTGGTCACTATCGATGATGTGTGGTGACGGCGTGTGTTGCTAGCCACCACCGGTGGTATTGTGTGAGGCAGCCTTACGTGTCGGTGGTCACTATCGATGATGTGTGGTGACGGCGTGTGTTGCTAGCCACCGCCGGTGGTATTGTGTGAGGCGGCCCTGTGTGTCGGTGGTCACCGTCTATGTGTGGTAACGGCACGTGTTGATAGCCACCGCCGGTGGTATTGTGTGCGGCAGCCTCGTCCAGTTCGGCGCCAGGGAACGACGACGACGACAGTATGGGCTTCAGCATAGTGCTGGACCAGAAGTCTGGCCACACCATAATACCACGGTTAGTGAGAAACCGCCAGCATAATCTGACTTGAGAATTGCCGCCAACCCCTTCGAAGTCGGACTCATTTTCACATTCACATGAAATAGACTTGCAAGCTGATATAGTATTTGCGCTGGGTGGGTTTCCACGAAAACTATTATATTTGTTATCCACAAGTAGAGTATTGGAACACCATATTTGAAACATGCTGCCGTTAGTTATAATGCAGGACGCCATGTATTTTATGTATGGAAGTAATTGAAGCCTGTTAATATGTCTGCACGAAATTGGCTTCATGCATGATGGATGGACCTATCATCTAATCTCTAATTCCTATGTCACCTCTGCCAGGTACGAGACGCAGCAGGAGCGGATCCGCACCATGGTGTTGGAGGCAGTGAAGGAGTACATCGGCCAACGGAAGCAGCCGATCGAGACTGTCACCCGCAACATACTGCGCCTGCTGGCCTCTGTCTGCGGCATACCCGAGGTTTGTGGCATACCCGCGGTCAGTGGCATATCCGAGGCCTTTGTCATGCCTGATGTCTATGTCTGTGGTGTACCCGAGTCTCAGGAATGCCAGACACAGACCTTGGGTCCTCGGGTCCGGCATGTCGGAAGTTAGCAACTCTGATGGAAAACGGAAGACAGCTTGATATTATTTTTATTTGAAGTGAAATACTCTGCTTCTTATTTAGATCCTTCACTTGCCAATATAGCTTGTGCTTTGGAATTACATGATGTGTGTCATTATGTTACGTCTCATTATGTCGTTTGTGTGCGTGTTGGACGGTTGTAGCAACATGAGTATGCCTGTGTCTGTCGGACAGGTGCGACAGCCTGAGTATGGCCCATGTGTCTGCCGGACAGGTGTGGCAGCCCGAGTATGTCCGTGTGTCCTTCAGACAGGTGTGGCAGCCAGAGTATGTCCATGTGTCTGTCGGACAGGTGTGACGGCCTGAGTATGTCCATATGTCTGTCAGACAGGTCTGGCAGCCAGAGCATGTCCATGTGTGTCAGACAGGTGTAGCAGCCTGAGTATGTCCATGTGTCTGTCAGACAGGTGTGGCAGCCCAAGTATCTCGATATGTCGTTCGGACAGGTGTGGCAACCCGTGTATGTCTGTGTGTCTGCCGGACAGGTGTGGCAGCCCGAGCATGTCCATGTGTCCGTCAGACAGGTGTAGCAGCCCAAGTATGTCCATGTGTCTGTCGGACAGGTGTGACAGCCTGAGTATGTCCATATGTCTGTTGTACAGGTGTGGCAGCCCAAGTATGTCAATGTGGATGTGGACAGTCACTGCAGCCCCTGTATGTCCATGTGGATGTGGACAATCACTGCAGCCCCTGTATGTCCATGTGGATGTGGACAGTCACCACAGCCCATGCATGTCCATGTGTTTGTGGACAGTCTCTGCAACCGGTGTCCGCCCGTGTGGATGTGGACAGTCACGGGAGCCCATGTACGCCCGTGTGGGTGTGGACAGTCCGCAGCCGGTGTATGCCCGTGTGGATGTGGACAGCCACCACAGTCCATATACGCCCATGCGCACGTCGGACAGGTGCGACAGCGTGTGGTGAGCCGACTCGAGGTGTGGCTGCACAACCCCAAGTGGTCGCGGCCGGCCCAGGAACTGCTCGTGTCACTCTGCACCAACCTGACGACACACACACAGTTCGACATTGACGTCATAGTCCAGCTGGTCCGCTTCAGACTCAAGGTCAAACCCATCGTCAACCTGTACATCAACTGCATGAGGTGGGTCGATCTCTACTTGAACTGCATGGAATGGCTCTGTCTTTACCCTGGCTCATGATATGCATCAGCCTCTACTCGAATTGCGTGAGGTGGCTCAATCTGCATGATATGTGTCAGTCTCTACCCGAATTGCGAGAGGTGGGTCGGTTTCCACCTCAACCACATATGAGGTGAGTCAATATCGACTTAAAACTGCATGAGGTGGGTTAATCTCTACCCCAGCTGCATTAAGTGGGTTAATCTCTATCTCAGCTGCACGCGGTGGGTCATTCTACCTCAGTTGCATAAGCTGTGTCGGTAGTTTCGTTATCTGCAGAAGATGGAAGAGCTTTTACTTGAATTGCAGGATGTTGTCCCAAACTTTCCAACTTTGGATGTGCCATTCATTTCAACCTGTCCCGTCTTGGGAGGGGGGGAGCCATTTTACGCCCAACTAATGTTTCTGCTGACAGATAAAAATTTTACATGCCTTTTCCCACATCAATCTGACACATGTGGAAATTGTGAGGTAAGGTCATCTACGGTCACCCCGTTAGTCAAGGTCAAGTGAGATCACGTCCAAAAGTTTCAGCCGGTTGTCACGCTTTAGCAGATAAAGATATTTGAATGAGACTCAGCGTTTGCTCATCTGTACGGATGCAACAAAACGCACCAGAGGAATGTTTGAATTTTCCGTTTTTGATGACTTGATTTGCATATTTGCACATTTGGGATAGAATCGAAATCTGGCCAAAGTGAGCACTTTGTAGGAGTCCGAGTTGACTTAAAAGAACGTTCCCTGGTTCGCTCTACTCATTAGACAAATACAAATTGAAGAACATTGAACTAAATTTTGAAGAATAAAAATTGTTGTTGGGGAAAACATTTTGGGGCCATGGTTGATTTCGCCTTCCTTTTCTGATTCGAAGTAACTTTGTGTTTAAAATTGCCCCCAAAATAAACTCCTCGGAGCCAAAAACATGACATCAGTTGTGATCCCATATACCTCATGACGTCACTGTTTGAGTGGATACAATTTTGGGGATGGCTTCGTACCCTACTCGTCGAGCGTTTTCTAATGACACGACTTCGTTTTCGTACAACGCTTAGTTTGGAGATTAGAAGGGGGCATAAGAGACCTCCCCCCCCCCCAGAAACTGGGTGTGAAGATCTGACCGGAAAGACGGCGTGGGTTAATATATCCGAGGTCTTGGCGAGAGAACAATGATCTGTTCTGAAGTCATCTTCCATTTTTCTTCCTTCAGTTTTCCACTCCGTGTCTATTACATTGTGTGTACTTGAATAATATCTTCCCGAGAGTAATTTCCCTGGCCACTCTCCGATACTCAAGCTCAAAATAGATTTTGTGACCGTCCTGCAAGAGGTGAGTAATACACCTTTACTGGGCGGGTGGGCCAATCTCTACTTCAATCGCACGAAACGGGCCAGCCGCATTACCCCAATGGGGTCTGAAAGCTACGATTTGGCCACCAGGGCGGCGCTGTACGCAATGGTCACCCGACGAGGAAGCGTCGGCCATCTTTGCTGTGCATTTTGCGTGGGGTTGCCGGGAGTCGGTGTTGGCATGTGGCTTTTATTAGGGTTGCAAGTCATTTAGGCCAAGGATTTCGGAAATATTGTGTTGAAGAAAGGTTGTGGGGGGGGGGGGGGGGGGGGGTGCAAAGGGTGCCCATGAACATGGGAGGCTGGGCCAGGCCTCATATGCCTGGCTTCAAGCAGCCAGACTGGTAGCACTGGCTTGCAGAGGTACAGTTACAGGTCCCCCTAGTGCAGTGGTTCCCAACTGGGGAGAACTTTCTCCCTGGGTGGAAATTTCGGTATTTCAGGGGGGAAATTTTGATGGGATCCATTACGCATTTGTCTCATTGATGTAAGTGATGTCTTGAGTGACAAACAAATATAACTTCAGTTTTTTAGGGGGGAAGCGGCAGGTTTGGCCAGAGGCGAAAGGGGAAATGGACCAAAAAGGTTGGGAACCACCGCTCTAGTGGATGTGCAGGTTCCCTGAGAAGTTCCGGTATTCATTTAGCAGGCATCACACATTGGGTGGGGCTGAAACCTAACCCGGCCTGACCAAACCTGACCTAAAGCCTACCCTAAACCCCTTAATCTGTACGATAATTTTCCCAAGATGGGGCACAATTTCACAAGTGTCAGACCCCCCACCCAAGATTGGCACATGGAATACCTGTGGGTCACACCAGACATTGCTCCCCCCCCCAAGACCGGAACATGGAATACTAGCAGGCCTCATCAAACATCACTTTCCACCCTGCCTACTCCAGGAAGGACATTCTTGGCTGGTATCCTGGCACAGCATGGGCCCCCTCTCTATGAGGTCACCCCCCCCCCTTGACAGCTTTCTGGATCCACTCCTGTGTACAGGACCCACAAGAGATGTGGGCCCCTGGGAGTCAGTGCCCCAAGCAGTGCAGGCTCCCTGAGAGGTGGGTGTGGGCCCCTAGTGGGACCCATATGAACAACTACCCTGGTAAGGTACCTAGCTCTAGGTGACCAGATACCCACTGCCCAACCTAACCTGCAATGCAATTTTGGTGAAATCAATTTGACTGAACATAACTTATGGGTGGAACTCAAATTATTAGTTTCAAATTAAGTAGGCTAACAATCCAATCTTAGCATGTTAGGTATTAGCCATGACAAATTCCTGGCTATGGATTGGGGGGGGTGCAGATTGAGTCAATTTATCACCCTTGGTGTGGATTGGTGCATATTTTCACTGTGGGCTGATGTGCCCCAGTGAACCTTGTGCCATACTTTACAGTCTGGACAATAGATAGGTACTTACCTTGGTACCTAATGTGCCTAGGTACCTTACCAGTGCTTTCCTAAATGGTTCCCACTACGTCTTTTACAGAAAGGCAGTCAAACAATAGTTGTTTTTCAAATCAATTTTCTGCCTTCTTACCTTGCAGTCTGCTGGAAACCTGATAGATGGATCACGTTTATGGCAGCCGGGAACCGCACATACACCCATACTTCTGGCTTGCTTCTCCTAATTTCTAGCGCACTAATGGTAAATATTCCAGCAAACTAGACGTGTCTGAAGTACATTCAACATAATTAAATACGCGCAAACAACATACGCCGCTTACAAAATGTACAATAGGCTTTTTAAATATAAAGATTCTGCCCTCCCTAACCCACAAAACATAGCGCTTTAGGTTCGCCAAAGAAGGCTGGGTGACCATTGACTCTCAGCGCCATCTACATCTTTATCAACTTTCAGACCCCATTGTATCGGATGGCTTGATATGCGCTTCGGCCGCCTGAGCTGAGCCGCCTGAGGGCCACAGACAGCCCACTGGTGATTCCTGGGTAGATGCGGACACAATCGGCTCAGTTTGTGTCTTGGCTTACATCCGGGTGTGCTTACTTGCGTATTGGGGCTAGCTTGTTTTATGACTTGAGTCTGTTTTAAGAGGACGTTTTGCGTTTGCTGGATGTCGCTTAAACTTCGCCGATGATGCACCCATCCCCACCTATTTGCACCTATGGTATCGTTCTCATACGCAGGTTTGTTCTCTATGTCTGGTGTAGCCATGGATATCCATGCTACACCATGCTTGTAACTTGGAGACAGTGGTCTACCAATCATTCGGATTTTGGTAAAGCACCAGTGAGGAAATGACCGTGTAATGAGTGCTAGCAAATGACGCTCAGGCTAACGGCCGCGTGTTATATAGCAAACCTAGTCGTGAACGATGTCTACATGGCAGTCGACGCACCCCTAAGCCCTAATACACAAACATGACATCCACAGGGAGCTACTGAGTGCCCACCCAGACAACATGAGCACTCTACTCAAGCACACCGTCTACAATGAACTGTCGCCCACGCGCAACCCGCACAACATGGTGGTGCTGGGCGCAGTGTTTCAACACAGCAGCCACCAGGCGGCTACTGTGCTCGCTGAGGTTTTCCTGGTGAGTGAGCCCGCAATGTTCTCACAAGGTGTTGGAGCACAGCAGCCACCAGTGAGACACTTCGGACAATGTTGGTGGGCACTGGCAATGTGCTCGAGCGTCCGATGATGGTCCAGCTGCTGCGGAAGGTAGCCGCGTGCCGGATGGGTAGCGGGTGTCGGAATGTCTCAGGCCGTCCTCGGGAGTTGTCAGTGCCGATGTTGGCCAGCTATGGTGGCCTGGGCCTGGTATGCTGACGGTTTCTCGGTGCAGGAGCTGCTGATGAACAAAGAGGACTACTACATGAGAGCGCTGCGGCCGCTCTGGAGAGAGATCTGCCGCTCACTACGCTACGAAGTCGACTTCTACAAGTTCTGCTCGGGGTTGTTCCAGGATAGAAAGGCGAGTGCGGGAAGCTAACCGCGTGCTGTTCACTTGGTTGTCCGATGCCTTGGAATAATGTTGCTTCCCTTCGCGCATGAGACTATTAGTGAGGTATTCAATCTTACCTCTAACTCCGATGGAATTAGGAGCGTGTGTTGCTGCCAGTTTTGCCAAAGTTTGCCACTGTGCGCCTCTGACGTCTGTCTTTGCTGCTGCACAGGACGCGGCGTTTCACGAGTTCGAGTTCCGGGAGCGGTACGTAGCATCTGTGTGTGACCTGGTGGCGCTCAGCGCGCTGCTGGCCATCACTCCGGCCGTCAAGGAGGCCGCCTCGTCCCGGCCCGGCGAGAAACGCGACACTGCTGCTCTGGCGGTGCGTACCCGGACTGCAATACACGAGCGTCACATACCCAGACACCGCTACATGAGCGTCACACACCCAGACACCGCTACATGAGCGTCACATACCCAGACCACGCTACACGAGCGTCATATATCCATACTGTAGAAAAGCTGGTTGTGGGCACACTTTAATTTCAGAAATGTAGCCTACCCTTTCAATTCATGTCGCGACAGTTTCCGGCAGATGCCATGCCACGGGTCGGCCGAGCTGCCTCACAGCTTACGTCAGCAAGCCACCGCTGCAGCCGAGGCCAAACAGCGGACTTCACCCACTCCCATCCCCCATTTCCGGCACAGGTGCATAGCTATCTGACACCCTACCACCGCCGCGTGACCCCGATGCAAGCCGCCGCCTCTGGTCTGATGAAATATGAATGTGAATGAGTGTGAATGCCAGTGAGGTGATGTGACCGTCAGTGGGTGATGTATGTCAGTGATTCTATTATGGGAACAGTCGGGCAGGTGGGTGTAAGTACATGAATGGTGTGATGTGACAGGTGCTGTCACTGTGACAACAGTATGTCAGGTATGTCTCGAGTGCTGTGCGTGTGTGTACAGATAACAGATGTCAGGCTCCGTGGCCAATGTCGAAGTGTAAGGTTGATGAATGATTGGATGACTGCTGGATGAATATTACTGTGGTTGTGATGTATGTCAGATGACAGATGGGCTGTAACGCCCCGATCTGCCGGCTGCCTGTGCGCAGCGCGGAGCCACCGTATCGGTATTGTTTGGAGGTATGTGCTGAGGTTAGCCAACAGGTGCCGACGGCCGGCACGCTGACTCAGCCTTGGAGAGCTCTGAGAATATCTCTGAGGTCTGAGGGCCGGCGCGACCCGCCGGCGTGCGGTAGAGTTCGTCGGGTTCGTTGCAAGCCTTTGTTCTCGGATGCGACACGGAGACCGCGTGCACTTTAGGGGATGAGCAACCCCCACTGGATAGGGAGCATAGACCGTCGCGTGACCATGACGTGTCATGGGCGGTGGCCGCTGAGTTCACCTGGTAGACAGTCGCCAGGGCACTCTAGCACTTGTCACTGGGACTCGCGACCGAGCGGTCGTCAGAAGCGAGCGGCTGGCCGCGGCCGGCCAGCCGCCAGGGCTCTGATCTGATGTCTGAGGACTCTGATCGAGAGACGCTCCAGTTATGGGCGCTACATAACCAGTAGCAGTTGATGCGCCCCCTAAGCCCAAATAATCAATCAATCAATCAATCGAGAGACGCTGTGTGACTGTTGAAATGTAGTCCTTTGAGGTGAAAGTTGTAGAGCGAATGAAGACCGGTCCGTATATAAGTTGAAATATCTGTTGCCACTGCTGCCTCTTTGAATGTTTGAACGCTGGAACTAGTTAATGAGAGATGGGAGGCTGAGAATACGTGACAGGCGCTGTATGAAGACGCGAGTGCTGGTATGCGTGGCGGCCTACTGAAGCATCGTATGTGGAGCAGTTGAAGCTGTCGGTCGTTTAAAGGCACTATTGCAATAATTCGCCTATCACGCTGCACTATTGAAACTTGAATAACTATCGTCATTTAATTGCTAATGAAATACGCCAATATAAGTGCTGGATTTGTGGTGCCTGTCAAGCTGTTTTGATCGGAGCTCCGAGATCGAAACACATAGCCATTGAACATATACCCGGGAGTTTATCGTCAACGTTGAGGTCCATAGTCTATCACTGTGCCCAAAGGAAGTCTTGCCCCAGTCATACGCGAAATGGCTGATAAATCCAGGGGGGGGGGACAAGAACTTCGTTACAATACCCAGACCACATTACACGGGCGGCACGTACCACGCTTGACGAGCGGCACATACTCATACCCAGACCACGCTAGACGAGCGCACATATCCATACCCAGACCACAATACACAAATGCCACATACCCAGACCACACTACATGAGCGGCACATACCTATACCCAGACCACACTACATGAGCGACACATACCCATACCCAGACCACAATACACGAGCGGTACACACCCATACCACACTACATGAGCTGCACATACCCATACCCAGACCACGCTACACGACTGGCACAAACCCAAGCCACACAACACGAGCAGACCACGATCAGGGTTGGACAAATAGGCTGTTCCTGGATTTTTGGCATACATAACATTATCCTGTCCAGAAAATTATACTCTCATTTTTCGCATTTGGAGGCTGAATTGGTTGCTTGACAATGAACTGCTTTGTGTTAAAGTGCGCAAGATTCACTGGAAAGTAGAAACTAGGTTTTAGGTATCACAGGTTTAAATAAATTCATCCTCTCCATATTCGATTCCCGTCACGTTTTCCTCTGCACATCCAGGGTTACAAAACACAAAACCGACCCTGACCACGACACGACCTGTATGTGTCCACCAGTCCTTTACGGAACCAAGTCAAAAATGGCCCGACATTTCCAACGCTGGCAACAGGCGCAGGTATCGCTGACATCTGTGTTCCGCCCGCAGGCATGCCAGACCCAGATGTCGCTGACGTTGTGTGTTCCTCGCTACAGGCGTGCCAGGCCCAGGTATCGCTGACATTGTGTGTCCAATCTGCAGGCGTACCAGGCCCAGGTGTCGCTGACATTGCGTGTTCCGTCTGCAGGTGTACCTGGCCCAGGTATCGCTGACATTACGTATTCCGCCTGCAGGCGTACCTGGCCCAGGTGTCGCTGACATTGCGTGTTCCGTCTGCAGGTGTACCTGGCCCAGGTATCGCTGACATTGCGTGTTCCGTCTGCAGGCGTACCAGGCCCAGGTGTCGCTGACGTTACGTATTCCGCCTGCAGGCGTACCTGGCCCAGGTGTCGCTGACATTGCGTGTTCCGTCTGCAGGTGTACCTGGCCCAGGTATCGCTGACATTGCGTGTTCCGCCTGCAGGCGTACCAGGCCCAGGTGTCGCTGATTCAGCGGGACGCCATCGTCTGGCTACACATGTCTGTGCCAGACATGACGGTTAAAAACTGGCCAGAGTTTCCGCACTGCGTGTACAAGGTACTGGCGCGACTGCTTGCACGGGGTTATGGGGAAGGTGCGGTTACAACGTGCACTCATAACACTGAAGACGTGTGTCGGGCGATATGGCGCCTTACGCGCTGCCGTCGGCCGAGGGACTAATTGCCCTGGAAAATCGCTACATTGTCATCTAAGCAAGTATTCGTAGTTTCCTTATGACCAAATCATCTGCACATCAAATGTGTACGTCGTTGTCCTCGGTAGTTCTGAGTATGCGGTTTCCGAAATCCGTTTGTTGTGTGCAGCTATACGCCAATAACGCGGTCACACGCAGTCAGGCATCGGTTAAAGTGTTGTTAGCGTTAGCGAAGTGTTAGTGCTTGTCATTCCTGGGACTCGGGAGTACATCTGCAACAGAGACTGAACCGGGACTTCTCTGCATTACCGACTGCCTTTTTAAGTGTGCTAATGTGTCCATATCAGTGTGTGTCCCAGACCCGCCCTTGGTTCGTCGCAACACGTAGGCACCTCATCACACACGCTTGTGCCGACCAGTTGTATATGCTGTTCCACAAATCACACGGAGTTCACGTTTAACGCAGCTGACGTTCGACTTGCCTGCCAGGTGCTGTTCATGGAGCCCGCCGAGGCATACTACAAACACGACAACTGGCCTCTCGAGAACGAGCGTGCCGTCATGATTCGGGTGGCCTCCGAGGTGCCCGTGCAGCAGGACAGTCTGCTGCGCGTGCTGCTCATCGGACTGTCGAAGGTAAGCGAAAGAGCCTGTCTGTGATGCTCGTGCAGTAGGATAGTCTGCTGCGCGTGCTGCTCAGCGGACTGTCGTAGGTAACTGAAGTGGAATGGTCTTTCTGTGATGCTTGTGCAAATAGTCTGCTGTGCGTAATTGAACTGTCAAAAGTGGCTAGACAGGAGAGGGAGCGAAGGTTTGTCAGAAGTTCCCTGACCATGGCTGACTAGAGAAGTAAAGCATTTACTTGAATCAAAGAAACAGGCATTGAAGAAACTAAAAGATGCTAGCTCTGAGGTAAACCTCAAATCATATAAAATAGGTAGAAATAAAATTAGGTGTGTTTGGTCATCTAAAAGACTGGCTGAAATTAAATTAGCTCGAGAATGTTCAGCAGGTAATGCTAAGAGATTCTGTAGCTTCTACAAATTTAAGGCTAAAAAGTGTAGTGTAGGACCACTGGAGGTAGATTGGGAAGAAGTGGTTGATGATTGTGATATTGTAGAATTCCTAAGCAAGCAATTCTCATCAGTCTTTACTAAATAAAATTCTGGTAGAATAGAAATAACTCAAGCTTATGCCACGACAGGTGATAGGCTGGAGGATCTTACAATAACTACAGAAGCTGTAGAAAAGCAGTTGCAGAATATAAAACCTAATAAAGCTTCTGGACCTGATAATATGCTAGGGTCTTAGTAGAGTGTGCTAAAGCTTTAGCAGTTCCCCTAGGTATAATTTTCAGGTGGTCTATGGAATATTCTGAAGTGCCTGAAGATTGGAGAAATGCAAATGTAGTACCAATTTTCAAAAAGGGAAGTATGAAGTGTGTAGGAAACTACAGGCATGTCAGTTTGACCTCCATAGTTTGCAAGGTACTATAAACCTGGTTAAACAGAATGTTCAGATTCATCTTGATAGGCACAACCTTTTAAGGGATACTCAACATGGATCTCGATCTCGAAGATCTTGTTTAACTAACCTTTTGGAGTTCATGGGGTATGTTACTAAAGAAGTAGACAATCAAAGTAGGATGGATGTTGTGTACTTGGACATTAGCAAAGCTTTTGATAAAGTTCCACATGGGAGGCTAATTCATCAACTACAGCAACGTGTGATTGTTTGAAAAGTTCTAGGTTGGATTGAAGCATGGTTGAGAGGAATGAAACAAAGGGTAGTGTTAAATGGATGTAAATCTGATTGGAAGGATGTTCTGGGTGGAGTACCACAGGGCTCTGTTCTAGGGCGACTTCCCTTTATCATCTTTGTGAATAACATTGAGGTAGAGCTGAGGAATAGAGTGTTCAAATTTTCTGATGGCATCAAGCTGGTAGGAGTGGCAAACAGTTGTGATCAATCTATAAATATTCAACTAGACTTGGAGGACCTAAAAAAGTTGGCTGATCAATGGCAGATGTCTTTCAACTATGACAAGTGCAAGGTTATATATCTGAGGTCTGGAGGTGAGACTTTCAGATATACAATGGGAGGGAGGGAACTGGATGTTATTGACGAGGAAAGGGACTTAGGTGTGTTGGTTTCAAAAGACCTTAAAGCAGAGAAACAATGTATCTCAGCTAGGAACAGGGCACTCAGAATGCTGGGACTCATTAATAGAAGTGTGATATATAAGAGCAAGGAAGTCATGACAAACTGTACTTAGTATATGTGCGACCCCACTTGGAATATTCGGTACAAGCATGGAGCCCCTACCTAGAAAAAGATATAGATATGTTAGAAAGAGTGCAGCGCAAAACAACTAGACTCATCAGTGGAATAAGTAACTTAGAATATGGGGAAAGGCTTGTGGCATTAGATATGTACTCACTCAAGCATAGGTGTACATTTCTAGTATCTTTTTTCTAGATAGGCTTAACCCAGATGGACCCCTGTGGCTCTTATTAAGCCTCAACACTTTATGACTTTCCATGCCGCAGAATTTTCTGCTGCATGTACTGCTCTTTCGTCTGTTCGTCCCAGCTCCCAGCAATACTAGTAGAATCCTTACTGCTCATCAGACTTTTATAGGCAACTGGGGCTTGTGCCATGTACCCGTATTGTTCATCGGACTTGAGGTAACTTAGTGGTCTGTCTGCTGCCGTTAAATTTACAAACAGCTTTCAGTTGCACTCGTATTGCATTGGAGTCTGATATGACATACTGTAGCATAATACAATATGGCATTAATACACTACTCGATGTTGGGATTTGTCGTCTGACATCCTAGTGTTGAAGAAAACAAATAATGGAACAAGAGGCTCCTTAGAGTGTCATTTGCCATGCACGATAACTTAACATGTACACCCTAAGTATAATATCGACAACAGCGTATGCTAAGTTTTTTTTTTTGTTTTTTTTGCAATGCAGTTTTTTTTTGGTGCTAGGAATCACAAATTTCCTGCTATTCAGCAGGGTTTATGTCATGCCCAGCATGCTCACTGCCTGACAGTCTGGTCACCATATTACCATTAACTCTGAACTTGAATAATACCTCACTGGATGGTCACTACCTGGGCGGCACCACTCGCCGCTTTGCATTCCGGTGGTTAGCGGCCCGTCATAACTGACCATCCTCTCCGTCCCCCTCTCCTTGTGGCGTGTACTCGATATGACGAGCTATCCCCCTCTGTGCCTGTGTGTTCGGCAGACACACGCCACGCCTGGGACCCCAGGTCCGTCCATGGTTCCCCTGGAACCAGCATGTTTTGACCTATGTGCGCAACATGACCGTAGCAGTCGAAGCGCCCTAAAGCCCAAATTACTAACTGACAGACACGCTGTGACCACTCGCCCCGTTCGCAGACGCACGCCATGCCGCCGGCCAACGCGCTGGAGGTGGCCGACACCCTGGTGCGCCGCTCCGCCCAGACCCAACTGTCGCCGGACGCGCCGGCGCGCGCCCTCCAGCTGGACAAGCTCGAGATCCTGGACGTGCTGTTCAATCTGACCGTGTACCAGCAGCCGGAGCGGATGTCGCTGCCCGAGGGCTATGTCATCCCCCAGCTGGCCATCCAGGAGCGCTACTGGCGCGTCTGGGGAATCCTGCTCATCATCTGCGCCCACAACCCGGCCACCTTCGGCAAGGTCGCCTGGGAGCACTACGACACTCTCAAGATGCTCATGGAGATGTGCATCACCAAGTGAGTCGGCTATGGGTGTGGGAGCGAGTATGACGCTGTCCGATACTGACCGAGAGTATTTGGTGTGGTCCTAGCTGAGGAGGGTATAGTGCTGTCGGCGGCTGGCGCAGAACATTGGGTACGGTCCCAACTGGGAGATGGCGTGGTGCTGCCCGCGGCTGGTGCAGAATATTGGGCACGCTCCACACAGCCTGTCCAATATTCTCCACACGCACCAGATGCGAATTACGTTGAGTTCTTTTGACGGGCTATCGGGAACCTTGATATAATTTGTTAGTAAAGAGAGGGTCAGAAACCCGAGCGAGTCTATTCTAGTGTATGCACCAAGATATGTTGAGCAGTGCGAGCGACTGTAGCTCGACCAGGTTGCCACGCTCTGGAAACTGCAAGAACGCTTCTGTTGCGACGCTTCTAGTCCAGCTTTCGTCACTCAGCACTTAACATGTTTTGTTTTGTCAGCACTTATGCTTTGTTTTGTCAGCACTCAGCACTGATATTTTGTTATTTTTAACCCAATTTTAATCGTATTATTTATTCTGAAGTTCTCAGCCTTTTGTGAACAGACATTGTTTTGCGTCGGTATGTCGCGCTCCCGTACAGCTGGCCATGTATTTCACACGCCATCCGATATCCGGCCGGTGCAGTCTGCTGGGGGCGTGATTGTTGCCCAGAGGCCGTGTTTTCGAACCCAGGATGCTCAACGTTACTTATGAACGATTTTAGTGATGCCTCTATGAGATTTTATGTTACTTTATCGCCTCACACATGTTTGAACATGTATGACCTTGTAAAATGGTAGGCAATGGTACCATAACTGGTATACAAGGAACCCCGTGCGACACTAATACCCCTTCAACACTTGCCTTTACTCGTCCAGGGCCTCTAATGTCGCCTTGTTGCTAGCGTAGAGCACCATGAAGGTAGTGAGGGCACATAATCGCAGGAAATATGTTCCTTCAGTGCAGTAGTATTTACGGTGCATGGTTTGTTTATTGGGGCGTTCAGATCAGTGTTTTGAAATTGTTTTGGGGTAGAGTGGAGGGGAGGGGTGATGTCAAAAAGGTCAGCTGATGTAAAAAAGCAAATTGTATATGGAAAATACTGTTGAGTAATTTTCTATCACCTTTGTTGATTGTTTCATGATGGTGATAATGCCAGTAGTGTATCTGCTCCCTTTATCAGTTGGCAATGCTGCCGCAAGAAGCCAGACACTTTTCAAGGCCCAAATGTCACTCATAACATGCATTGAAAAATGCAACAGTGGCACTTAATGATGTCAAAAGGAAGAAAGGGTGATGTAAAAAGAGTTGTCATTAAGTATGAGTCTCCACTCAAATTTCAGAATTTCAGGACACTGGTTCAGATGGTGTCTCATTTTCAATCTGACCAATCTTTGTGCAGCCAGAATAAGCAAGAGCTGCTTCTGGGTGCTTGCGCCATACCTACCGCTGACAATAGACACCACATTAGCGCACATCTGACCATGTGTAGTGACCATGTGTAGAGTATCAGTTGAGCGAGTGCCAGTGCATGTTTGATGCCAAGTCGGGCTCAGGTCTCAGTACATGCTGGCCGTTACTGGCAGTTTGTGTCGAGAGGCTGCTGCTGAGCGGCCCGTCGCTGTCATCTGGTGCCGAGCGTCACCGGTGTCCCGTCCCTCAGCTCGTTAAGCTGTTGCTGAGCGGCCCGTCGCTGTCAGCTGGTGCCGAGCGTCACCGGTGTCCCGTCCCTCAGCTCGTTAAGCTGTTGCTGAGCGGCCCGTCGCTGTCAGCTGGTGCCGAGCGTCACCGGTGTCCCGTCCCTCAGCTCGTTAAGCTGTTGCTGAGCGGCCCGTCGCTGTCAGCTGGTGCCGAGCGTCACCGGTGTCCCGTCCCTCAGCTCGTTAAGCTGCTGCTGAGCGGCCCGTCGCTGTCATCTGGTGCCGAGCGTCACCGGTGTCCCGTCCCTCAGCTCGTTCAAGTTCCCGCCGCCAACGATGGCGTCCGGCGAGCGGGCTGAGGAGGCGCGCACCAAGGAGCTGCAGCTGGCCGCCATCGAGGGCCGACAGATCCTCGAGTACGAGTCGCACCTGGCGGCCGCCTCGACCGGCCAGACCATCAACGAGGCCAACAGTCTGCTGCTGACGCAGGTGGGGTTACGGGTCAGACCAATAGCCACAAAACGCCAGCCAACCAACAACCAACCAACAACCAAACACTGTCACGAGGTTGCAGTTGCCGTGCCAGTTGTTTGGGTAGCGCTGCCGGCGCGGCTCCGCTACCTTCAGGGTGAACTGGCGTTGCTCCTAGCCTTCGTCAGTGCGAGTTGTAAGCCTGTGCCAGAGTGATGCCACGTTCAGCGAAATCGTTGACATCGTGTTGCCAACATGTCAACTTGTCAGCGATGTTGGCAACACGCTGCTAACGATTTCAATGAACGTGGCATCACTGGCGCAAACCTACGGCCTCGCGCTGACCGAAGATGAGCAACGCCAGTTCATTTTGCATGCTGTGAGGTGCGCCGGCACGCCATCCAGACAACTGGAAAGGCAGCTGTGACTTCGAAAGTGCGATGGAACGTGACAGTGGTAGCATTTTGTCCATTCATTTTCTAAGCATGTGACATTATCGCCAAATACAGACATCATATTGTGCACCATGCCCTTTGTGGTAATGCAAGCTACAGCATTCCTCTAGGGTGGTTAAGTTAATCCGCGTAGAACTGTGTGTTGCTGATTGAATATGTTCAGTCAGCCCGTTTTAAGCTTACACATGTTTTCAGACGAAAGCCCGTGTCTTTATCGCATCGCAACGACAGCTCGTAGTTTATTCGTTGTCCTTTTCGTTCGTTTGGGCTCGGCCTCTGTTGCATTTCCAACGAACGCTGTTATTTCTCAGGGCGTCGGTAGCTCAGTGGTTAAGCTAAGCGTCTGGGAAACCAGAGGTACGGGGTTCGATTACCCGTTGTGCCCGTCCTTCCCGCCAGGGTGAGAGGCAGGTGACTCTATACTTCCTCAGCTGCTTAGTGCGTGATAATGCTTCGAGCAACGAAAAGCTTAAGCACAGCATAGCTGTTATTTCTCGTATTAAGTTGTGTATCAAAACGTTTCTTACTGTCTAAAGTTTCAAACTCTCCATTTGCATGTCAATGTGAGCACCCTTTCTCAGAAGCAGGAGTAAGGAAGATGGCAATTACAAGTTGACAATTGGAGAGAGGGGGAGAGGGGGGGGGGGGGGGAGAGAGGGAGAGAGAGAGAGGGAGGGGGAGAGGGGGGAGGGGGGGAGGAGAAGAAAGAAGGAAAAAAAGAGGAGGTGACCGCCTGCTGTCCTGTGGTGACCTGGTCGCCCGGCACATGTGGCGCCGCCGGATAACCAGGCGCGGCTGCCACCGTCTGGTGACCTGCTGTCCTGTGGTGACCTGGTGGCCCGGCACACGTGGCACCACCGGATAACCAGGCGCGGCTGCCACCGTCTGGTGACCGCCCGCTGCCGTCTGTCGCCAGCTGATCACGCTCAACCCGAGCGGTCCGTGTCGCCGGCCGCCGACGTCCGTGCTGGAGCAGCTAGCTCAGGTCAACACCCAGCTGCGGCTGGGTCAGCTGCTCTGCACCTCACGCGACCCCGACTTCCTGCTGGACATCCTGCACCGCCAGGGGCCCAACCAAAGCATGCCCTGGCTCTCGGACCTGGTCGAGAACAACGAGGGCGCCTTCAGGTGAGCCGGCGGCCGGCGGCGGCAGCTCGCCGTTCCGGATGGTGGTGGGGGGCGGGCGCCGCAGACCGTGCGTCTCCTGGCGTCACGTCGTTCACGTGATCAGCGATATGACGTCACTGATTGGGTCATATTGTTAGAGGTGACCCCGCCGCTACCTCGTTATTCGGAAGCTAGAAGTTCGCTACTGTGAAATAGCGCCACACAGCTTTGGAAGCATCACTATCCAGCTCCCTAGAACCAACAGAACCATATAAATTTCATTACTGTACTAAGCACTGGTTTCCCAGCTTCAGCTCCTAGCTGAGCTAGTGTATTGCTGGTACAATACCTGTTGAGGTCCTACTGACCCGATCCCCACCCCACAGTGTACTGCTGGTACAGTGTCTGTGTGATGTCCTACTGACCCAGTTCCCACCCCACAGTGTGCTGCTGGTACAGTGTATGTGTGATGTCCTACTGACCCAGTTCCCACCCCACAGTGTGCTGCTGGTACAGTGTATGTATGATGTCCTACTGACACAGTTCCCACCCCACAGTGTGCTGCTGGTACAGTGTATGTGTGATGTCCTACTGACCCAGTCCCCACCACACAGTGTGCTGCTGGTACAGTGTCTGTGTGATGTCCTACTGACCCAGTCCCCACCCCACAGTGTGCTGCTGGTACAGTGTATGTGTGATGTCCTACTGACCTAGTCCCCACCCCACAGTGTGCTGCTGGTACAGTGTATGTGTGATGTTCCTACTGACCCAGTCCCCACCACACAGTGTGCTGCTGGTACAGTGTATGTATGATGTCCTACTGACCCTAGTCCCCACCCCACAGTGTACTGCCGGTGCAGTGTCTGTGTGATGTTCTACTGACCCAGTCCCCACCACACAGTGTGCTGCTGGTACAGTGTTTGTGTGATGTCCTACTGACCCAGTCCCCACCACACAGTGTGCTGCTGGTACAGTGTCTGTGATGATGTTCTACTGACCCGGCCCCCACCCCACAGTGTACTGCCGGTGCAGTGTCTGTGTGATGTTCCTACTGACCCAGTCCCCACCACACAGTGTGCTGCTGGTACAGTGTCTGTGTGATGTCCTACTGACCCAGTCCCCACCCCACAGTGTGCTGCTGGTACAGTGTATGTGTGATGTCCTACTGACCCGGCCCCCACCCCACAGTGTACTGCCGGTACAGTGTCTGTGTGATGTCCTACTGACCCAGTCCCCACCCCACAGTGTGCTGCCGGTACAGTGTCTGTGTGATGTCCTACTGACCCGGCCCCCACCCCACAGTGTACTGCTGGTACAGTGTATGTGCGAGTTCCTACTGACCCGGCCCCAACCCCACAGTGTGCTGCCGGTACAGTGTATGTGTGATGTCCTACTGACCCGGCCCCAACCCCACAGTGTGCTGCCGGTACAGTGTCTGTGTGATGTCGTTAGTTATTTGGGCTTTAGGGCGCTTCGACCTCTGTGTGATGTCCTACTGACCCAGTCCCCACCCCACAGTGTGCTGCTGGTGCAGTGTCTGTGTGATGTCCTACTGACCTAGTCCCCACCCCACAGTGTACTGCCGGTACAGTGTCTGTGCGAGTTCCTACTGACCCGGCCCCCACCCCACAGTGTACTGCTGGTACAGTGTCTGTGTGATGTCCTACTGACCCAGTCCCTACCCCACAGTGTGCTGCTGGTACAGTGTATGTGTGATGTCCTACTGACCCGGCCCCAACCCCACAGTGTGCTGCTGGTACAGTGTCTGTGTGATGTCCTACTGACCCAGTCCCTACCCCACAGTGTGCTGCTGGTACAGTGTATGTGTGATGTCCTACTGACCCGGCCCCAACCCCACAGTGTGCTGCTGGTACAGTGTATGTGTGATGTCCTACTGACCCAGTCCCTACCCCACAGTGTACTGCTGGTACAGTGTCTGTGTGATGTCCTACTGACCCGGCCCCAACCCCACAGTGTACTGCTGGAACAGTGTCTGTGTGATGTCCTACTGACCCAGTCCCTACCCCACAGTGTGCTGCTGGTACAGTGTATGTGTGATGTCCTACTGACCCGGCCCCAACCCCACAGTGTGCTGCTGGTACAGTGTATGTGTGATGTCCTACTGACCCAGTCCCCACCCCACAGTGTACTGCCGGTACAGTGTCTGTGTGAGTTCCTGCTCACCCAGTCGGTGGGCACTGTGGACGAGGATGCGGGTCCTGCCCGGCCGCCGACGCAGGCAAAACACCAGCAGCTGCTGTCTCACCTGCAGCGGCTGGTCCGCTACCCCAGTCAGGACCAGCGCGCCTACGTCGAACTAGTGGAGTACTTTCTCAGACGGCTCAGCTCACAGCAGCGGCAGGCGCGGCTGCAGGCCGCCAAGGTACGCACGGCACCTAGCTGACGCCAAATGTACAGAGGAAGTCATGCGGAGAAAGTTGCCGCCATTTTCCAGATTGGTGTTAGTTTCGGCTGTATTTGAACTATTAGGCGAATTATTATTTCATGAGGGTTATAACCGTCATTTCAGATATTGCACGTGCACCTTGGCCACCATTCTGCTCGTGTACGGTATCTTATGGGGTACCTCCGTCTGGTGCTCCTCCCTCTGAGGAGCACCAGACTCGCTCGCTCCTCGCTGTTGGCCGTCCATTTACCACTCATTCCTGCCACTTTTTACATAATTGGTCTGATTATGATAAGTCTCTCCGACATTGGTTATGTTGTCTCTGCGATATCATGTCTCCCCTGTGGGTTATCCGTCCCAGCACGGCTGTTGGTCCGCCTGCAGGGGTTCGAGCTGGTGCTGCTGCCGCCGGATGTGACATCATCGGAGGGTGAGGAGCCATACAGCTGGCTGTTGCGGCACCTACCGGCCGTACCCAACTTCGCCCACCTGCGGCAGGGCGCCATACACGGCCTGAGGATCGCCTGCCACGTGAGTGGGGCAGCAGTGATGTTTAACTTCTGTTAGATGGTGGTCACGGCCTGAGGATCGCCTGCCACGTGAGTGGGGCAGCAGTGATGTTTAGCTTCTGTTAGATGGTGGTCACGGCCTGAGGATCGCCTGCCACGTGAGTGGGGCAGCAGTGATGTTTAGCTTCTGTTAGATGGTGGTCACGGCCTGAGGATCGCCTGCCACGTGAGTGGGGCAGCAGTGATGTTTAGCTTCTGTCAGATGGTGGTCACGGCCTGAGGATCGCCTGCCACGTGAGTGGGGCAGCAGTGATGTTTAGCTTCTGTTAGATGTTGGTCACGGCCTCAGGATCGCCTGCCACGGAGTGGGGCAGCAGTATGTTTAGCTTCTGTTAGATGGTGGTCACGGCCTGAGGATCGCCTGCCACGTGAGTGGGGCAGCAGTGATGTTTAGCTTCTGTTAGATGGTGGTCACGGCCTGAGGATCGCCTGCCACGTGAGTGGGGCAGCAGTGATGTTTAGCATCTGTTAGATGGTGGTCACGGCCTGAGGATCGCCTGCCACGTGAGTGAGGCAGCAGTGATGTTTAGCATCTGTTAGATGGTGGTCACGGCCTGAGGATCGCCTGCCACGTGAGTGGGGCAGCAGTGATGTTTAGCTTCTGTTACATGGTGGTCACGGCCTGAGGATCGCCTGCCACGTGAGTGGGGCAGCGGTGATGTGTAGCCTCTCTCAGGTGGAGCCCACGGTCTGAGATCGTCTGCCACGTAAGTGGGGCGGCGGTGATGTGTAGCCGCTGTTGTTGGTGGTCACGTTCTGAGATCACAGCGACGTAAGTGGGGCGGCGGTGATGTGTAGCCGCTGTTGGTGGTGGCCACCTTCTGGGATTGTCTGCCACGTGAGTGGGGCAGCAGTGATGTGTAGCACATTAGGTGATGACTACTACTGGGTATCTCCGACTTAGGCTATTTCTCGAACCCTTCGGGCTTTAAAGGAAATGTCCTCAACCAAACAGCATACAGCATAAATGGTAGCTTCTGAGATTTGCATCACCGTGGAATCCTGTATCCCTCACTTTAGGAACGCTTGCTGTGGAGCTGACGGTGGAGGTGACAGCGGCGTGACGGGGCATGCGACGTTATGTGGGAAGTGGTCAGCCTTGCTGTAGGCTGACGGTGGAGCTGACAGCAGCGTGACGGGGCATGCGACGGTATGTGGGAAGTGGTCAGCCTTGCTGTAGGCTGACGGTGGAGGTGACAGCGGCGTGACGGGGCATGTGACGGTGAGTGGGAAGTGATCAGCCTTGTCCGCAACTTTCGCGCACCCGCCGAAGTATACGGCGAGATGCTTCTCAGTGGTAGCTGTTCGAAGTGTGAACTATCGCGAGATCTACTTCTTGACGGACCAGCCACATTCCCACTGATTTACAGCGCGGATCGGGACTGCGTGCTGGGCGCTGCCTTACAATGTGCTCGCTCCGCCAGTACGAGACGGAGCCGGGCCTGGTGGGCGCCTACATCCAGTTCCTGGCGACCCACGGCGCCGGCGACCCGCTGCCGGAGCTGACCGAGACGGTGGTGGACCTGGCCCAGCTGGTGGTGGAGCGCTCCAACATCGTGGCGGCGCTGCTGCCCGCCGAGCCGCGCGCCCCCGCCGCCACACACGTCACACTCGCGGCCCTCCTGCACATCTTCAACACCTACATGCAGCAGGTGGGCCCAACGTTGGACTGCTGTCCAGCTTTGACCGGCCGCTCCGTGCATGTGCCAGGCCAGCTGGTCACAGGCCGATGTCCTGATTGTGATGATTTGGTGATGCTCGCCCAGATTGGAGAGCTGAGGAGGGGGATAAGGCTGGTTGTGTATCGACCTGGTGATGATCTCCCAGTGTGTAGAGCTGGAGTGAGGGAGGGGGGGGGGGATGATGCCCCAGGTTGGAGAGCCGGAGAGGGTGTACGGCTGGCCGGAGGGTGCTGATCTGGTGGTGATCCCCCAGGTTGGAGAGCCGGAGGGTGTGCATGGATGGCCGGAGGGTGCTGATCTGGTGGTGATATCCCCAGGTTTGAGAGCCGGAGGGGATGTAAGGCTGGCCGGAGGGTGATGGTCCTCTAGGTTGGAGAGCCGGAGGGGGTATACGGCTGATCTGGTGATCTTTTATGTTGGAGAGCCTGAGGGAGTGCACGGTTTGCTGGAGGGTGCTGATCTGGTGATGATCCCCCAGGTTGGAGAGCCGGAGGGGTGTACAGCTGGCCGGAGGTTGCTGATCTGGTGATGATCCCCCAGGTTGGAGAGCCGGAGGGTTGTACGGCTGACCTGAGGGTGCTGATCTGGTGATGATCTTTCATGTTGGAGAGCCGGAGGGAGTGCACGGTTTGCTGGAGGGTGCTGATCTGGTGGTGATCCCCCAGGTTGGAGAGCCGGAGGGGGTGTACGGATGGCCGGAGGGTGCTGATCTGGTGGTGATCCCCCGGGTTGGAGAGCCGGAGGGGGTGTACGGATGGCCGTAGGGTGCTGATCTGGTGATGATCCCCCAGGTTGGAGAGCCGGAGGGGGTGTACGGATGGCCGGAGGGTGCTGATCTGGTGGTGATCCCCCAGGTTGGAGAGCCGGAGGGGGTGTACGGATGGCCGGAGGGTGCTGATCTGGTGGTGATCCCCCAGGTTGGAGAGCCGGAGGGGGTGTACGGCTGGCCGGAGGGTGCTGATCTGGTGATGATCCCCCAGGTTGGAGAGCCGGAGGGGGTGTACGGATGGCCGGAGGGTGCTGATCTGGTGGTGGTCCGCTGGCCGTCCGGCCGCACGGCCACCATCAACACACTCGTGGTACACGCCACAGTCATCTTGCTGACATTCCACCCGGGCTCAGGTCAGTTACACCCAACACCAAGTAGAACATTCCTGGCACAAAACCAGTATGACGTGGAACAGGGCAGTGATGTCTTCCATCACGCCATCACGTGGTGTTGTTTCTTGGATGTGTGACATGCTCTGTTCTGTCTCTGCAAAATGTGTCTTGCAGGTTCTGAATTTTCATTAAGTTGACAATGTAATTGCACCCCCGCAAGCTCTGGATCTTCTATTCGCCAAGCATCAGTTGCGTGCAAGTGCAGGTCAGGAGAGCGAACTGCCTTTGTTGGCGATGGCGGGAATTTGCCAGTGCACGCTATGCAGCGCCATGTACTCTTTATTGTGTTGACAGAGCGGCAGCTGTTTGACCAGCTGCTGGAGCTGTGGTTCCCGACGTCCGGCCCGGGACCGCGCGCGCTGGACGGCTCACCACTCTACCCAGACTGGCTGAAGCTGCGCATGGTGCGCAGCACGTGCGCCCGGCTGGTGGACGCGGCGCTGGCCGACCTGGAGCCCGCCCAGCTGGTGCTGTTCATACAGTCGTTCGGCGTGCCAGTGTCCAGCATGACGTGAGTCAACAGGTGCCGCGCCAGTGTCCAGCATGACGTGAGTCAACAGGTGCCGTACCAGTGTCCAGCATGACGTGAGTCAACAGGCGCCGCCTTTTGCACTCCATTGCAAGACACTAGAGTGCATGAGGTGGCTGAGTACACCGAACCACCCTCTACACTGACTCACATTTATTCGTGTACCTGATATGGTACATCTCATGATATGGTACATTGAGCCATACAACTTGTTAGTGACCTGGTTGACTTCCATGATCTGGATGGCCCCTGTGGCACTTTGACTGATCCCCCGGTGATCCGGTTGACCCTCAGTAAGCTGCTGCGGGCCCTGGATGCGGCCGTAGCAGCTGACAGGTCGGCGGTGGCTGGCGCCGTCATGAACAAGGAGTACATGGCGCAGCTGGTGGAGGTGCAGCACCAGCGGGGCGCCCAGGGTGGCAGACAGTTCGCCGCCATACTCGACACGGACCAGGAGAAAAAGTCACCCGAAGGTACGGAACGACAGCAGACCCCCAGGCGGCGCCAGATGGGGATGGGGTGGGGTGGTGCTCCGCTGGTGATAATACCGTCACTGGTATGTGGTGCAGCGTGATGTTGTATACTCCGATGCTGTCTTGCGGTGTTGTATGAGATACGTGTCAGTCTGCCTGTTATCTTTTTGAATATGCTGCTGCCATTTAGCTGGTATTTAAGCCATGTCGGCGTGTGGCGGTATGCGGTGGCATGCTACGTTGTGACACTTCGTGGTGCCATGTTACGTTGTGACGCTGCGTGGCGCCATGCTACGTTGTGACACTGCGTGGTGCCATGCTACTTTGTGACGCTGCATGGCGCCATGTTACGTTGCGGCCTGTGACGACACGAAACGTTGCATGGTGCGTACAGCGACGCTTCAGTCGTTCGATCCTGCTATGCTCTGTGGCAATATGTGGAGGTCTGTGACTCACGATAGCTGCACTGGAGTCGTGCATGACGCTACGTGGTGCTGGCGATGTGTGACGACGTGGAACTATGTACACCATTGCACGGTGTGCTGTGTAGTTGTGTGTGACATGTGACGCCGGTGCTCTGCGATGGCGTGTGACGTGGTTATTGCAGCGTCGCTGGAGCTGCCGGCGCCGGCTCGACCCAGTCCAGTGGCGATCAGCCGACCCGTCACTGCCCTGGCGCCGTCTCAGGTGCTCTGGTTCGTCCGCGAGCTATTCTCCGACGACTCGGACACACACCAGGACCAGCTGCGCAGTCTGCAGCGGGTAGGTACTGCCCGACCACCCAGACACATACCAAGACCAGCTGCGCAGTCTACAGCGGGTAGGTACTGCCCGACCACTCGGACACACACCAAGACCAGCTGCGCAGTCTGCAGCGGGTGGGTACTGCCCGACCACTCGGACACATACCAAGACCAGCTGCGTAGTCTACAGCGGGTAGGTACTGCCC
The DNA here is from genome assembly GCA_034440615.1 of Ashinkailepas kermadecensis. Lineage (NCBI taxonomy): Eukaryota > Metazoa > Arthropoda > Thecostraca > Neolepadidae > Ashinkailepas > Ashinkailepas kermadecensis. The sequence continues at coordinate 238,287 of JAOTOM010005062.1, forward strand.
GACCACTCGGACACACACCAAGACCAGCTGCGCAGTCTGCAGCGGGTAGGTACTGCCCGACCACTCGGACACACCAGGACCAGCTGCGCAGTCTACAGCGGGTAGGTACTGTCCGACCACTCGGACACACCAGCACCAGCTGCGCAGCCTACAGCTGGTAGGTACTGCCCGACCACCCAGACACATACCAGGACCAGCTGCGAAGTCTACAGCGGGTAGGGGGGGCCGCGGTAGCTCAGTTGGTAGAGCGTCGGACTCTTGATCGCAAGTTTGTAGGTTCGAATCTCACGGCCGGCAGCATTACCGAGTTCACCCGCGACCAATCGGCGTGAGAGGTTGGCGACGCTATATGACGTAGCGGTTGAATGCGTCGTAAAAGAACCCAAGGTTCTTCTTCTACAGCGGGTAGGTACTGCCCGATCACCCCGATACATACCAGGACCAGCTGCGCAGTCTGCAGCGGGTAGGTACTGTCTGGTGTATAAGGTCCGGCGAACCGGTTCCAGTATCTCCTACTCTTCGCATTGTGCCTCGGATGGAGGTGCAGGAGGTGCGTAAGCTGGTGTTGTGTTAACCCTAGTCATGTTGTGCTGTCCTCAGTGCTTCTTTATGGAGGAGCGGGAGATGGGACATCTGGTAATCCCTGTTGTATATGCTGTCCTCGGTGTTTCTTGATGGAGGAGCGGGAGATGGAACATCTGGTAATACAGGTTGTATATGCTCTGTTCCTCGGTGGAGGAGTGGGAGATGGGACATCTGGTAATCCCGGTTGTATATGCTGTCTTCAGTGTGTCTCTGTGGAGGAGTGGGAGATGGGACATCTGGTAATCCAGGTTGTGTGCGCTGCTCTCAGCGTTTCTCGATGGAGGCGCGGGATGTGGAACGTCTGGTGACCTCGGTTGTGTTGTGTTGTCCGCAGTGTATCTCTATGGAGGCGTGGGAGATGGAACGTCTGGTGACCTCGGTTGTGTTGTGTTGTCCGCAGTGCATCTCTATGGAGGCGCGGGAGATGGAACGTCTGGTGACCTCGGTTGTGTTGTGTTGTCCGTAGTGTATCTCTATGGAGGCGCGGGAGGTAGGACGTCTGGTGACCCGGGCCACCATCGGCGCGCTGCGACAACTGCTGAGTTACGACGGCGACGGCTGTAACCGCGACTTCCTGTCGCAGCTGCACGCGCGGCCCACGGCCGCCTGCTGCCTGATCCGACTGCTCACGGCTGTGGTGAGTGCGTGCTCAGCTCACCAACTCACAGTATAGCTCACTGGTCTCACGCACATCACGGAGCTTCTGTCTTCTGCCGTAGTGGTGCACCAGCAGTGTGCGTCAGCTGACTCGCTGGCGATGTGAAGGACATCCGAAACGGGCTCCTTGCTGATGCTTTATCGTTTGCATCACGGACCACTTAACCACCGTATTTGACCAGGGTTGGGAGAAAGGCGGTCAAAACTGTTATCCAGGTCAGTGGCTGTTAACTGGTTTAAACCGGTCAAAGCCGATTAAAAATGGGTAGAGCTCAATATGCTATACACGGAATCGGATATGTCCAACACATTACATTTACCATTATATACATGGAAACTACCAACATGAGTCCCAAATATATAGTGGTTGTGCCATGTACGGTGTGCCTAGTACCATGGAATTACGAATACAAAATTATTATCTAAAGTCATTGTGTGAAAATTGCAAGAACGATAAAACACGACAGCAGCAATTTGGTTGGTGAATAAAACGTACAAACACGTGGAGAAATTCCTAGACATGATCCAGCCTGCCAATTATAAGGATATATACAATATATTGTTGCAGTTCTCATTTCATCGCCAAACATTCTACCCTTAGTATTTTTCCTCATTCCAGCTGGTTTGTTGGTGCCAATATGTGCTTCTCTGGTATAGCGATTTTGCTGTTCGTGTAATGTGATGTGGTGTGCTCCTCATCGACTAGACCAGCGTGGAGGCATCTTGGTATGGTGCATTGATCAGCCAGGTGCACTTTGTTCACTGCTACATTCAGTAAGGTTTCGCAGAGAAGAGCAGCCTGTTGGACAAATGTTTATCAAATTGAATTGCAAAAGGACATGATTTTGGTCATCGTCTATCAACTTGAATAGTCACGTTGAGGTCTTTTAAGCATGTCTCTTTGTCCATGTCTCTTTAAACATGCCACCTTTCTTCTCATTCAAATCAATCATAAATTGTTCTTGAATTAAGGTTGTGACTGAACACCAGCCAGCATTGCAGACCCAGGCATGGGATGCTGATTGGGTAGAACTGTATTTGTGGGCGCCTTGTGCTGCATACAGGGAGAAAATACAGTTGAAAGATTAGCCTTTACAGTTACAGTTGAAAGCATAGTCTTTGTCCATCACCCAATTATCAGGGTTATCATATTACAATGAAAAGGACAAAATAGCCATCATTGTTGCATTCATGTATGGTACATATTTAATCATAAAAATAAATAAGGTTTTTTCAGTGGTGTATTTCAGTTTTGCGACTTCGTGACAAGGTGGCTAAAACTCAAAAGTGGAATGAGGTTTAGCCGATTTAAACTACCACGTGGCTAAAGCTAACTTCGACCATCAGATTCCATGGTTCCAACCCACCAAAACCACCAGGTTACACAACTTGCCAACCCTGCCTTTCACCCTTTGAAGAGTATGCACCTTGTGGGATTTTAAAGGCCAAGAACCTGGAAAGGTATGCTCTCTCAAATAGTGATAGGATGTGATGTTATATCACCTAAAAAAAGAACACAATGTTTTCGAACCAAAAATAAGTCAAGGAAGAAAAGACAATTAAATGCCAATGACAACAAGTTACATTGTTATCTGTTCAACCACCTACGACGATAGTCAGGTGGTATCATATCATTTTGTTCGTATGGGGTTTAAAATAAAAATTATTGGTCACCCTACCTCGCGTCATGTAATGACAATTCATACCGTGCCCTATGGTGTGTGTCATACTCCCATGTACATACTCGCAGTACAGGTACCCAGGGATGCCTATTGTGACACAAAGTTCGACCCGAGTCAGTACCGACATTTTACCATTGTATGTTGTTGTGACCCTAAGTGCGGTCCGGGCTCGATGCTCATCCCTAGCCCTGGAATGTGTGTCGTGACCCCAGGTACAGCCAGGGTCTCGGTACTGGCCAATGACTGCTGACCCTGTAATGTCCACTGTGACCCCAGGTACAGCCAGGGTCTCGGTACTGGCCAATGACTGCTGACCCTGTAATGTCCACTGTGACCCCAGGTACAGCCAGGGTCTCGGTACTGGCCAATGACTGCTGACCCTGTAATGTCCACTGTGACTCCAGATCAGTCCCGATTATCCGCTCAGTGCCGACCTTCTGGCCTTGTGGTGTCCACTGTCACCCCAGGTTAGGCCCGAGTCCCCGCTCAGTGTCGACCTTCTGGCCTTGTGGTGTCCACTGTCACCCCAAGTTAGGCCCGAGTCCCCGCTCAGTGTCGACCTTCTGACCCTGTGGTGTCCACTGTCACCCCAGGTCAGGCCCGAGTCTCCGCTCAGTGCCGACCTTCTGACCCTGTGGTGTCCACTGTCACCCCAGGTTAGGCCCGAGTCTCCGCTCAGTGTCGACCTTCTGGCCTTGTGGTGTCCACTGTCACCCCAGGTTAGGCCCGAGTCCCCGCTCAGTGTCGACCTTCTGACCCTGTGGTGTCCACTATGACCCCAGGTCAGGCCCGAGTCTCCTCTCAGTGCCGACCTTCTGACCCTGTGGTGTCCACTGTCACCCCAGGTTAGGCCCGAGTCCCCGCTCAGTGTCGACCTTCTGACCCTGTGATGTCCACTGTGACCCCAGGTCAGGCCCGAGTCTCAGCTCAGTGCCGACCTTCTGACCATATGGTGTCCACTGTCACCCCAGGTTAGGCCCGAATCTCCTCAGTGCCGACCTTCTGACCCTGTGGTGTCCACTGTCACCCCAGGTCAGGCCGGAGTCTCCGCTCAGTGCTGACCTTCTAACCGTTTGCGACACCATCGTGGCCGGCTCTTCCGGCCAGCCTAGCCCTCTGGTGACCATGTGCCAGAACTACCGGCGCCAACAGCGGCGCGCTCCGGCAGCCACCCGCCGGCCCACCGCCGCCGCCCTCACCGAGCAGCAGCTGGTCAGCTGTGAGTTACCCCACCGCCCTCACCGAACAGCAGCTGGTCAGCCGTGAGTTACCCCACCACCACCACCCTCACCGAGCAGCAGCTGGTCAGCCGTGAGTTACCCCACCGCCCTCACCGAGCAGCAGCTGGTCAGTCGTCGGTTACCCCACCACCACCACCCTCACCGAGCAGCAGCTGGTCAGCTGTGAGCTTTACTTACCCTCTCCTCCCTCATACACAAAACTCAGCCAACCACCGTCAGATTAGCGTTTCGGCTGTAGCTGAGGAGTGTTTGGGCATTATGTTCGTATTATTTATATGCGTTGAGGATGGATTTCAAGTGCCACAGCCCACGACATGACATTTCAGTGACCTCAGTGGGAAGTGAAAAATAGCCTATGTAGTCGCTGTACACTTAAATGGACCCAGTTACTAATACGGTGTGTGGGTGATTTGAAGTCGTGCTATAGTCACCAGTACCAGTGACCCAGTGCTCCATTTCAATAACTTCCGTGCGGAGTTCCAGTGACATCAGCAAGGTGTTCCGATGAATTGTGTGTGATGTTCCAATGACCTCAGGAATGTGTAATGTGTTCCGATGACTTGTGTGCAGTGTTTCAGTGATCTCAGTAAGGTGTTTCAATGGCTTGTGTGTGATGCTCCAGTGACCTCAGGGGTGTGTTATGGTGATCTCAGCAAGCTGTTTCAATGGCTTGTGTGTGGGGTTTCCCGTTCCAGTGACCTCAGTAAGGTGTTCCGATGACTTGTGTGTGGTGTTTCAGTCATCTCAGTATAATGGACCAATGGCTTCATAAGTATTGCAGTGACATCTGTTTGGCATTTGAATGGGACTTGGCAGCCTTGTTTCAGTTACTTCTCTGCTGTGTTTCAGTGATCTCGGGCACGTCTCCGGAGCGGATGGAGGCCACTGTTCGCCGTCTAGTGGACGAGAGTATGAGTTCCGGCCGCACTCCGCACCTGGTCGCCGCCATCTCACGCTGTCTGCTGCAGCACAATTCGGCCGCACCCGACTCCGCCACCACAGACGAACCGACCAAGGTGGGCGGCCCGCTGGTGTTCGGCTCCACTGCCCTACCGCAGGCGGTGCACGATGGCCACCACCTGAGGTGGGCGGCCCGCTGGTGCTCGGCTCCACTGCGCTACCGCAGGCGGTGCACGATGGCCACCACCTGAGGTGGGCGGCCCGCTGGTGTTCGGCTCCACTGCCCTACCGCAGGCGGTGCACGATGGCCACCACCTGAGGTGGGCGACCCGCTGGTGTTCGGCTCCACTGCGCTACCGCAGGCGGTGCACGATGGCCACCACCTGAGGTGGGCGGCCCGCTGGTGTTCGGCTCCACTGCCCTACCGCAGGCGGTGCACGATGGCCACCACCTGAGGTGGGCGACCCGCTGGTGTTCGGCTCCACTGCCCTACCGCAGGCGGTGCACGATGGCCACCACCTGAGGTGGGCGACCCGCTGGTGTTCGGCTCCACTGCGCTACCGCAGGCGGTGCACGATGGCCACCACCTGAGGTGGGCGGCCCGCTGGTGTTCGGCTCCACTGCCCTACCGCAGGCGGTGCACGATGGCCACCACCTGAGGTGGGCGACCCGCTGGTGTTCGGCTCCACTGCGCTACCGCAGGCGGTGCACGATGGCCACCACCTGAGGTGGGCGGCCCGCTGGTGTTCGGCTCCACTGCGCTACCGCAGGCGGTGCACGATGGCCACCACCTGAGGTGGGCGGCCCGCTGGTGCTCGGCTCCACTGCGCTACCGCAGGCGGTGCACGATGTCCACCACCTGAAGTGGGCGACCCGCTGGTGCTCGGCTCCACTGCGCTACCGCAGGCGGTGCACGATGACCACCACCTGACCATATAGCTATACAGCTTCCTCAAGGTGGCTCTGAGCCAGTCCGCGGACAAGATGCATGCTAATGCTCGGCGGAGACATGCTCTCCAGCAATTGGCTGTGGCTGAGAAGTATTTGGGTAGTCCGTTATGATTATTTCGGTGGATTCGCACAAAGCCAAACTTGATCAGCTGGGAAGTCACAGCGACGCACCGCACATAGGTCACTGTACCACCAATGAGGTCACTGAAGCACCGCGCACAAGCCATCGGAACACCTTACTGGGTCACTGGAACATCGTACACAATCCATCGGACTACCTTGCTGAGGTCGCTGGAACACCATACGGATGTCATTGAAATGGCGCACTGGGTTACTCACACTGGTGACTAGCTTCGCCTCAGGCCACCAATCACAACAAAAAGCAACAACAGTTGGATGGAAAAAAGTTAGATATTTTGAGTGCGTTATGGCGTTGCACTTGTACAATATCGTTAAAGTCTGTGTGGCGTTAACTTTGTGCGAGCGCACGCCATTCATCTAGCCGGTAGTCATAGGTACTTTAACCGATAGTCATAAGAACTTTAACTGATAGCCATAGGAACTTCAGGCGCCTTCTGATCCTGACTGCATCCTTCATCGCTGTTTGCAGCATGTATATTACTGTGTCGGTGTTTAATTGTGTTCTCTCCTCTCAGATGGAAGTGTCTGATGAGGACGCCTCCGTGACCCCGCTGACCCAGGGTCAGGTCGGCCTGCTAGTGGATTGGCTGGAACTGCTCGACCCCGAGATCATCTCATCCTGCCCGGACATCCAGCTGCAGGTTTGTGTGCCCCCGCCACAGTGTTAAAATAATGGTTTTTCGTTAGGTGTGAGATGTCGAAATGAGTACAGTAGGATGTCGAAATTTTCCATGGAAATCATGCCACTCAACATAACAATAAGTTCTTCAAAGACAATTTTGATCCAGCAGCGTACTCATACGCTGCTGGGTCAAAATTGTACGATGAAAAGCGTACTCATCCTTTCTCCTTTGATTTGATATACCTAATTTGTGGATAACTATTTTAGCGATAACGATGCAAAATATATATCCTTATCGACTGATATTGTATAGCAGACCACATCATAGGTAATCCTTTTACCTGGAATTGTGTTCAGAGATGTTCGTGCATCACAATCCGCAATTATGAATATAAGCATGATGCTTATCAACAAGATACTGTTAGAAATTATATATGAATACTTCATGAAGACTCATCACGAAGCACGATGTCGATACTTCGTTGGGGGATGTCGATTCAGTACTTAGAAAGTGGTATATTCCACCCTATTTCACGAATAATTTATCACTGCGCCGCCATGCCTCCATCTCAGCGGTGACAGACATCCGGCGTAGTGCTGCCGTGTTGCCTGTATCACCACGTGTTCCACACCTCTGGCCGGTACCTCTGCGGCGGAGCTGCATTGGATTGTCCTCTCGTTTCACTGCGATGCTTTGTGCGTATCGTACAGCACCTTCACCGATATATGCTTGGCATGGGACTCTGGTATCCTGCCTTTGGTCTCATTTTGTCTGGAAGGAGTCGTGATCAGCTCCACTGACCGATCTAAGGGCAGCTACAGGGACCATGCCCCCTTGGCCAAAAAAAAACCAATTTTTGCCGAAATTGTGCACTAAAATGGAATTTGTTTGCAATCTAAAGACATTTGACAATACATAAAAACATTACAAACATTGCAATCTAAAAGCAAGAGACTCGACAAATGTTAGCTGTTCAAACCTGAAGTTTTTTAATCGGATTTTTAATTGGCTCCCGAGCAGTCATTTTTTATCTGCCCTGGTCAGCTTGATGTTGGCCACCCCTGTGTTGGTATTGGTGTTCGGCTGTTGGCCGTCCTCAGTGGTCCGGTGTTGCTACTGTCACCGTCACTGGTACGGACTGTGCCGTCTGCCGGCGGTGCACCCTGCCTGGCCTTTCATGTGCTCTCTGTTCGCAGATGTTGTTTGCGCGGCGGGGCGGGGCCGAACGGTGTGGAAAGCCCAGCAACCGAGCCTTCCTTCTGGCGCTGCTGACTCACCAGGCCAGCTGGGAGACACTGCATCGTACTATAGACGTCCTGCTTGGCGATGAGTGCAGAAGGTGAGACTCAGCAGCCAACTGGGAAATATTTTATCATTGGTGTTAGAACCGGATATGAGGTACTGACCTCAAACTCCACTTTCAGCATGAACTCCATGACATCCCCTGCTTTAAGGCCTAAGGTATCCGGTATTCCATGTTTTAAAGAAGCCAATGTCAATAAACCTACTCAGTAATGGTTTCCCTGAATTCACAGCATGCTACTTCTCATTCATACCAATTGTTTATCATGCCTAGTGTTTATTTATCATGGAGCTGGTACTGATTTGGGGTGCGTTTGCAGCTCAGAGAGTAATTTCAGCGAAGACGGAACATTTTCCGTCCGGCGTTCGGAGCTCACAGTCGGATCCCGCCGGGTTTCCAAATATCGAATAAAAATAGTGCACTTGTGAGTCAAATGTGGTGACTGTACAGTGTATCCACATACATGGGCAAAATACATGAAGGCAATGAGCAACCCCAAATGGATTGGGGGCACACTCCATTGTGTCCCATGTTAACAGTTTAAATTATTGGGGAGGGGGGGGGAAGCCAACCTTGAGAGAGAAATTCCCCTTCAAAAGTACATAAAACACCCTTGATAACAACATATGTCAGGTTAACTTCAGGATATCAATAGCGGCCAGCCGACGCCGGGCCGATGTCCGACATTTCACTGCCCAGCTGACAGCGGACCCCCAGCGTCCCGACGGCAGCCCGACATCGGCTACATGTCGGCTGGCTGTCGGCTGCATCTCGGCATTGGCGGACATTCTACTCCCTAGCCGATCGACGGCCTCTGTCAGCATGTTCACTGGAATATTATTGGATGTGGTCAGGTATATTCCCAAGTCGGACACATCCAACAAAGGGAACCTTGATGCTGTCTTACCCAGAGTGATGAATGGGTGCTTCAATGCTGGATGAAAGAAGCTGAATGGTGTCTTTGCAAGGCATCACCAAAGCTACCTATAGAAGACCATGACACCGTTGCTGGAGATCTTGGGTGGGTTGGAGGGGTTCGGACCCCTGGTTTGGTACATTGGTAATGTTGGCCCTAACATAGTTACCAGCTTATTGTAACCTAAGAACGTGTTCCCTTGATTTATCTGGGCTCAGAATATCACAATCATATACATTCTACAGGATCTGGATAATTTTCCAGATCCTGTGAGCTTCAAATGGTGAATTGGCAGATCTGATCCAAAAGTATGACGTCACACGGAAAATTTTCCACAGGATCCAAGCTGCAAACGTGCCCCTGGCATGTCATACATATAAACTTTTTTTTTGTGTGTGAATTGACCACTCGCGTCTCATGCGAGACCGAATCATTGAGTCTGTTCCCACGCCCTCATCCGGAATAGGTTGAGCTTCGGCCAGTAGAGGTCTTCCAGGTCGAGGCACGCAAACGACCAGTAGAGTTTTGTCCTTCAATCAGCTGTTGGCGGTGGTATGGTTTTAGTGCTATTTGGCGCATATGTGCAAATCGGTGACATTCTCGGTCACTTGCTCCGATCTTGCATGTAGCAGTGCCGATATTTTTTATTGATTGATATACATACTTGCTGTTGTGAAAGCCCAATGAATCCTATTGTGCAGCAGCTATTGGAGGATGAATAAAGCACGCTGCAAGCTATGTTTCTGATTCGAACTCCGACCGGGAAGCTGATGCACAGTGGATGACGATGGCTTATGCTGCTTCCGGAGCTCAAAAAGCGTTCATTCCAAGGGCAGATCCAGACATTTTCAAGTGTGGGGAGGGACGCTGTTGTGGAAGTCCTTTGACAATCTCGTTCAGTATAATATTCATTCAGCGGGGGAAGGGGACTGCACTGGAGCATACTGAATGCACATATTTTACTCTGAGAGGGGCACCTTGGGACGAAAGACTGTTTAGCGAGGGGCACTCAAGTAGTACGGTGTACTTCACAGGTTACCCGTTTGAGCAGGGGTGTTGCTTTATATATTTTTGAAGGGACCAGTGCCACTTAACATTGGTTTGCCCTCCCACAATAATTTTAACTGCTAACATTTGACCCTAGGGAGTGTGCCTTCCAATCTATTTGGACCTGGCCATTGCCTTCATATATTTCCCCCAATAATTTTCATCAATATTCAACGCCCGTGCGTCAGAGGGAAACCACCTTCCCATGTGGAGGGCACACGTAGCTCCTCCATCAGCCACTGATACACACATGGATGCAAACAAAAAGCATGGATGTATACCAGCAAGCATGCTGCCGCAAATGCATGCAAATTAATATGCATGACTGAACTTACAATTTGCCCATCAAATTTAAATAATTCTTGATATTTCTTAACCTTGAGAAATAGGTTTGTTATTTGGGTTTAAGGGCGCTTCTTGAGAAATAGGTAATCTTTTTCGTTTTCCGAGTTTGCACTTCCTCAACCGCCGACCGGCGGGAAGGTTTTTCTCATCCGGTGGAGGTTCGATGAGGGTAAACCAATTCCGGATGAGGCACGGGAACGGCTGTTAGAGGAAATGGACGCACAGGAACAACCACGTTCTGCAACATACCCATGCAACCTGCAACATACCCCACGTTAATGCAACCTGTTCCTGATGAGGGCACAGGAACATACCCATTTATTTCCAATCATGCAGCCGCTTTGGATGTTGTGCACGTGTTAATTCTCAAGAGTGCGGAGGACGCCGTAGCTCAAGTGGCTCGTTGGTCTAGGGGTATGATTCTCGCTTAGGGTGCGAGAGGTCCCGGGTTCAAATCCCGGACGAGCCCTGCGTTTTTCGATTCGGTCGAATAGGGGTATGATTCTCGCTTAGGGTGCGAGAGGTCCCGGGTTCAAATCCCGGACGAGCCCTGCGTTTTTCGATTCGATCGAATGTTTTCTAACATACACCATGTTCACCAGCAATGTGGACGATGTAGAAGGATGTGGTACAAATTAAGCTTAATGTCGATGTTTTCCATACAATGTCCAGTGTCAGAAATTATACTCCCCAAAGAGATTTTAAGTACTTGTATTTTTGCACTGTCGGTTGTGTCACCACTTGCATGGGAACAGAAGGCCGGCCAGATTGGTAATGCTCATCCCAAATAATTTGGTAAAATTATAACGTTATCCATATTGCACTGCTTGGAGATGATTTCCGATCATTTTTAATCCCATAAAACCCCTCAGTCCTTTCTCGTTCTGAATGGCAGCCATTATTCTGCATGTGGCATCAAGGTAAGCACTGGTTAAATATCATCTTGGTTGGTTATTGGTTTTACGACACGTCGACCGTTGAGTCATATAGCGTCGCCAATCTCTCACGCCGATTGGTCGCGGGCGAAGAGTGGCGACAGGTGAGATTCGAACCCACAACCTTTCGATTGCGAGACGAGCATCTTACCCCTAGACCACTCATCCCCTTTAAATATTATCTTGATTTTGTGGTTGGTTGCACCCATGTTTTCCGTGGAACACCTCCAAAATTAACCTGAAGCCTTGAATCAACACACCTAATAGTTCCACATCCTAGTCTCTTCAACTCTTCCAAGTTAAATTACATTCACCAATCTTATATCTTGTGGGCTGTAGGGGCTCGGCTGCCATCGCATGTGTAGGCTCCTCCCCGTTTATTAATACCAAAATGTGCAGGTGTCCGCTATTATTCGTCTGCTGGCTCATTCGTTATTTCCAATAGATATCCGGGAAGCTTTCATAGTTTTGGAATGGTATAGGTGTCATTTGGAGCTATTTCATTACAGTCAACATGCCTCACAGCTAATGTATAGGCTTTGAGCTAATGCTATATATTGGTTTTTTTTCCATGCATCTGTGAAGCATGCACTGACCATTTATGATAGACCTCCATGTTAAAATGTGACAAACCATTATGACTTTTAATTATGGTCAGTGATCATTACGACTTTATGGCTTTTCATAGTGGTGAGGTCATTGACCACATATTATTTTATGTATGTGCACCATTTACTTCACGATTTCTATCTATCCTTCCATTGAAACAAATTAACACCAATTTTAGTATGGGCGAGAGCCGCTCCGCTGCTCACCCACTGTGAATCTTCTGATGGGACTCGTCCATAGATGTATATTAAGGGAGAACACAATGTCCTGGCCTCACATTCCATGTTTATCATGTCGATGCGCCCTTTAAACCCAAATAACTAACTAACTAACCATGTTTATCATATTTATGACGTGCAAAAGCATGCGATATCGAAGTAAGGGGTACCGTCATGGATTGACAGTTGGATGCAGTAATCTTATTTCCATGCAAACTACATGGCACTATTCTCCACCTCGATTGTGATGCCAAAGCAGGAATATTTTGAGATGTAATTTCGTGATGTCAAAATTACAAGCCCTTCGACCGACATGGATGTTGCTGTTTAGTTCGAACATGGTGATATCTGAGAATAGATTGTTCTTCTTCCATCGTTTCATTTCAGAATTGGTAGCTTTCGAAACCCATACGATTCCCCCTTGACGATTCCCTTGGTCAGCCTGGGTCTCGTCAGGTGGATCAATAAAGTTAGAAAAAGCGTAATAAAACGCAAGTACAACTACAACTACAACCACCAGGGCAAACGACGGACAACGGAGTGTAACAAACGCGCGAAACAATATTTGATCAAGCTTATTTACGTCGGCCATTTATTGACTGTACGCCAGCTGGTTTAGTGTTGTAGACTCCGGCCATAGTGTTGTAGACTCCGGCCAAACCTGGGCTCCCCAGGTTTGGTGTTCATCAGCTTCTGCTGGCCTCGCATTAGCGACGAGAATGCCCTCCTTACTGTCCCTTTTCTCCAGTCGCTTTCATAAACAAGAATTTCGACACCTCCCCAAGACTGATGGTGTGCCCTATTTTTAAAACATGTTTTGAAGGTCAATAATTATTTACATTCATGTTTCCGATCTGATTATGTCCGCAGAAAGGATATTGTTTTATCAATATGTTCTCTGGGAGTGGATTGAAAACAATATATTCTCAGTTACCCAACCAACACCAAAATGACTAGGAATGGCAATTATTGCTGCAAGTAGTAAATCTCCATGGGATGAGCATCACCATTGTCTTGGAGGGGTGTCACTGATAGCTTGAGAGAGGGGCTGTGGTTGCTTGAGGAAGCTCGCGCTACTTCAAGGACGTTCACTCACAGGACGATCAACCAAAAGTGAGAAGTGAACTCCGCCAAGTCCACCTGCACATCACTTCCCCCAGCCCACCGTCTCAATGCTGCACACCACTGGCTGCCCAGCACATCACTTCCGCCCAGCCCACCATCTCAATCCTGCACACCACTGGTTGCCCAGCACACACGGCAGATCACTTCCGCCCAGCCCACCGTCTCAATCCTGCACACCACTGGCTGCCCAGCACACACAGCACATCACTTCCCCCAGCCCACCGCCTCAATTCTGCACACCACTGGCTGCCCAGCACACACAGCACATCACTTCCTCCCAGCCCACCGCCTCAATTCTGCACACCACTGGCTGCCCAGCACACACAGCACATCACTTCCCCCAGCCCACCGTCTCAATGCTGCACACCACTGGCTGCCCAGCGCACATGGCACACCACTTTCTCCCAGCCCACTTCCTCAATCCTGCACACCATTGGCTGATAATATTTGTTGGGCGTATTATGCATACTATGCGTCCTGGATGGGCCCTCCCGAATGACTCGGAGGTCCTCCAACGACTGCGTTCCTGGCTCCTAATCGTGGCGTAGGCGTGCATTGGTGTAGCTGTGCACTGTGTAGGTCGCTAATTTGAGTCATGATTCAGTTCGTATAACGCTAATTTTAAATGTTTTTGTTTAACGCGAAATACTTCGGCAACTGGAAACGTTGTCGAAATACAAGCAATGCTTATTCCTCTATGCTTACCTTTGTCGATATGTGATGTGTGTAAATGGACAGTGTATCTTGGCCGCAGTGGTCTCAGGTGGCCGGCGTTCCGCAGGTACGACTCGACGATTGTGTTGGACTTTTTATGGGCGTGTCTGTACGTGCCACGGCTGTGGCAGGGTCAGGATAAGTCGGCCGGCCAGGACGACCGCCGCCAGGAGAGCGCCGAGATCCTCCGCCTCAGCGTGTCGCAGGTGTGTGCTGAGTAGTGACCGCACTGCCAGGTATACTGCCGATCATGGCCCATACTGGTCACGAGAGCGCCCAGGTCCTCCGCCTCAGCGTGTCGTAGGCGTGTGCTGAGTAGTGACCGCACTGCCAGGTGCACTCCTGATCTTTGACCAAACCAGTCACGAGAGCGCCGAGATCCTCCGCCTCAGCGTGTCGCAGGTGTTTGCTGAGTAGTGACCGCACTGCCAGGTGCACTGCCGATCCTAGCCCACACCGGTCACGCAGGAGCGGATCCAGGAATTGCACATATCCGGAGGAGCGCCATTGCAAAAGATATCTGGAGGGGCGCCTTTGCCCTCCAAAGGGCGCCTCTGGCTGAGGAAAAAAATTGATAGGTGTACTCGAGCCTTCCCGGCTGAAAAAAATAGATTGGTGTACTCGAGCCTTCCCGGAGAGGGCCTTTCCTTCCAAGGGGCGCCTCTGGCTAAATAAAAAATCGAGGGGTGCACTCGAGCCTTCCCAGAGGGGTGCCTTCTCCCGGCCGGAGGGGCGCCAGCTTCTATGGGGGGCACATGCCCCCGGTGCCCCCCCGTATTCGCTCCTGTGATCACACGAGTACTGAGGTCCTCCGCCTTGGCGTGTTCCAGGTGCGGAGTGTGACTGTTGGGAACGAGTGGTCTAGGGGTTAGATGCTCGTCTCACAATCGAAAGATTGTGGGTTCGAATCTCACCTGTCGCTACTCTTCGCCCGCGACCAATCGGCGTGAGAGATTGGCGATGCTATATGACTCAACTGTCGACGTGTCGTAAAACCAATAACCAACCAAGGAGTGTGACTGTTGAACACTCCGATGCATACACTACGGCCCACCATGGCCTCCCCACTGCCGACTAGCACTCAGACTCTCTCAGGCTGTCAGAGTGTCAGACTGTCAACCATCAGCTAAGCCACGGCTGTCCATTGGCGCCCGGTGGGTGTTGCCGTCTCTACGTGTCACGTGACGAGCGCTGCGGTCGCCAGATGGTGAGTCTGGTGCGTCACGTGGTCAGCGAGATGGTTGACGAGTGCGGCGTGGACGTGCGGTCGCGGCTGCCGCTGCTGCTGCGCTGCTGCCACCGGCGGCGGCCGCTCGTGTCGGCTGCCGTGGTGCACCTGCTGGCGACACGGGCCGGCGGCGGCGCCGCGGCCGCTGCTGCCGAGCGCCTGCTGCTGCAGCTGTACCTGCAGCTGCCACACATCATCTCACTGCTGTCGGACGATGTCGACTTCCTGCAGTCTCCAGCTCGTAGGTCAGTGCCGGGCACTGTGGATGTCTCACATGGCTGTTCCGGGCCATGGGTCATCTCACGGGGAAATCCTGGGTCACGGATTATCTCATGGATCAGTCAGGAGCTATGCGTCATCTCGCTTGTCATTGTGGTCCACCTCCAGACAGTGGTGTCAGTGTGTGGGACACCCTTTCTCACACCATACTGACGGTGGTCCGCCCCCAGACGGTGGTGTCAGCTTGTTGGATCCCCTATCCCACACACTCCTGACGATGGTGTCAGCGTGTTGGACTCCCTCTCCCACACCATACTGACGGTGGTTCGTCCACAGACGGTGGTGTCAGCGTGTTGGATCCCCTATCCCACACACTAATGACGGTGGTGTCAGCATGTTGGACCCCCTCTTCCACATACTACTGACGGTGGTTCGTCCACAGACCGTGGTGTCAGCGTGTTGGGCCCCCTCTCCCACACACTCCTGACGATGGTGTCAGCGTGTTGGACTCCCTCTCCCACACACTACTGACGGTGGTCCGCCCCCAGACGGTGGTGTCAGCGTGTTGGATCCCCTCTCCCACACACTCCTGACGATGGTGTCAGCGTGTTGGACTCCCTCTCCCACACCATACTGACGGTGGTTCGTCCACAGACGGTGGTGTCAGCGTGTTGGATCCCCTATCCCACACACTAATGACGGTGGTGTCAGCATGTTGGACCCCCTCTTCCACATACTACTGACGGTGGTTCGTCCACAGACCGTGGTGTCAGCGTGTTGGGCCCCCTCTCCCACACACTCCTGACGATGGTGTCAGCGTGTTGGACTTCCTCTCCCACACACTACTGACGGTGGTTCGTTCACAGACGGTGGTGTCAGCGTGTTGGATCCCCTCCCACACACTCCTGACGATGGTGTCAGCGTGTTGGACTCCCTCTCCCACACACTACTGACGGTGGTTCGTTCACAGACGGTGGTGTCAGCGTGTTGGATCCCCTCTCCCACACACTCCTGACGATGGTGTCAGCGTGTTGGACTCCCTCTCCCACACACTACTGACGGTGGTTCGTCCACAGACGGTGGTGTCAGCGTGTTGGATCCCCTCTCCCACACACTGCTGACTGCCATCGGCGCCACTCGACCTGGGAAGGAATGGACCAACACCATGCGAGACTTCGAGATCTCTTTACGGAAAATGGCAGCAACGCACCCCGTGGTGTTTCTCAGGTCAGTAACCTCCACACTGCCACCAGGTACGTGTTATTGATCCGCATCTGTTGAGGTGCGGGGTGGCTCATTGTGTCGTGCTCAGTGAGTCCGGAAGACAACTGTCACCTGAGTCGCGGCGACCGCCACGGGCACGTTTCACTCTTCCGCACTTCCACACTTCCAAATAGGGGAAAATGAAATTCCCTCTTTTCCCCTTATTTAGCTATGAAAAGCGAATCATAGCAAGTAATTTTGATCACGAGTCCTCAGTTGAATGGTTGCATCATTAGCGGGCTTCCATATACACTTCTCTCTTGTGGACAAAGTGTCGAAATATTGGAGTCCAGTCTTGCAAACATGTGTCTTTAGCTCAGCCACTCAAATTCACGTCACGTGTCATGATATCCATAACAACCTCAACTACGACTTGTGACCCGGCTGGTGCTCATCGATAGGCAACTGCCGATGATTGCCTCCATGCTGCGGCCATTGGCCGGACTGGTGCTCCTCGATAGGCAGCTGCCGGTGTTGGTCTCCCTGGTGCGGTCATTGACCCGGCTGGTGCTCCTCGGTAGGTAGCTGCCGATGTTGGTCTTCCTGGTGCGGTCATTGACCCGGCTGGTGCTCCTCGATAGGTAGCTGCCGATGTTGGTCTCCCTGGTGCGGTCATTGACCCGGCTGGTGCTCCTCGGTAGGTAGCTGCCGATGTTGGTCTTCCTGGTGCGGTCATTGACCCGGCTGGTGCTCCTCGATAGGTAGCTGCCGATGTTGGTCTCCCTGGTGCGGTCATTGACCCGGCTGGTGCTCCTCGATAGGCAGCTGCCGATGTTGGTCTCCCTGGTGCGGTCATTGACCTGGCTGGTGCTCCTCGGTAGGCAGCTGCCGATGCTGGTCTCCATGGTGCGGTCATTCACCCGGCTGGTGCCCTCGATAGGTAGCTGCCGATGTTGGTCTTCCTGGTGCGGTCATTGACCCGGCTGGTGCTCCTCGGTAGGTAGCTGCCGATGTTGGTCTCCCTGGTGCGGTCATTGACCCGGCTGGTGCTCCTCGATAGGCAGCTGCCGATGTTGGTCTCCCTGGTGCGGTCATTCACCCGGCTGGTACTCCTATATAGGCAGCTGCCGATGATGGCCTCCCTGCTGCGCGGCCGCACCCACCTGGACGGCAGCGTGTTCCGGATTCGTAACCACGCCACGCTCTTCGCCAAGCTGCTGGGAGTGCTAGAACTGCTGCAGCCACACTGCTACCTGTCGCAGTACCGCGCCGCGCTCACCGACATCCTCAATAGCTACTGCAATATGTTCGAGGTGGGTCGCTGTCAGAGGCACAGCGAGGGTGTCGGGGCCCGACCCCTTAACACAAAAATCCACTATATTAACAAGACATTTTTGGATTTGCAGGACGCCGAGCGATACATTTTCGGCGTGCTTCGCGCGCCGAATGCGTTCTCGGTTAAATTACATTATTTCGGGTCGTCCCTTTATGATAATCCTGGCTGTACCACTGGTCGCTGCCACGTGTTGCACGTGGGTGCGCTGCCACGTGTAGCTTTGGAAGTTTGTCGCCATGCTGCCTGCGCTGACATCAGCTAGACATTGTACCGTCGTCACGGCCATGCAGAGTTGATGGCGCAACAGCCACGTGTGCGCAGAGGGAATGTGCGCTGGTGATGACTGTCCGGTGCCTTCCAATTTCACAACACCGTAACGCTGGTATACGAACTCTAATTCTGCAGTGCCAGTCTTAATCCTCGTCTGCTGAGGGTGGGGAGGTTTTAACCATCGCCTGTCGAGAGTGAGGAGGTGAATACCACCTCCTCTTTCTCACACAGTTGTTTATGTGGGCTCCAAACTGTTTGAGATAGCGCTCTGAAATTTCGAATATCTCATGATGCGTCTTTTGTGTATATTTTGATGCGAATAAAAATATGAGTCATGTCACTTAGATATGACTACATTCTTGAGTGCATGTCAGGCACATGTGTACTAAAACGGCGATATGTTGCACACACTGTCTAAGTGAACTGAACCTCATTCTGTGCAAATGGATGTTTGATTAGTCAAATGTAGCTAGGAGGTGATTCTTTGACCTTTCTCATTTCACATCAGGCTGAAATTTTCAAGGTCACACAATTTATGCGACTTATGTTGACGTAAGTCAATATATGCTTACGTCAATAATTTATGTTCTGTTGACTTGTTGTATTTGTTGTTGTTGTTGTTGTTTATTGTTATGCTGTATTTTTTGGCACATCAAGCATAACCCTGTGCGGCCATTGATTGACATCAAGGGCGAGGTCCAAAGTCAGATTTTGGCAACCGTCAGGAGAATGCCTTTTTACAGAAATTTAGTCCGGATTCTTGCTCAGGTGGCTTTATGCACCAGGGTCGTATGCTAAGCAGAGCTTGTTGCGTGAACCCTGGCCCAACCACCCGATCCGTGAATCCCGGTTCAACGGTATAATTTGGCCGAGGTTAACGTGCCGTCAGTGGACCGACACAGTCGCCCGGTGCCGCGTCCCCGGCCTTATCGGACAGTTGCCAACTAAACCCCCTCCCCCAAAACCGGGGACTGTGCGAGCGCATGAAGTGACTCTAACCCTGTCTTGCTAGGAAAGGGAAGACAAATGCAGGCCAGCGCTCTAACCAACCGAGCTATCGGGGCGGCGAAATGTTTGGAGTTTGTCGCAATTTTTGACAAATATACTGCTCATGTACATACGAAATACTTACCGGAATGTTCCTTCGAATATTTCCACTCTAATGACGTCATGCGTGGCGTTATGATCCACAGGGCATGATCGATAGGTAGTAGCGTTATGATCCATACCATATCAGGTCAACGCTTTCGTCCCATTTTCTAAGTTTTGCGCAAAATTACCATTTTCACTTATATAGTGTAAAAATGGCTAGTAATTTCCAATTACATGCCTTACATCATCCCAGAGTGATAAAACATTCGATAATAATTATCCTAGGCCATTGTAGATCGATGGCCTTGGATACCCTCAGATGGCCCCTTACAGAAGGAATTTGAGTTCAACACACACTTTTATCCCCGAGCCATCTGAAATGTCGTTTGGTCACCCTATTTCGTGGAATGTGTGAAATATATATCGTTTCTTGACCTTGCCGTGAATGCACCTTTGACCTTACTAATGGGAGGGGGCCTATATAATTGTCAGATCATGATGTTCACAATTCCAACAAGGTCATGTTCACATATACATACACACAGCCATCTTTGGTTTTTTGCTCGATCTTTTGGAAGGGATGGTGTGTTCCAGTCGAAACTATCCGATTTTCTCTAAATATTTATCTTTGACCTGACTGGGAGTCCAAAGTTGAACTGACGAGGTTATGTTTGGTGCCATCATGTACTAATATTGTGTTAAAGAATATGCTGGCTTTGTTTAATGTACTTAGCTCAATTATGGGGAAATAGTGAGGGGGTTGGCAACTCTGTAGGGTAAAATGTCGGAACACTCGTTACGATAATGCTAATATTATCGCCTTGGTGACAAAATGACCATTTAGTCAGCGTGCTCTCAAACATTTAACCACCACTGGTATCTGTTTATCTGTTGTGGGGACGAGTAGTCTAGGAATAAGTTGCCCGCCTCACAATCGAGAGATTGTGGGTTCGAGTCTCACCTGTCACTACTTTTCACCCGCGGCCAATCGGTGTGAGAGATAGGCGACCCTATATGACTCAACGGTCGAAGTGTCGTAAAATAAATAGCCAACCAACCCGGTATCTGTTTATCTCGTCAGCTGCACCAATATAAGGAAGTGACGGGCATGGTGTCTCGCATCGTCGTCATCCTCAACAACTTCATGTCGCACGCTGCCTCGGATGCCTCCAAGTTCCTCAACAAATACTCCGATCTCATCAGGTAGGCGGCATTTCTTGCCCCAGAACGTTCAAGAGTGCCTGGCTACTGCCAGCTCGGCAGATGTTGAACAGTGTTTCCTACCCCTCGTCTTCAGACGTAATATGGGGCGATACAAAGTGACCGTACCTTGATGGTTATTTGGTGTATTGATAAGTAGAGCATGCAGCGTACTAGTTTCGGAGCTTATCGCTTTCGAAGCACAGTTTACGGCGTTCGAATTGAAATGCTACTGACGGGTCGTTAAACCAGGATATGCCTTGCACATTTGTATAGATTATGTGGCAATAAAACACATTAAATGCTGACTTATTCCTTCATCTCATGTATTCATCCTTGCATGACCGGTGCAGTTGATGCTCTTTTAACTCCAATAGTACACTAGTTTCCCACCTTAGTTATAGAGCCGTGTCGGAGTCCTACCGATTTATGTTGTACCAGAATGTCCACAATACATACATGTTCTGCTACAGGGAAATTCAAGTAAGTGTGAAATCCCGTTTCGCATGCTTTGTGATGCCCGGAGATAGTGGGAATATAGAATACTCGTAACTTCGTTCTTTACAGCGCTTTATCATAAACACAGATCTGCGAACTACGTGCGCATCAAAATAGAAACAAAGTTGCCTTGCCTATGCTGCTGGGTATGGTTGTCCGTACACCACCACGTGATTGTACCGTGTTGTGACACGACCCGCGTCTGCCAGCGTGCTGTCGGCGCGGTACCCGGACCACCCGTGACTGGCTGTACCGTGTTGTGACACGACCCGCGTCTGCCAGCGTGCTGTCGGCGCGGTACCCGGACCACCCGTGACTGGCTGTACCGTGTTGTGACACGACCCGCGTCTGCCAGCGTGCTGTCGGCGCGGTACCCGGACCACCCGTGACTGGCTGTACCGTGTTGTGACACGACCCGCGTCTGCCAGCGTGCTGTCGGCGCGGTACCCGGACCACCCGTGACTGGCTGTACCGTGTTGTGACACGACCCGCGTCTGTCAGCGTGCTGTCGGCGCGGTACCCGGACCACCCGTGACTGGCTGTACCGTGTTGTGACACGACCCGCGTCTGCCAGCGTGCTGTCGGCGCGGTACCCGGACCACCCGTGACTGGCTGTACCGTGTTGTGACACGACCCGCGTCTGCCAGCGTGCTGTCGGCGCGGTACCCGGACCAGCCGTGACTGGCTGTACCGTGTTGTGACACGACCCGCGTCTGCCAGCGTGCTGTCGGCGCGGTACCCGGACCAACCGTGACTGGCTGTACCGTGTTGTGACACGACCCGCGTCTGCCAGCGTGCTGTCCGCGCAGTACCCGGACCACCCGTGACTGGCTGTACCGTGTTGTGACACGACCCGCGTCTGCCAGCGTGCTGTCGGCGCGGTACCCGGACCACCCGTGACTGGCTGTACCGTGTTGTGACACGACCCGCGTCTGCCAGCGTGCTGTCCGCGCGGTACCCGGACCACCCGTGACTGGCTGTACCGTGTTGTGACACGACCCGCGTCTGCCAGCGTGCTGTCGGCGCGGTACCCGGACCACCCGTGACTGGCTGTACCGTGTTGTGACACGACCCGCGTCTGCCAGCGTGCTGTCGGCGCGGTACCCGGACCAGCCGCGACTGGCTGTACCGTGTTGTGACACGACCCGCGTCTGCCAGCGTGCTGTCGGCGCGGTACCCGGACCAGCCGTGACTGGCTGTACCGTGTTGTGACACGACCCGCGTCTGCCAGCGTGCTGTCGGCGCGGTACCCGGACCACCCGTGACTGGCTGTACCGTGTTGTGACACGACCCGCGTCTGCCAGCGTGCTGTCGGCGCGGTACCCGGACCAGCCGATGCTGCGCACCTTGGCCGCGTGCGTATCGTCGGCCGGCGGCGGCCCCACCCCGCTGCCGGCCCGACCCGACCCGGCCGCCTCGCCCGCCCAGCTGTCCGCCCTCATGATGAAGCTCAACTGCGCCGAGAGCAGCGACGAGCTGGCCGCCGTGCTGCAGGACCTGGAGATCCTGGCGTCGCGCCGAGTCGGCGTACTAGACCAGTTCGTGGTGAGCACTGACGTCGGCGGGAGCTAACACGGTCGTCGGATGTGGCCCGGCTGTCCGGGCGGCTGGGGCTGGGTGGTGGGGAGGGAAGGCAACACGGCCGTCGGGTATGGCCCGGTTGTCCGGGCTGCTGGGGCTGGGTGTCGGGGAGGGAAGGTAACACGGCCATCGGATGTGGCCCGGCTGTCCGGGCGACTGAAGTTAGGTGTTGGGGGCGGGTTAGCGACAAAGTTCATACGTTCGATTGCGTGATCAGTATGATAGGTGGGCTAAGTCTGAGTGCTGTATCCTTACTTGATACTGAGCAGAAGCGATCGAGTATGGCCGCTTCCGTGTGATACCGTGACCTTCCATGTCAGCCATTTGTGTGGTACCGTGACCTTCTGCGTCAGCCACTTGTGTGGCACCGTGACCTTCCGTGTCAACCATTTGTGTGGTACCGTGACCTGCGTCAGACATTTGTATGGTACCGTGGCCTTCCGTGTCAGCCGTTTGTGCGTTGTCGTGCCTTTCCGTGTCACGTTGTGTTGTACCGTGACCTTTCTTGGCCTGCCGCTCGGCTCGGCCCGTTGTGTGGATTGTGTGTGTTTTGGAGGTAGGGCTGAAAACTAGCCTAGTTGTAAATTTTTCGGAACGTTTTCCTGCCCAGAAAATTATCCTCTATGGAAATAGTTTCTGAATGGTGCGATCAAGTGGATTGTCAATGAACCAACCCAGACCGCTTACTTGCTGTGACCAAGTTCTGTAATTCAGGGAAAGATGACAGCTTGGCTGATAAAATTAAGAAGCATGAATGTCCTGCATGGATGGTCCTCTCGCAGTATCATTCTCTCATGTCTGCTAAAATAAAATATACCCCACGAATCGAACTCCGTAAATGTTGTATAAAGCCTCAGGTTAAAAATTGTACCTTCCAATTTTAATACTTCCAAAATGATCCTTTTCGATTTCAAGGCTTCAGAGCGAAGGTATCCTCCGAATCCGAGACCTGAGTTATAAATTCCACGCTGTTTGGGGTCGTGTGGATGCCCCAGGTGTCGGGATGCTGAGGTCTGACCGGTGTTGGTGTCGGCAGGATGACCTGTGTGACCTGCTCTCGAGCTCCGGCGCATCAGTGCGTCAGCTGGCGCACGAGCTTCTGCTGCGCCACCTGCAGCAGACGCCGACGGCGGCTCATCGCTGTGTGTCGGCCTACTTCGAGTGTCTCGACAGCGGCGACGAGTGCGTGCGCGCTATGGTGCTGGACCGGCTGCCCGAGATCGTCGTCCTGGCACAAGGTGAGGCGGGCCTCGAGCGGTGCACGGTGACGGTGGGAGGGGCTTCAGGGGGATGATATAGGGTGAGAGGGGTCTCGGGTAAATGACGCGCCCTAAAGCACAAATCCACCACCATCGGGTAAAGGACGCGGGACGAAGGATCCCTGGGTAAATGGCACCGGACTAGGGGACCCCGGTGACTGACGAGGGGTAGGGAGAGATCTCGACTCCGGAGTGGCGCTAGACTTTGTAGTTTTCAGTCCAGGGTGTGTAGAAGATAATGTTCGAGTCCTCAATTTCGGAGATGGTATTTTATGTATATTTGTGACATCACAAATAAACCAAATTTGATTTGATCCGTCCCGACCGATCCATTGAGATCGTTTTTATCTCTATCTGTGTATTGCACAATTCCCCTGAGAACCCAAAAGGGAATTCCGACTATGCCACCCAAATTGGATTGCACGCACAGATTTGAAGACTGTTCTTATGTCTTGACAGCATAACACATGCTTTTTTACGACATATGTACCTGTTGGGCCGTAAATGGAACTATTTTCTCCCGATTATATCCTGTATGGTATAATCATGCAAATCGTACATGACTGACCGAGAGTCGCATTCTAACCACAATTGTCAAACATTTCTCGACTGGACCAAGAAACGCTTAATGGTCATGTTTTAATACATTTTTTCTGATGTCATTTCCGGTTAGCTTTCGCAGGCAATACTTGAAGATCAAACATGCAACATTCACATGAGAAATTAACATGAGAAAGCATGTCCTTTTACTGAATGGGCTAGAACCGCCTTGTCTGAGCCTCTCTTGGCATAACCAAGAGGTGATATAATATTCGTTAGCATGAATTGTCTGCGACCGCCACGTTTGGCCTGCTGACAGGAGCCATATCAAGGCATTTATTGGTGCACATGGTGAGGAACGCACTTCATTCTGCTGGCTGGTGTCTGGCTCACGGTGAGGAAAATACGGGGCTGACTAGGGATGATGTTTTACGTCAACATAGCACTATTTTTCTATCGGGCCACCAGATACGATTTTTCCGGGACATTTAGGACAGATGGACAGATGTGAATTGTGTGGATGATGTCCTGTCATCCATTGCCTTAGGGATACATCCTTAACTTAGAGTATGTTGTGCTGCCATCGTTCATATTCTTCATTGTCCTCCTATGAACTTGTGGTTGCTAAATCTCTGGACTGAAAACAAATATGGGAGAAAGCTTTCCAGTTGTTTTTTGTGTGTGTGTTATAATCGGAAAATATATGATGATCTGAATATGGCGTTATGCTGTCCAGCAATGTATAAGTGGATAAGTATACCAATGCGTACAGTACAATATTTTACGTTATATTGTACCACGTGGAACTGAGGGGAGGAGATTCGCCCATCTCTCCCGTTTTTCGGTGATATCTCATAAACGAGAGGGATAGTGTAATGAAATCTTGCGGCAGTAAACAAAAATGATACGCGCATCCTATGCAAAAGTACTTTTTTCAAATCCGTTGGTAAACATAGGAACTGCGGGGGTGCAAAGTCGACCGACCGCGTGTTCAAGGTCACACAGCTTTCGTAAACGCGGCGGCAAGATGTGCCGGCCGATACCGGCCTCATTTGACACTGAAGACATTGACCTATGGTCATTAAACTTATACTGCAGCGAGTTCACTACAGCCCTAATCTACTCTCCAAATTGTATGCTAGCTTCAGTAGTTTCAGTAGTTATAGAGACTTGGGCATTAGATATTCTTATTTTATTATTAGTCCGAAGGGGGTCAATCCGCCCCCTGCCCATCCGGTTTCCGTGATGTGACAGGCCCTCCGGCGCGCGTGTTAAGCTACCACTTCAACCGGTGTAAATCACCCAGTGGTTGACATCCTTGTGCCAAGTTCTTTCTTCTCATGCAGTGTATACCTGAAGCCGGATTCACATCGTATTCTCCATTTGTAAGACAGACGTGTCTGCCGCCAGTGACAGATGGACAGTGTCGCCAGTGTGACAGAGTCCGTGACGTCTGTGTCAGACGTGTCTGCTGCCAGTGACTGATGGAGTGTCGCCAGTGTGACAGAGTCCGTGACGTCCGTGTCAGACGTGTCTGCTGCCAGTGACAGATGGACAGTGTCGCCAGTGTGACAGAGTCCGTGACGTCTGTGTCAGACGTGTCTGCTGCCAGTGACTGATGGAGTGTCGCCAGTGCGACAGAGTCCGTGACGTCCGTGACAGACGTGTCTGCTGCCAGTGACTGATGGACAGTGTCGCCAGTGTGACAGAGTCCGTGACGTCTGTGTCAGACGTGTCTGCTGCCAGTGACTGATGGAGTGTCGCCAGTGTGACAGAGTCCGTGACGTCCGTGACAGACGTGTCTGCTGCCAGTGACTGATGGACAGTGTCGCCAGTGTGACAGAGTCCGTGACGTCTGTGTCAGACGTGTCTGCTGCCAGTGACAGATGGACAGTGTCGCCAGTGTGACAGAGTCCGTGACGTCCGTGACAGACGTGTCTGCTGCCAGTGACTGATGGACAGTGTCGCCAGTGTGACAGAGTCCGTGACGTCTGTGTCAGACGTGTCTGCTGCCAGTGACAGATGGACAGTGTCGCCAGTGTGACAGAGTCCGTGACGTCTGTGTCAGACGTGTCTGCTGCCAGTGACTGATGGAGTGTCGCCAGTGTGACAGAGTCCGTGACGTCCGTGACAGACGTGTCTGCTGCCAGTGACTGATGGACAGTGTCGCCAGTGTGACAGAGTCCGTGACGTCTGTGTCAGACGTGTCTGCTGCCAGTGACAGATGGACAGTGTCGCCAGTGTGACAGAGTCCGTGACGTCTGTGTCAGACGTGTCTGCTGCCAGTGACAGATGGACAGTGTCGCCAGTGTGACAGAGTCCGTGACGTCTGTGTCAGACGTGTCTGCTGCCAGTGACTGATGGAGTGTCGCCAGTGCGACAGAGCCCGTGGTGTCTGTGTCGGTGTGATGTACCTCTAACTTGAGAACTGCTTTGGACACTCGCCAGTAAGGACGCGTTTAGAACATGTTTTTCTTCAGAAACATATGGAGAAAAGCATTGCCTATGTAGCACACATGGAGTTTGTGCTGTTTTCTTCCTTCAACATAAGCATTGATTGATTGATTGATTGATTATTTGGGCTTAAGGGCGCGCCGACTACATGGTCATTTGGCGCCCATAACAGTTAATTGTTTAAACCGTTGCTGTACGGCGCTTCCTGTGCTTCAGGTATAATTCCTGGTACAGTTCTGATGTTAACGCCCCGGGTAGATAGCACAAAATTTCACAGCAGATAGGAAGGTGAAGATGTTCCCGGATTTAACAATCTGTGATCGGTCATCCAAAACTGCTTGGAGGGAGTGAGGCTGGTTACTCCCGAAATGACGTCGACGCTCCAAGGAAAGCCTCGGGCACGAAATTAGAACGTGACGAACTGTCAGTACTGCACCGCATCTAGGACATAGTGGCATATTCTCACCATTGAGTAAATAAGCATGAGTGGCATAAGTGTGTCCTATACGCAGCCGGCATAGCGTCACTTCTTCTATCCTTGTCCTACGAGAACACGAATCCCACTGACCGAGAGATGGCTTTATTGTCCGCAATTTGTTCGACGCTAGTTCGTCCCAACTAGCTTGCCACTTCCTTGCCAGGAAGGCAGAGATCCCTGAGTAGTAGTCCCTGGCCGGAATTGGGAATGTTCTGCGCAAGGGAGCCTGTGCTGCACGTCTAGCAGCGCTGTCAGCTTGTTCATTTCCTGCAATACCCACGTGGCTGGGAATCCAGCAGAAATGGACGACTTTTCCTGCTTCATCTAATTCACTCAAACGACGTAAGATGTCATTTATCAGAGCGTCTGTGGGATTAAAACTCTTGAGTGCCAAAAGGCTGCTCAAGGAGTCTGATAAAATCACATGATCTTCCTCATTTCCGACTTCTATGTAAGCCAACGCTTTATGGATTGCCACGAGCTCAGACGTGTACACAGATGCGTGTCTCGGTAATGTAAACGATCTGGTGGCTGTGTCGCTTACAAAGGCACTCCCAACCCCAGCGTCGGTTTTCGATCCATCGGTAAAAGTTTTTGCGTAGGTGTTATAAAATGTGTATATGTGTTCCAAAGCCCGTGCCCGAAACTCATTCGGGAGAGTGTCCTCCTTACGGATGCCAGCCAATACTAAATCTATTCTCGGTTCCAGTGAGATAAGTCTCCACGGGGATGTTAAGACCAGCGGGGCGCGTTTCACGTTACGAATTTCCAATTGGCTTTCGTTGAAAAGATCACGGATCCTAGTGCACAGAGGTCGGTACAAACGGGCGCCGTTGTCTGAAAAAATTGATACAGCGTGACGCGAGAACACTGCTTGGTATGCTGGGTGCTGTGGGAAACGACGCAACTTGCATGCGTAGCGCATCCCAAGCATCTGTCTCCTCAGGGAAAGTGGCGGCTCGTTGGCTTCGGCCAGAAGGCTCGCGGTTGGCGAAGTCCGGAATGCACCAGTCACAATCCTCATAGCGGCATTTTGAACAACATCCAGAACACGCTTTCCGGATGTACAGGCGCCGTCATAAACAAAGCAAGCATAGTCTAGCTTTGAGCGGATGAGTGATCGGTAGAGGAGTAGCAGTGTTTGTCGGTCCCCTCCGTACGATGTACGTGCCACACATTTTAGAATATTCATAGATGTAATGCATTTGTCACGAAGAATTCTTAGATGTTCCCGGTAAAGCAAGCGGCTGTCAAAATACATACCTAAAAACTTGAATACAGGGCATAGTTGAATGGGTTCACCATATAGCGTAAGTGCAAGATCACGGCAGCAACGACGGCGACAGAAATGCATTGCTGCTGTTTTTGTGGTGGATAACGTAAAACCATTCATGGTGCTCCACCTCTGGAGATGGTTTGTCGCCAGCTGGAGCTGCCGCGACGATGTAGAGGCTCTTGAAGAAGAGGACCAAATAGCTATATCGTCAACGAATAGAGATCGGCAAATGCTTGAAGGAAGCCCAACAAAAACGTCATTAATCATAATGGCGAAGAGAGCGACACTTAGCACACTTCCTTGTGGGATTCCATTTGAGAGTTGAAAGCGTGCGGATAGATGGTCTCCAATACGGACACGAAAAAAACGGTCTGCTAAAAAGTTTTGTAAGAACGTGCCCATACGGCCGCGGATACCACTTCTTTGAAGCTTTAAAGAATGCCATAACGCCAGGTCGTGTCATATGCCGCTTCAATGTCAAAAAACACAGCGTTAAGATGTTGTTTCTGTTTAAAAGCTGCACGAATCGAGGTATCCAAAAGTAAAATATGGTCAACGGTGCTTCTGTTTCGTCTGAAACCGCACTGTTCATTTGCGAAAAAAAAATGGTTTTCTAAATATCAGGTGAGTCTAACGTTCACTATTTTCTCCATCAATTTTCCCAGTGAAGAGGTCAGCGAAATGGGGCGGTAATGTGCTGGCAGCAATCCGTCCTTCATGGGTTTTCGAATAGGGACTATAATTTCCTCACGCCAACGCTCCGGGAAAATGCCTGCCTCCCACACCCCATTAAATGTCGCCAGCAGAGCTTCCAGCCCCTCACGAGGAAGCCACGTCAGCATATCATTATGGATCTGATCCGGTCCCTCAGCTACATCTCTTAAAGCACCAATCGCAGAAGTTAATTCAGTCATCGTAAACGATAAGTTGTAGTCCAGTGATTCTGAAGTGGTGAAGTCCATAGGGTTCCTCTCGTAACGCGACCTAAACCTGAAAAACTCTGGATCAATGCTTCTGCCTTTGCTGCGTTCTGAGATAAAACGAGCCATCTCATTCGCAACATCTGACGGATGAGTAACATCGGTGTTCCCAACTCTCAATACGGGGAGAGGGACTGAAGAAAATTGTCCTGAAATGCGCTTGATCTGGGACCAGACCTGTCGTGTTGGTGTAAATTGATTAAGTTTTCCAATGAATTTCCTCCAGGATGTCTTTTTTCCTCAAGAATTGTGCGCCGAGCATGTGCCCTGGCCTTCCGAAACGCAATCAGGTTTGCTGTCGTGCTGTGATTATCAAAAGTCCTGAAAGCACGTCTGCGAGCACGGATGACATCCTGGCATTCCTTAGTCCACCACGGCACGGGAGTACGGCGGGGTGTTCTGGAGGTCCTAGGTATGCATTCGGAGGCCGAGTCGATTATCAGCGATGTAAAATTTTCCACCGAAAGTGGTGGATTAGATTGGCTGGGGGCATGACTAGATAACTTCTCCTGTAATAGTTCATCAAACTGGCGCCAGTTGGCTTTGCTGATGTTCCAACGTGGTGGCCTCGTTCCCAGGACAGCACCGCAACGAAGTTCCAACCAGATTGGATAATGGTCACTCCCGAGCGGGTCATCATCCACCGACCAAACACAGCGATGACCGATTTGGGGGCTACAAAGGCTAAGATCTAAGGCCGATTTGTTCCCCGATGGTAGAGTTATATGTGTTGGAGAGCCTGTGTTTAGTAAGCACAATGTCTCATAGATTAAAAAGGATTCCACATGTCTACCACGAGAGTTGGTAGTGATACAACCCCAGAGAGTGTGATGAGAGTTAAAATCACCGAGAAGTAAAACGGGAGGAGGAAGCTCCAGCATAAGACTTCTAAGCTCCGCAGAGGGAAAAGCTTCTCCCGGGGGAAGATAAATTGAACACAACGAAACAACAAGGTGATTTAGATTAATACGCACGGCTACAGCTTGTAGCGTTGTTTGCAGTGCTATTTCTCGTGCAGGTGTTGCATGGTGGACGGCCAACATTACTCCACCGTGTGCAATGGTATCAGTATTTGAGACGTCTTTCCTGAATACAGAATATCCTTTAATGGCACACTGGATATCATTGGAAAGCTTGGTTTCCTGAAGGCCTACAGCAATAGGTCGTCTATGATATAAAACCCTCTGCAGGTCAGTAAAATTTGCTCTAAAACCACGCAAGTTCCACTGTAAAATTAAAGATGATATGATGGTGAGTCAGGGTAAGACTATAAGTGCTCCTCAGAGAGTTCCCAGTGACTCCAAGCGTGGCCGAGTGAGGTGGTTCTCGGGT
The DNA here is from genome assembly GCA_034440615.1 of Ashinkailepas kermadecensis. Taxonomy (NCBI): domain Eukaryota; kingdom Metazoa; phylum Arthropoda; class Thecostraca; family Neolepadidae; genus Ashinkailepas; species Ashinkailepas kermadecensis. The sequence goes on from JAOTOM010005062.1 coordinate 269,225, forward strand.
GCGACCGCGGTGACCACGGCAGCCCTGCTTTTGAAGATAGAAAATGACTAGAGTTCATAATAAATCCAACGGTAGCACGGTCAATTGACAAAGAAAAAGATGGAAACCAAAAAGCGATATGCTGGTGTCATTGTTCACTAAAATAAAGGCAGAGGTGTCTAAACCTGCGTGTCCGTGCCTTGACTCGCAGCAGAGTCCATCGAGGACTCCTTGAGGCGTCCCAGACCAGAGCTAAGCGAATGTGTTTTCTGGCGCGATCTTGGTGAGCTGCCCCCGGAGGTGATTCGGACCAGGGCACCCCTCGCTTTTGAGGAACACTTAGTTGCGGTGGGGGCGGGGAGGACCCATCTCGGATGCTCCCACTGGTCCCTCCACTCGCCTTCGCGGCGAAGGGGTGGCTGACCTTGGGGGAGGCACCTGGGCCCGGGCCTTTTCCATTTGAGCGAGCCGTGCTCGCTTTGCTTCTCGTGCGAGTCTTTCGGCTTCCTGGTATTGCAGGTTAACGCCTGAGATGTGAATTGGTCGAGAGTTTCTGGTAGGCGATGCAGGTGCGGAAGCGGAGGTTGAGGGCGAAGTCGAGGCCTGGCTCACGGGAAGGGGGAGGGATGAGGTGGAGAGGGTGGACTTAGGGGTGGTGGTGGGGCGCGAGGGAGGGGATGGGAGACTGGGAGGCGGACGGGAGGTGGGGGGCGGGGATTTAGAGGTAGGTGTTGATGGGATGGGATTGGGTGGGAAGGACCGAGGAGGCCTCTTTCCCCGCTGCACAAGCGTCCACGCCGCGCCCTCGGGCGTTGATCTGTTGGGGGCTTCTAACGGGGGAACGCTGTCATTCGTGGAGGGTGGGCCATCGGCCATATCTGCGTGGTTTTGGGTTGGCTGGCCCTGCCTTACTTGCGACGCAGGAGGCGCTCCAAAGGAGCGAAGAAGAGCCGTTAGTTGAGCCATAAGCTCAGAGGCTCTGTCGGGCTGTGTGTGCTGTGGAATGGACCTGATTTTCACTTTTGACGCGTACGATATTCTGGGATGACATTGTTCATATTGATCCCGTGCCTCCCGAAACGTGATTTTATGTGTGTGCTTGATATAAATTATCTCCTTCTCTCTGATGTAAGTCGGGCAGGTTCGGTCGTAAGAAGTATGAGGGTCCTGCCCCTCGCCACAGTTCGCGCAAAGGGGATTTCGCAGGTGCAGTTTTCACTGTCATGTTCCTGGGAGGCGCATCTGTCACATACAGGGCGATTCCGGCAGTATTTGTTGGTATGTCCGAACTTTTGACATTTAAAACACCTCATCGGATTGGGTAGAAAAACACGGACCTTCACACGGACGTAGCCCACACGTATTTCGGACGGAATATCAGTGGTATTGAAAGTTAATATCACGTTGTTCGTTGTAATAAGTTCCGAGCCTCTCCTCACCTTCATCTTTCTTGCCTCAGTCACCCCAAACTCCGACAATCCGTCCACGATCTCCTCCTCTGGCACCTCCCTCAGGTCAAAACAGTTGATAAGGCCTCGCGAAGTATTTTTTGTTTTGTGTGGTTCTATGGTGATTTGAATGTTCTCTTCGACCCTACTCTGATTTTTCCGGACACTGAATCTAAACTCAGATAATTTCAATGCGGTCTCCGCCTCCTCTGCCCGTGCAAATTCCACCTCCAATGCACCATCGTTCAATTTCTCGCAGCGTAATATTTTCCCAAATCGATCACACCCATCTCGCCTTTGAAAGGGTGATAGCGATGCGAGACACCTCGTCTTTCCTCGAAAGATGAGTATACGTGGGGAAGAAAAACTAGTTGTCTGGTCCCCACGAGAGGAACCAGGGGTGGTTTTTGAGCTGTGGATGCCATGTGTTTTCTTGGTTTCGGCTCCTCGGACGCCCCACCACGTAGGAGCCCAACAGGGGGGACGCCTGGGTCCCGCGGACGGGAGGACACCAGGCGCCCGAAGAGCTATACGGGGCGGGCGGCGCCTTCGCCCGGCCGGGGAGAGAGAGACTCACCACCCCGACCGGAATCCAGCGCCGCCCACCACTTGACCCCAGCCGGCCGGGCCGGCGGACGCTGGGAAGGATCCCAGGTCCCCGGCCCGAGGCGACCGGCCACTTGGCCCGCGTGAGGCCCCACGGGCCCGCCCGCCCCTCCGGGATATTAAGACCAAAGAGGAGTGTTGGTCCCCCGCCACAGCTAGCTCCGTGCGACGGGGGACCTCAGCCTCCAGGACTCCGTCAACCCCGGGGGGCGGGCCGAGGGGGCGCGGCTACCCCGATAAAACTGAGCTGGCGGGCAAGACCGGGGAAGTTGTCCTACCTGCTCATGATAGGGAGAGTCGGTGTTGCAGGGCCAGGAGGAGGACATGGGTGGTGGGATGAGATGGGCATTGGAATGGGAGCGTATGGATGGAAGGACGAGTGAGGCACTCTTAGTCTCACCCCTCGCCGGTAAGATGGTCGCCGGGTCATTGGGGCACGCAATCCCCCCCACCACGGAAAGGTGGTACCTCGTCGGGGGGCAACATAAGCATGCTTACACCTTTCTACAATATAGTTTGGGCACGTACAACAGCACAACAGTTATATTTTGGCTGGATATGAAGCAAAATGGCCTTAATCGCCCCCTAGCGAAGTTTATTTCCACTAGTGTCGCGTGTTATGGCAATAGCAGAAATAGGATGATATTACTCCAGATGATGGCCTTTTGCTGAAACGTCGAGTATGTTGCCACTCATACAGTATTTTTTACTTGATCACATAAACAACCCATCTGGGGTAAGTAATGTTCCTCTTTTACGATACATATCGTCTCACTAAAATATGACATTTTGGCTGCCTTGTTCAAGGGACTTCAATCTTACGGTGTACCAGGTTATTTGCATCAGGCTACCCTTCAATTTTCATGTAAATATGACGTCATCTATTTTTCAGCAGTGAACTGTCGCTGATAACAACGCTGTTCACGTATTTTGACACGCGTTGTCGTTGGCAGAGTACGCCAGTCAGCTGCTGCAGAAGGCGTTCGACGTAGCGATCTCGACCAACGTTAACACAGCATCGTACATCAGCGACGCTATGGCCCTGCTCAACGTCCAGACGGGGGCCTGAGCCGTCCGTGGTGGACACCGGACACACCGACGTCCAGACGGGGCCTAAGCCGTCCGTGGTGAACACCGGACGCGCCGACGTCCAGACGGGGCTTAAGCCGTCCGTGGCGGACACCGGACACGCCGACGTCCAGACGGGGCCTAAGCCGTCCGTGGTGGACACCGGACGCGCGGACGTCCAGACGGGGCCTAAGCCGTCCGTGGTGGACACCGGACACACCGACGTCCAGACGGGGTCCTGAGCCGTCCCTGGTGAACACCGGACACACCGACGTCCAGACGGGGCCTAAGCCGTCCGTGGTGGACACCGGACGCGCCGACGTCCAGACGGGACCTAAGGTCCGTGGTGGACACCGGACGCGCCGACGTCCAGACGGGGGCCCGAGCCGTCCGTGGTGAACACCGGACACACTGACGTCCAGACGGGGTCCCGAGCCGTCCGTGGTGAACACCGGACACGCTGACGTCCGGACGGGGTCCTGAGCAGTCCGTGGTGAACACCGGACACACTGACGTCCAGACGGGGTCATGAGCCGTCCGTGGTGGACACCGGGCACGCTGACGTCCAGACGGTGGCCTGAGTCGTCCGTGGTGGACACCGGACACGCTGACGTCCGGACGGGGTCCTGAGCAGTCCGTGGTGGACACCGGACACGACAACGTCCGGATGGGTCCTGAGCCGTCCGTGGTGGACAGACACTCGGCGTGTAACTGAACACACTGTAGCACCGGCAGACGCAAATCTGTGTTAGCGATGCCTCCCGAAGGTACGACGACCTCACCTTTGATGGAGAGGGTCAGTGTCGGCACGTGTCAGTCACAATGTGTATCGGGAAGCCAGTCGTAACTCGCGAGAAGGGCTCAACCTGTCTGCTGCATTTGGGAAACTGCATTGCCCCCCTCCCCCTCCCCGAAGTCATGCTACCGGCACAGACAGTGCATGTCTGCTGGCCCCATCGACTGCAATACATGACGTGACTCGACATCTGACGTGAACTATTGCATCTGTGATTTCCTGTGCAAGGCCACACATCAGCGTTCTCGTGACTAGGTTGTCAAAAGCTTATCTTGATATATGATTGTCAAAGTGCTTGTAATGCTTTTTGTCAGCGTGCATGGTGCTGCAATGAAAATCACCTGTTTTCACCATTTGTTAGCCATTAAAAGGTAAGTCGCACACAGACGGCCACCATCTTACCCCTTTAACTTGAAAATTGTTTATGCGCCCTGGCAGGGGCGTCGTCAGGCTGTGGCGCGTGGGGTGGGATGGAGTGGGGGTGGCTACAGCCACGGCTCGGGGTTACGGACCCATGACATATCTAGGATTTTGCTAGGTGGCCGGATTTTGAAGGGACACATTTTGCTTGCTTTTGCCAGTTAGACGAAAAACTTAGTTTCAACGCACACAGCACCTCCATCTCGAAGCGATGCGCGAAGCGCGTCAACGTACCCCGTGCACTTACAGGCACAGACTGGAGTGGAGACAGGAAAACACTACCACGACTCTACAAATCAATCATACGATCCATCCCAGAATACGACAGCATCATCTTTGCCACCATTTCAGAAAACCAGAGCAAAAAGTTAGAAATCATCCAAAACAACTGCATCAGAGCAGCCACAGGTGCCCTCAGCATCACACGGATAGCCAGTCTTCTAGTGGACTCAAACATGCCTCCACTCCACTTCAGGAGGACACAACAGCTGTGCTGCTACCACATCAAAATCAAATTAATTATTTTAAAAAAGCATCCGGCACAGCGCTGCTTTACGCCTGACAGGTACGTCGGATAATAAGCTGAGAGTAGTTAAGCATCGCCTCGAAAAATGGAGTTCGTGTTTACGTAGAAATAGGCGAGACGAAGTAGCGCTATGCCACTTGAGAATAGGACATACATACGCGACTCACTCTTACCTGCTATGTGGTAATAACATCCCACGCTGCCCGAAATGTCTCGCCCGCCTATCTGTACGTCATATCCTGCTCTCCTGCTCTGGTTATGACGAGGAGCGAAGACGTCACTTTAGACGCGTGCAACCGATGTTACTCAGTGAAGTTTTAGGTGATGGCTCTAACATTGTCCAATCGGGGCGACTTTTTGACTACCTCACCGAAATATCTTTCTCCGTAATATGTGCACCTAGTGGAACAGGTTAAACGATGATGTTATATCGTGACATGTGCTTATCTTTACCATTATTTTACTATTTTGTAGATTTTGCTGGAACATGCGATGTATCGACTTTTAAATAACTAGTATTGTCATGGGCGATATATGACCATTGAAGTCGGTGCGCCCTAAAGCCCAAATAACAAACAATAACAACAAACAAGAGCCGATTTGGGCGCAAACTTCCACAATATAACATTCGAATGGCCACGACTCTCTTAGATCTTAACCTCACAATGCCAGCCACTGCAGCTCGACCGACCACTAGACCATTCTGGACACCCAGTCAGCCAAAGGTCGAGTACTTGCTCTCGAAAAAGAAATCGACTATCACATCGGCGAAAATTATTGGCATCTTCCACAAGTTCGCCGATGACAACAATCACAAAATACTCATTCACGGATGGCTCAAATCACGAGGTTAAGGTAGGCATTGGCATCACTGTATCAGGCCTTATTCTTTCCAAGTGTCTATCAGATAACTTCTCCATCTACTCCGCTGAAGCAATTGCCATTCTGGCCGCTATCTCCACTATCATTAGGCGTAAAGCTAGAGACGTAGTAATTTGTTCAGACTCCAAATCCGTCCTTCAGTCAACCAGCAACACCCACGACTGTCCACATCAAGTAATTGACAGAATCCAACAAATCGTGCCCCATAACGTAAACATGAACTTTTCCTTCTGGATTCCGGCCACGCCAACATCCCGGGTAGCGAAGAAGCAGACCGGCTCACAAAGCAGACCGGCTCAATTGAACACTACCCCAGCATGGAATATTCGGTAGACGACTGCAAAGCACTCCTACAACGCCACATTCGCCAACATCACCAGAACACATGGACACAACACAACACAAATCCAACCACACCCACGACATCAAACCAACGGTAGGCAAATGGAACACGTGAAATCAATCTCACCGACAAAAAAGGTCATCACTAGACTGGTTGCACAAAACTAACGCCGCCTCAACTAGAGGGTGACCAATATACAACACCTCACTGCGACACCTGCAACACTACGTTAAGCATAGGCCACATCCTGCTAGACTGTAGTAGCTTTAACTCTCAAAGACAACCACTTAAGACATTCTGCCAGAGAGCGGGCATCACCCTGTCGCTTCAATCGCTTCTCGGTGACAAGCACCCAGAACTCCTTCAATTGGTATTTGAATATCTGTGCGCCACAAAACTAGCAGAAGCACTATAGACAGCACACCACCAACGCTCACTTCAACACGCAATGCATGCCCGCGAAACACTCGTAGGAGAACAGATAGCCATCACGGAATGGCGTCGAACGTAGGTACACTGGCGGATCCAGGGGGGCCATTCCGGCCATGCCCCCCCCAAGCGCTTCAAAGGGGGGGCCATAGTATCTTTTGCCCCCCCCCCCCCAAACCAACGAAAGTAAACTGAATTAAAATGCAGTAATCTTTGCTGAGGTTAAAAAATAGCGTTCCGGGTGAAATAATCTCCAATTTTACAGGTATTTTTTAATAATTTTTTGGAAGCACAATATGGTAGCATAGTAGATTCTGACATATCGAGGGTTCTATGCTGTTGAAGTTCTGCTTACAGCAAGAGATGACGAAATCAGCAGTTTCATTATTCCTTCGTCAGGTAGGTTCATGAAGTTTGTTTAGCCAGTAACGGGCAAGTGGACCCAGTGAGCCAGATTTCGAAAGCGGAATTTGAACAGGATGTTTTGTGCGAGTGACCAGTTGAGCTCAGTTGAGCAGCATGTTTCGTATGTTGGTGTTGGGGTTGCTAAGATGAACAGACAGGCTACATTGACTGATTTTTTGCAAGAAGAATAGCAACAGGAGGTATGTATTTACACTGGCGGATCCAGGGAGGGGCCATTCCGGCCATGCCCCCCCCGAAGCGCTTAAAAGGTGGGCCATGGTGTCTTTTGCCCCCCCCCCCCGAAACCAACAGAAGTCAACTAAATTAAAATGCAGTAACCTTTGCCGAGGTTAAAAAGGAGCGTCTGGATGAAAGAATCTCCAATTGTAAATTTAAAAAAAAATGTTTGGAAGCCAGTGTGGTAGCATAGTAGATTCTAACACACATCGAGGGTTCCATGCTCTAAGTTCTGCTTACAGCAAGAGTTGACAAAATCGGATCCGCCAGGGTGTACACGTGCATGAACGTTGACGTGGTACAAGACGTTGAACGAGAACGCGAACGTTTTGGTAAGCAATAACAAAAATCCGGTAACATAGAAACGGTTCAGGTAGGCTGGGGCCCCTACACAGGAAACTATGTTGTCAATTATTATTTTTTTCTTCAGATGGGCCCCTTTGCCAAATAGTGGTCGAAATCCGGTGCTTTTAACCAAAAATAGCGGGAGAAGGGGCACCCTCCAAATCCGTTCGACTCCTCCCCTGATGTAATTCCTAGGTACGCCACTGGGGGAGGGGGAGGGGAGGGGCTGACGCCGAAAACCGAAAGTTGCCCCCCGCCCCAAACCGGTGGGCTAGATCCGCCAGTGCGTAGGTACATGAGCCGACTTGCTTTAGGAAAACAAAAAGAAAAAATAGATCTGCGTCTGGGACTTGTCCTCCAGAGTTCAAGAAATGAAACATTAAGGCTATGACGTGTTATAGAAAGTCTGTCTAAAGCCTTCCTGCCCCACCCGTATCCAAAATATATGGCGACGCCCATGGTCGTGATAAAAATGGGCGGTTCCACTTCCGCTCCACCCTCTCCACTCTAGATATATGGAAATATTTTCCGGTGGAGATGTTTACGCGGCTGATTTGGAGAGTACAGACTGTGGCGTAACCATCAATCTGCAGCGGGGATTGAGCGGCTGTTCCGTGGAAGGTGCAGCCCCTCCCCTACACCCTACCACTGACGGATTTAGGATTTCGGCAGTCATTTCTCCGGGGGGCAGCTCTTGGTCAGGAACATTTTTGCGCGGTACACTCCGATCTTCCGGAGGGGCAACATTTGTTTTTTTGTCTCAAGTGTTTTTTGTCGTTTTTTAGTGTCTCGCTGAAAAATTATAAGGGTGCTTTTGGACCTCGCAGAGGGCCGCCGTACTCAGGCCGAGGAGTGCGTTACGCTGAAAAGAATCGAAGGAGGCGGGTACACTGGAACCTCCAAGAGAGGCATCTGTCGGGTCCTCAAGTATGCCACCTTAGTGCAGGGGAAATTAAACTTGATTTGCGCCGTGAAACCACGTGGTAAAATTTGAGAAGTTTGAGGTAAATGCGTAAGTTTCCGCCACAAGATATACAGAAGCGTAAGCTGGCAGGCAGGACAGAGTGGCGGGATCGTCTTCACCCGCGGGTGCCGCTCAAGGCACAGCGCGGCAGCTTTCACCAGAGTGCCGGTGTCAGCTGTTTGATCACATGCTGTGTCGGGCGACCGTCTGCAGTCGTTTCAGATATAAAGATTCTGGGTTTAAACTTTCTTTCCATGCAAGTATCTACAACATCTTAGTACAAACTAAAGAAATATTTATCGTGATTAACCTATGCTTCTGTATATTTGTAGATAATTGTTATATTTCAGAGCGGCCAGGATGCCTCTCGGGAAACCTGATGTCACGGCTCCGAGCTTGGTGAAGCGGGTCTGTGGGGCAGAGGGCTGCAAGGCCGAGATGAGGGGTGCGACCTCCCCAGACACTACAGGAACAAGACCAACTTCCAGCACCTAAGTGAACTGAAGATGATGACGTCTAATGCAGCAGAGGAAAAGGCCAAGACGATGGACAGCCACACCGTCTACATGTTCAGAAACGGCCACTCTGAAACCAATCTACCCAAGTACTTCACCCACAAGCCAGCCAAGAAAGACATTCCCGAGCGGGCGAAAATCAAGGATAAAGAACCCACTGCAAAGACTGATGAGAATGAAAACACGGCAGAGAAGGAAGAGACCACAGTTGAGGACGAAGTAATCACTGAGGAGGAAGAAGTCATGGAAAAGAGGCCGCTGGACAATTCTGAAGAGGATGAATCGACGGGGGAGAGGTTTGCGAAGAAAGTTAAGGTGACGGGGGGTGGAGGTGGAGAATCTTCAGAGTCGAGGGAGGAGTGATGGCGAGGAAAGTGACACCGAAGAAGAAAACGTCAAAACAGAGGAGCAAACCACATGGGAAACTCTCGCCAACGTTGACACATTGGTGGATAAAATCGCCGAGAAAACTGCAGAGAAAACGTATAAAAAAATTCAAGGAGGAGGAGTCTAAAAAGGAGGTCGAGACGGAGAGGATTCCAGAATCCTGGATTGAAGGAAACACGATGTTTCAGTGCCGGCCATGCCTGAAGTTCAGCCGATCAGCTGATGTCCCGCATAAACTGTTCAAGTTCAGGAAGGCGAATTTCGGGATGGTGGAGAAGGAAAGAAAATCTGGAGAACACAGGAAATTTTGGAGGATGAAGTCAGCCATGAAGAGTCATTCTACAAGCGATCTTCACATCTGGTGTTGCTTGAAGGAAGAGTCCGAGAAGGAAAAGAAGCTTGATTTTGAGAAAGAAAACAAAGAGGCTGGTCTGACTGTAATCAGGAACGTGGTGAAAGCTTTGAAGCACGGCCAGTCGTCGGTGGACTTCCTGGCAGACAACAACCTCTTCCATCTGGATGGTGAAGGAAAGAACCGCTGCGTGGCCACCAAGAACAACAGAAGGGCCGCCTTCTTCCAGATCAGGGCCATCGTCTATGAGGTGGTGGGGGGGGGCAGGGAGAAGAGGCGGTTCAGCGTGGAGGGCCCCGGGAATATCAAGGACATCGCCGTGACCCTGGATAAAGTGACTATTCAGCGAGTTTCGTACACCTGCCTCCTTACCTACTACTTCTATGACGGCGTCATCTACTGCATGCTGAACAAGTTGATGACCATGGGCGAGGATGACTACGACTCGGAGGGGTCGGCGAGGGCCGTGGTGGAGGGGCTGACGGAGACACTTGGCATCTCCAAGTCGAGACTCGCTGACTTACTGCGGCATTTCAGCTACGACGGCGTTTACGCCAACAAGGAGAGGCGGGTGGCGGCTCCTTAAACCTGACCAAGTTCGTGGCGGCGGAGCTGGGACTGGAGAAGGGGGACATCACAGGGACGTGGGATGTAGCTCACCAACTGCAGTTGATCTTGAACAAGTCCATCAAGAGTCACCCAAAGATTGAGAACATGATCAAGCTCTACTTCGACGCCATGGGGGACTTCAGCCTCGACAAGGCCTCCACTGTCTTCATGAACAGGGCCAGGGAGCTGGGTGACCTAGTCCTCACTCCTAAAAAGCAGCAGACAAGGTTCGTGCGGAGCCTAGTCAGGGGGCTTCGCTCGGCGATGCAGAACCTTCCCACCATGATCGCCATATTTGCAGAGGAATATCAGGAAGCTGTTCTGGAGGGGAGGAACGACAAAGCTAAGGAGTGCAAGAAGAAGATGGAGGATCTGAGGAGCTCCAAGAACTTCTTCATCCTCGGCCTGCTGCAGCTCCTTGAGGTATATGAAGAAGTCTCCCTGGACGCCCAACACATGAAGTTCTTCCCTACACAGGTCTGGTCCTCGATCAAGAAGGCGCAAGAGAAAGTGGAGAGAGTCTGTCCAAGGAGTGGATCTGGAGCAGCGACAAGATGAAGTTCGGTGTGATGGAGGAACCCAGGACGATTGTGGAGACTCTGCTGTCGAGTTCGAAGTTCGAGCCGAAGCTTCTGGAGTAGAATGTGACAAGGAAAGGCTAGGAACTGAGAGAGGCGGGTTTGCTGGAAGAAGACGAGAAAGTGTCAAGTCTCTTTGAGGATGATGAACAGGTCAAAGCCCTGGCCGGTGAAGCTTACATGAAGGAGATAGATGATGTCGAGACCAAGTCTGTGGAAAAGGAGCTCTTGAAGCTGGCAGAAACGATTTCAAAGGACTGGAAAAGGAGACAGAGGCAGTCAAAGCTTGAAGAAGCTGCTTCTGAGGTTCTGGGTCAGGAACCATCTGATGACAACCTCGAAGATGATGATGACTCCAACACTGAGATGATGACAACGTTAACCAAGTTGATCGATGAACTGCCGCAGTACCAGAAGGACAAGTTCGACCCAGTGGAGATTCTTCCTGGTCTCCTCAGCTACAAGCAGTTCACTAGAGATCTCCAAGGTGTCCCCGAAAATGACAACTACTCCGCCTGGTACAGAAAGTTCGTGAAGCCAGATAATTCCAAGGAGTGCAACACCAAGTTCTCCGAGCTGTTCGAGAACCTGCAGGTCAGGAGCTCCAGCGAGGCCATAGCCGAGACTGTCGGCTCCATCATGTCCAACCACGTGGAGAAGGGCCGCTACCTCAACCCCCACAACTTCAGCAAGGAGATGTGCTTAGAGTACAATCTAGGCCCCCAGGTGAGCTAGACAACCTGTTTAATTCCATAGAATTTGAAATAACATTGATTTATTCGATCTCGACACCTGTCTAATTCCATAGAATTTGAAATAACATTGATTTATTCGATCTCGACAATCGAAAAAATGACAAAGTCCAAGAGTAAACTGACACATAGCCAAATTCATGGGTGGCTAGATAAAAGAATCACCCTGTATGTTCCAGCACATGCTCGAGGGTCTGTGTGAGCAAGTCTACAACATCAGACAGAAGCAGTTCATCTACAAGAGAGACGGCGAGGGGAGGTTGGTGACGGAGAGAAGCGGCATGAGGCTGGTGGACCGTGACGTCGGAGCCGCGATCAGGACCTTCAGGAAGAACCAGATGAAGTCCTTCAAGTTTCCCCTGGACTTCTGGGTGTGAATTCTATATTTCAGCTAGACAAATCGATGTAACTGCAATGTCAAGGAATAAATAGCAAAAGAGATGTACGAGTAGAGTGTATTTACTTGATATTTACGAAATCGCGTAAAATTCCAGGGTTTTCTTAGGTTGCGTAAGTTTTCCAGTATTGTACACAGCGGAAAATCCATGATGGCCTCAAAGCCCACATGTAAGAATTCGTGCCCGGCCCAAGTATTATTTTCCCCTGCCTTAGTGTTCTCCCTCTTGGATCGGCCCTTGCAACATACCCTATCTGGCAACGCCACTATCTCTGGCCGATTTGCTACGCCATGCTACCACTTGCCAGTCATCCGACCCAGGTCCAAACCCTTGGGCGAGGTGGGCTCCCTCTCAGGGGCGTCAATTTGTATCCTTTTGCGGGGGCCATGGCCCCCAATGCTGATCTTGCCCCCCCAATGTTGATTTGGGCCCCCCAATAACCCATGCTATTTTTATGCTGATAAAAAGCTAACGGAAAAAAAGAAGAAAAACACTGTGTTAGGTACATAGAAAACTTAGTTGATGTTAACCAGCACATTTTGTACTGAAAAAGAACAGATTTGGATTAGATAGTGGACTGAGTATCCAACTTTTCCTACACAATTCAAAATTATGTGCAAAAAAAACAACATAGCTAGATTTCCCTCCACTGTGCAAGGAAAACTTACGACATAAAATGTTAAGATTCGCTGATGATGCATTTTAAACCAGATTGTCTTTTTTTAATGTTAAGCCACAAAACAACAATTTGATTGTCATACTGATGTTTGTACAAACCACCAATGACAAAACCACACACATATGAGCTTAAACAGGAAAAAATCCATCCTTAATTTCCAGTCATTGTCAAACTTGCATTGTCCAGTGAACAGCAATGACAATCATCCTTGAGATTGTGGATATGCAACCTATAATTATCTTCAGCAGCCCACCTATCACACCATCAGCTTGATATTTACCTAGGTACCTACCTAAATGCCCAATGACAATGCATGCATTCAATATTGATATGGGGAAAACGAGAGCCATGTGTGGGCAAATCTGCCAGCTTATGATACCATGACAGAGAAAAGTCAGCAAGAAGCTGCATGGCCACTGCAATATAATTGGTATTCCTAAAAGAATAAAAAAGAAAGCTATGGCTCACATGACTTTTAAGCAAACCTTAGTCATCCACGACCAATGCTATACAAGAGAAATAGCCTTGACAAGCCCAATGTCTCGTACGCCGCAAAAACACCATTATTAAACGCCGCAAAAATACCATTATTTTAAAAGGTACACCAAAGTCGCATTCAAACCTTGATGACGTCACAGGTTCTTATTCGTATATTGCAGAAATTGGTAGCATCAGGCAAGTTTCAATTTAACTGAATGGGGCAGTGACTTTTTCAGGCGTACCGGACCACAGAGGTCATTTGCGCCACCGTTGAAGCGAGTACGTTACATGTCTGACTATAAAAGCGGGTACTTGCGATCAAGGTGCAGGCATGTGGACGTTTACGTAAAGGGAATTTTACGTTATAGTTTGTGTGATATTTTAGGCGCTGAAGGCGGGGCTAGGATGGGGACATCCCCCTAATGTCTAGATGGCAGGGGCGTCGATTTGTATCCTTTTGTGGGGCCAGGGCCCCACCAGTGTTGATCTTGCCCCCCCCAATGTTGATTTGGCCCCCCCAATAACATATGCTATTTTTTTGCTCATAAAAAGTTGAAGAAAAAAGAAGAAAAACACCACGCTAGGTACATAGAAAATGTAGTTGATGTTAACCAGCACATTTTGTAATAAAAAAAAACAGATTTGGGTTAGATAGTGGACTGACTCTCCACCTTTTGCTACAAAATTCAAAATGGTGTGCACAAAAACCAATTGTCATTGTCAAACTTGCATACAATCCAGTCCCGTGAACAACAATCAGTTATCATTGAGAGTGTGGATATACGAACTATAATTAACCTCAACAGCCCACTCATCACACTATAAATTTGATATTTGCCTGGTACCTAGGCACCTAGGTACACGCTGCAGAAAGACTTAGAAGAGCTTGTGAAGTGGTCCAAAAATGGCAGATGAAATTAAATTTTGATAAGTGCAAAATCATGCATGTATGCAGGGGCGTCGATTTGTATCCTTTTGTGGGGCCCCACCAATGTTGATCTTGCCCCCCCCCCAATGTTGATTTGGGCCCCCCCCCAATAACCTATGCTATTTTATGCTGATAAGAAAGCTAAAGGGAAAAAATGAAAAACACCATGCTAAGTAGAAACATTGATGTTAACCAGCACATTTTGTACTGAATAGAAACAGATTTGGATTAGATAGTGGACTGACTCTCCACCTTTTGCTGAAAAATTTAAAATTGTGTGCAAAAACAAACAAAATAGCTGGAATTCCCTCCACTGTGGAAGTACAGCTTACATCTTTCTGGGTTGGTTGGTTGGTTATTTGGGTTTACTGGCGCATTGACTGCGTTGGTCATACAGCGCCCATACAACTTTTCTTGTTCCCACCCTTAAAGCACAATAATACCCAAAAGCTTCCGAAAAAAAATTGCAACCATGTTCACAAAAAATATAATTTTGTATTCAAAATCAGCTTAGGTTAGGTTAGGCTCGGTTAGGTTTCTTTTTTAAGGTTGAGAATTTTCAGAAAATAAATTAAGTGAAATTTTAATTTAGTTTAATTTTGTTCTCAAAAGATAGGTTAGGATAGGCTAGGTTAGGTTTTGTTGCATGAAAAAAAAATTATGTTTATGCGATGTTACCGAACTCAAAGCCTTTTTGGCATTATTTTGCTCACAACCTGAAAAGTAAGCACAAAAAATAAGTGGGTCCAATCATCTTAGTCACCTTCATAAACATGGTATTCTGCATATTTTTCTTTGTTTTAAAGGAAAAAAGAACACCTTAGACTGCAAGGTTACCAAATAATTTGCAATTTTGGGGAAACGTTTTTGGAATTTTTTTAAAAACGTTTTCCAACTTGAAAAGCCTAAACTAACCTAACTTAACCGAACCTAACCCATTTGCTTGCTATATGGAGGCAAATGTGTGTAAAAACTTGTCTTGTTACCACCTTAAAGCACAATAATACCGATTTAGCTAGGTTAGGCTAGTTTAGTTGTTTACCTTGGAAAAATTGTTCAATCATTTTCAAAAATAAAATAAAATTGGAAATTTTCCTTCAAAAGCAGCTGACATTAGGTTCGGGTAAGTTGGGTTCGGTTGTTCAATTTAGAAAATTTTCAGAATATATATTGCTTAATTTTTGTTTCTATTTTTTTCTCCAAAGCAGGGGCGTCGATTTGTATCGATAGACACTAGCGCGCATTAAATGTCACACATCGTGATGGGCGTTCCTCAAGAACATCCAAAATCGTAACATGCAAAGAAAAATTCCAGTTACAGAAATTCCAGCGCCTGAAGTCTAAATTTGAGGTTACAGTGACAAATGTGACGGAGGTAAGACATCTGTGGTGCAATTGCGCGCAGTGTTTAATCCGGATGCCAATCTCATGTGACGTCGTACTGATTCGTTTTTGTACTTCGCACATTCTGATGTATCGCACCTTCTGATGTATCTGCGGATTGGTGTGATTTTAGATAGTGAATAAATAGCTTGCTGATATTTAATTCCCAAAGGAACAGTAGTTGAAGAAGTTGGCAGGTAAGCTTGAAAAAGTCCAGTCCATGCTTTTTTCTGATTTGTACTCAGGGTTTCCATGTTAATATCACATAACTACCACGTTTGTCTTCAAGAAGAGCTGTTTTTAGTTTACTTTTATTAATATTTTCATTCCACTGCTCTTAGTGCCCTTTCTGCCCAGGATTGGGGCACCTAGTGTTGCATTTCCGTCCAGGGGTTGGCACACCTTTTGGTAAATTTACAGCTTAAGGTAATTTCTGATTAATTTTTTCCCATGCAATGTTTAGGAATGTGATGAACACGATGTTACTGCTCATTTTGGTAAATTTGTGTTTTAAGGTGTTTTATGAATTCGTGGAATGTATCATTTCAATGCAATGTTTATGAATGTGACTCAGATGATGGGACCACTCATTTTCTATACAAATGCCTACATTTCAGGTTGTAAGCAAAATAACACCAACAAAAAGCTTTGAATTAGGTGACATAGGGTAAAGTATTTTTTTAAATAAAATAAATGCAACATAACCTAACCTAACCTAGCTTAACCTCCCCTTGGAGAAAAACAAAACCAAAACATCAAGTTGTAAAAATTTCAAGCAATGTATTTTTTTTACAATAAAAAAATGTAACCCAACTTAACCTAACCTAACATAAGCTGCTTTTAAAGAAAAAAGATATATTTCTTTCAAATTTTGGAACAATTTTTGCAAAAATGTCGAACTTAAAACACTTAAACTAATCTAACATCACCAAACATAGCCCATTTGTTTGCTTTATGGAGGCAAATGTGTAATAACTTGCCTTGTTACCACCTTAAAGCACAATAATTCTGGTTAGATTAGGTTGGGTTAGGTTTTTTTCATTTGTAAAATTTCAAGAAAATAAATTGCTAGATATTTTTCCAATCTTGTTTTTATAGTTGTTTTCTCCAAGGTCAGCTTAGGTTACATTAGGTTATGTTGAATTTTTAATGTATTTCTTTTAATTGCTATGTTACCTAACTCAAAGCCCATTTTTAATGTTATTTTGCTCACAACCTGGAAAGTAAGCATTTGCACAGAAACTGAGTAGTGCCATCAGCTTAGTGACATTCATAAACATTGCATTGGAAATTTAAATATAAAAATATTAATAAAACACATAAAAGCACACATTTAATGTCCTTTCCTCTGCAAATGCATGCCTTTCAATTGGGAGTAAAAAATAACACCAAAAAAGGGTGTGGAGTAAGGAAATATAGCATACAAATAATGTTCAAGATGTATGATAACCTTACCTAACATAGTTCAACTTCCCATACAAGAAATTAATTGTTTTTAATTTAAATTTTCGAGGCATTTTCTCAAATATTTTCAACTTAAAAAACCTAACCTAAGCTAGCCTGAACCGTTTATTATTTTTTTTGTAGAAAAATCATTAACAAAAATTATTTACCAACAAATGATTTTTTTTTATAACTTACAACAAAAGCCTAACCTAACCTGACAAACCTCACCCCTTTGTATGCTTCATGGAGGTAAAATGTGTGTAAAACTTGTCTTGTGGTTACCTTAAACTGTGATAATACCTGGCTTTTTGGGTAATATTTCAGCTCATGGTACTCTCTGACTTCTTCTAATTTCTTTTTTAATGCAGTGTTTGTTAATGTGCTGAACATGATGTAACCGCTCATTTCCTCTGCAGATGCACACTTTTCATTTGTGAGGAAAAATAACGTGGAAAAGGGGGCTTGGATTTGAGTAATATAGGATGAAAAATAATGTTCAGATAAAAAAAATGTAACATAACCTAACCTAACCTAGCCTAGACTTCCATGCAAGAAATGATTATTTTTATGCCAAATTCCCCCCCCCCCCAATTTCTTTTTTCTCAAACATTTTGAACTTAAAAAGTCTAACGTAACCTAATCTAGCTTGAACCGTTTTTGAAGATTTTTTTTTCATTTACTAACTTACAACAAAAGCCTAGCCTAACGCAATTAGACAAAACCTAGCTCCTTTGAATGATTCGTGGAGGTAAAAATGGGTGTAAAACATGTCTTGTGGTTACCTTAGACTGCAATAATATCTCTTTTTGTGCTACCTGGTGTACGTGATGAACCTCCATCTGCATGCTGCATGAGAGCATTGCACTTATTGCTTCACAAAGAACAATAACATGTTGAAAGTACAATATTTTCAGGAATGGAATCCTGTGCTGATAACATTTTCTGAGTTATAAATTTGCAGATCAGATCTACATCATTTGTGTTAATAAATATGAGAAATTCATAGAAATGCATACACCGGTTTGTGGACAAGAAGTTATTCTGATGATTTCTGATGTATTGGAAAATGACAAATTTTCATGATGGAAGCAGGCAAAGTTAAAGTACATATATCTCAATAAGTGGTCAGTTCACTAACAAGACAGCAAATTCACTCAAATAGCACTCAAAATGCCAGGCGGCCCACTCTTTTGCAAGTTTAAAATCGATGACAGTGCTTTCTTGAATCATGTTTAAAGCACATGAAGGAAATGTATTGCTGACACTTGTTAGGAACTGATGTGTGTAACGTTAATTAACATTTCTAATGTCCTGATGTTTGTACACAAAATATAGCTCACTATTGTAAATAGCATGGGAAGTATGATGCCATATATCATGGCTAATTTATGGTCAAACTGTTATGCAGCAGATTCCCTGCATTGTTACTTAGTTATTTGGGCTTTAGGGCACAGACCATGTTGATCACATAGCTCCCTGCATTGTTGTTAACTGATACATCAGTATGTTTGCAAATTCACTGATGAGTGAATCCATACCATTCTCACTGGGGTATAAAAGCTACATTATAACATTGCTTATACCGGGCGGCTGTGTCGGTGCATTGACGGCACGTTAAACTTTCGGTCAAAATTCTGCCGTTTAACTTGAATTAATGGATCGGGTGGTGGGGCCAGGGTTCACGCAACAAGCTCTGCTTAGCAATCGGACCCTGGTTCATAAAGCCACCCCAACAAGAACTCGGATGAAACTTATTTTAAAAAAAAAGAAAAAAAATTCATATAACAGAAACCCATCTCGATTGTCCTGCTTACTCAGGACACCATAGAAGTCAATGAAGCCAATGAAAACCATAGAAGTCAATGAAAATGTTACTTCATCCCCTGTATTGTTAATGGAAACAAGTCTCTTGAACCATATGTTATGTCCTTCACAGTGTTGCTCCATCCACCTCCAACTCCAACCCTGACCAAACTTCAGGAGCTCATCCATCTCCAAAGCAGTGTGTTGAAGAAGGTATGTATTGCAGCATAACTACTGTGACCGGAATTCCATGGTATCCATGTTGCCTTACAATCCATCCTTGCTGATCCATGTAGCAGATGTTTGACTTTCCTCAAACTGTCTGGATAACTGGGGAGTTGAAATCACATGTGTGATGAAACAGATGAACTATTCCTGGATTCTTATGTTGCATCATTGCATGGCACAGTGACATACCGAATGGGGAGGGGGAATTGTGGGAAGTTGCCTCACCCCCCCCCCCCGTCCTGATTGGTTGTGGGGCCCCCAAGAGTCCGCCGAGCTTAGGAAAAAAATGCGCTATGCTCCCTAAGAATTTCACTCGGTCCACCAAAAATCGCACCGGGGCTCAGAAAAATCACATTGGGGGCCCCAAAACGTAGCGCAGGGGCCCCGATAATGACGCTGGGGCCTCAAAAGTTTGCACCTGGGCCCCTGAAAATCACGTTGGGGCCGCAAACAAGTCGTGCCGGGATTCAAGAAAATCACGACGGGGGCCACAAACGGTCGGGCCGGGGCCTCCTGAAAATCACGCCGAGACTGGGGTATTAAGAATTATCACCCGGGCCCCTGAAAATCACGCCAGAGGCCTGATAGGTCCCACCGGGGCTCTAAAAGTCTCGTTGAGATCACCCAACAAATGAAGCCGGGTGAATGAAAAACAGTCCGGACACGGAAAATAAATCTGGGATCTCAACAATAGCTCCAAAAGCCCACACAACTTGTTGGGCCCCCACAAACGTGTCGTAGCCACCGCAAGGGATCCCAACAAGTGACGACGGGGCCCCAAAAATCGCACTTAGACAAAAACAAATTCACGCCGCTTCTCTTGAAAATCTCACTGGGGCCAAAACGTCGTGCCGGAGCCCCACAAGTTGCAGCTGGCTTCCCAAGTACCAATATATACCCGGAATGTCACCTTGCGGACGGAAAAATTGCGTCAAGGATCCACAAAATAAGAAGTCGTCGGACGCCGGAAAAGAAACCTGTTTGGGCACCGGAAAAAACGCACCGAGAGCCAGAAAAATCGTACCGGGTTCCAAAAATAGCCTGCAGGGGGCTTATAAAAATAGACTTCACCACAAAAACCACAAGGAGACTCCATCGAATCGACCAGAACACCGGATAATTAAGAATGGGTCCCGAAAGAAAATTATCCGAAGGGCCGTTCTACTCTCGATCGTGCAATCTGCGGAAAAAAACACGTTGAGCAGCCGCAGTGGCGTACTAAATGGAAAAATTCCCCTCCCTACCGTTAGGCACCAAGGAAATACTTTCACCCATCGTCATTACCGTTCAGGTCTGCTGTGCTCTGATGCTTCATCAATGCCTGTGTGTTTTAGCCTGCATCTGATCGCTGAAGTATTTTTATTTAAGCCGGTGTGTGTTTGTTGGTGTGTGGAGTGAGGAGGAGGGTAACAGTGACGGTGACGGTGACGATAGATCCGAGCCCACTATATGGCACTGCAGTCGCATGCTATTACTCAGAGTTGTTATGTTGGTGAGTTCGAGTCTCACCTGTTGCTACTCTTCGCCCGCGACCAATCGGCGTGAGAGATTGGCGACGCTATATGACACAACGGTCGACGTGTCGTAGAACCAATAACCAACCAAGAGTTGTTATGTTGAAATGTACTGAGCACTGCTCTTTTAATTATGTGACTTCGCCAGTTATTGGACGATTTTCCCCGTCGGTGAGGATGCTGAATAAACATAAGCATACACATCGTCGAATAAGAAATCAGAATTTCTGAGATCTGAAAATATAGTGGGCTAAATCCGATGAGTTTTTTTTGGGGGGGGGGGGTTTTTTTTTTTGTTTTTGGGGGGGGGGGGGTTTTGTCCCCCCCCCAATGTTTTAAAAATAAAAACCTCGGCACCCCTGACGGTGACGGTGACGGTGACGATAGATCCGAGCCTACTATATGGCACGGCAGTCGCATGCTATTACTCAGAGTTGTTATGTTGACATGTACTGAGCACTGCTCTTTTAATTATGTGACCACCAGTTATTGGACGATTTTCCCCGTTGGTGAGGATGCTGAATAAACAAACATACACATCGTCGAATAAAAAATCGGAATTTCTGAGATCCGAAAATATAGTGGGCTAAATCCGACGAGTTTTTTTGGGGGGGGGGGGGGGGGGGGCCCCCCCCCGGCCCGCCGGGTTGGCCCTCCCCCAATGTTTTGAAAAAATCGACACCTCTGAATGTTGCTATGTGATATGTGCAGCTTTTACTTAGTTGTGGATTGCAGGAAGTTTTTCATATATTCAAATGTGTGCATGCTTCTTTTTAGTAAATTTGAATGTCTCAAAAGTGGGAGGGCCAGCTGCAATTGTTTCCCCCCCCCCCCACTTTGAAAAGTGGGTGGGCCATGGCCCCCCTGCCCTCCCCGTCCATACGCCTATGTTCATGCCACTGTTGTTTTTCTCGTTGACCTAAACAAGGGCGCAGCCAATTGGAGCTATATAGAGCTCTAATAATACAGCCTTTATCAGAAGCGCAGCCATCAATTGCAACCATGACCAATGGTGGAACCAGGAAATATTATGGCAGCACATGTCCGAAGGGGCGGTACTTTATTTTTTTTTTCGAAGTGGCGCCTCTGGCTGAAAATTAAAGGGGGCGCACTGGAACTTTCTCAGAGGAACGCCACCTTTCGATGGGACAGGGGTCACATGCCCACAGTGTCCCCCTCCCCTTGTACCCGCCCCTGGCTATGACACCTGCTCACGCTACAGCTACCCGATCAGAAAGCACTGATTTCATCTCATTGGCTTGGTTCAAATCGCTCTAAACCAATCAGCAGCCTCCCTACGGTGAGTAAGAGTTGACGACAGCGCCGTCAGCGCCAATTGTCCAGCCCTTTTGTCGGCCATGGTCGCTACGAAAACACCATATAATTGTGCTTGAGCTGCATCTATATGGACCTTGTATATGATGCGGTTAGTAGTGGGTGCCGTGGCGAAATTAGGGCCTGTGTTGTGATTTTGAGAAAGGTATATTGATCTGAGAATGATCTCAAGCATTGCGAGCAAGGTCTGGAATTTTCTCTTGCCGCGCACAGAACCAATAGCCGCTCGAAAGCGACCAAGGTGAGCACTGGTGGAAGCCTGTTTGCCTATACCAGGAGAGCGATGGGCCAGACCAGGTCAGACTGCAGGGTAATGCAAACGGCTCGACGGGGCGCACCAATCGCGGACCCAGAGGGATCGAATGCGAACAGGAATTGCAAAAATAAACATGAGATACCTACCAAGGGAAATTGGTAAATTTGCAGTTTAAGGCAATTTCTGATTTCTTGGATTTTTTTTGTCATGCAATGTAGGTACCTCTACCTAGATCAATGTGTTGAACATGATGTGAAAACCTATTTCCTCCAAAAAGTGGCTTGGGGTTTGGTAATATAGCAATATAGCAAAAAGTAGGTTCAAAATAAAGCAAGATATGTAACATTACCTAGCCTTACCTTCCATGCAAGAAAGCAAATTCTTTTTTTTGTAAATTGAAAATTTCTGAAGTTTTTTCTCTCAAATTGTCCAACTAAAAGCCTAACCTAACCTATGCTAGCCCTAGCCTGAACTCTTTTTGAAGAAAAAACTCCGTTAAAAAAGGTGGTGTGTAAAGAGCATACCCACTTCTTCGGAGATCATCAGGGAAATAAAGATCTCCTCAGTTGGCATGCTCTACATCACATATTCGGCCAGTGTCATGTCAGCGATTGACCCAGTTGGTTAGGGCATCCGCTTCCCGTATGGATGGTGGTGGGTTCAAATTTTGGAGTTGGCACAATTTTAACCAGATCAGTCGTTAATGGTCAGGGCTGTTGGTTAATGTTGCACTTTAGATTACTTTACACTATCATATGTGCTGCTTGATGTAATAATATTTGTCCATGAAAGTAAGTAAGGAAAATACTCAATTGAAGCCTACTCATGCAATGAATGTCCAATTGGACCATCTGGAATTGTCATCATGGAACTTTGTCTCTGGAGGGGTGCTTCTGGCTGAAAAATTTGAGGGGGGCATTCAGACACACTGAAGGTCAGACTTCTTTCAATGCGCAACTCTGGCCAAAAATCTGAGGGGACACTGGGAACAGTGCCCCTTGTATCTGCCCTTGTCCCAGAAACAATTGAAAGGGATTCTGATGAACTAGAGCCACTGAGATGGTTCCATGATAGCTTCACGCTGCCCTGCTGTAAGACCTCTCACTTTCTGCAGGCATTCAACTTTTGTTATCTTCGAACCAAAGTGGCCATACACCTACCTCACAGCAAGTGTTTGTGACCCCATGGAACATTGCATCCATATCCAGTTGTTTATTTCAGCAGCCTGGTTCTGCACACACCACATTCCATTACATTTTGAGTGCAAGCAATGCTATGGTAGGAAGTGCAGAAGATCCACGGTCAACATGCCTCACACGAATGGGCGCCAAATGACTGAGTAGTCGGCATGCCCTTAAGCCCAAATAATCAATCAAACCTCTCACACGACGTTCACCAGGGGAGGGGGCAGATTCTGGCCACCTAAGATCTGAAACTAGAAGCACACAATTTGGAGGAATTACGGCTGTAGTGGACTTGCTGCAGTATTCATTTCAAGACCCCAGGTCAATGTCTTCATGGTCAAATGAAGTCACAATCTGCCTCCACTCCACCCCAGCTGGCACTGCCTGTATGTGCAGAATGTATGCACGTTCCACTGCCAAATGGTAGGTAGAAACCGTTCATACATACACGCACTAGGCACGCTGGTACAGACTATGAGTGCTGTTGTTAGTCAATAGTACAGACCCATTGTGTGCTCATTACAGCCAGCAATGAAAAAATTGTGAAAAACCTATAACAGAAGCCCAACCTAACCTGGCTTAACCAAACCCAACACCTTGTATGCTTCATGGAGGTAAAATGTGTGTAAAACTGGTCTTGTGGTTGCCTTAAACTGCAATAATACTGGGAAATCAAGAGGCTTAAGGCAAGTGCCTTTTCTACATAAACACATCTTTTGCATTGAGTTGATGCAAAATGCACATACAACATGATTAAAGCACAAACAACCTCTCACACTTAGCATCTCACTATTTTTAACATGGTACACCAAACTGAATTTGGCAGCAGGATATTTTTGTGTGTAAAACAAATTTAGGAGCCATCAACATAGATAAATGTTGTGCAATCTGTTTGTTTTTTGCAGTGTTTTTCCATTGTTGTTATTGTCTTCTTCTCATTTTTGAAGTGTGTGTGGATTGTCAGTAGATAACCAGCATTCCTGCACCTGATGCCAGTCTCCACACCAACTGCAGCACCACAACTGCACAGCTGGTCTCCCACCCTACACCAATGATATCCCATTGAAAGTGCCATGCTAAGTTTATGAAGGTGCTGAACATGATGCAACTACTCATTTCCTCTGCAAATGCATACTTTTCAGTTGGGACACAAGATAACACCCAAAGGTGGGCTATACATAAGTTCAGTAATATAGCATAAAATATAGCATTCAAAATAAAGGAAAGAATGCAACATAACCTAACCTAACCTAGCCTAACCTTCCATGCAAGAAACCCACTTCTTTTTTAGTGGACAATTTTCTTTTTTTTCTCAAATTTCAATTTCAATTTTCTTTTTCTGACAACTTTTTTCAACAAATTTCAAATAAAAAACATCACTTAGCCTAGCCTAGCCTAGCCTGACCTTTTTTTTAAAGAAAAAAATATTAGAAAAATGTCCATACAAAATGGGAATTTTTTATGTTACAGCAAAAGCATAGCCTAACATAATTTAACCAAGACTATTCATGGAGGTAAACTCATAAAGTGTTAAGGCTTAATAAGAGCTGGTGGCCCATCTGGGTTAAGCCTATCTAGAAAAGATACTAGAAAAGTACATGCTCACACCCAAATCAATCCATTATCTCAAGTTCCTATGGAGCTATATATCCCAGCTTATCTAGCACCATTCACCTGATATTGCATAGCACACTCCTCAACAACTCCAAACTCCTCTAATCATGCCCCATTGTGCTACCATAACCAATCTCAGCAGTATCACATCCCAAAGGAGGGTGCTGAATCTACTGCTAGGTACACAATATATAGTATAATATAATACTAGCAGTTTAATATACCCTGTATGGCTAGTTAGTTAGTTATTTTGGTTTTAGGGCACATCGACTACTGTATGGCTAGTATAATGCTCAATTTACTAGGATGATCAAAAACATAAGGGTTTAATACAGCGAAGAATGACTCTTAGATGCTCCTGGGTTTTAGACATTGCGTGTAACGAAAATATACGACCTTCAATATACCAGGAGGTGATGGAACACAGCGACACTAACGCAAACTTCAAAGTAGAAATTCTAGCAACAGCCAGGGACAACGCTGATCTGAAGGTCCTCGAATCTCTACACATACGTAATCTACGGCCGCAACTGAACACGCAAACGACGTCTTGGTATATCACATAAAATTACATAAACATATATTATATTTTATGTATTATGCGTTATATTGGATATATGTCTATATATGTGCGTGAGTGTATGCATCGATATGTTTATGGACCATCGGCTCCGGCTTCCTCAGAGGATTCTATCTTGACATAGTTTGTTTCTGGTTTGGAGTTTCTTTAAGTGTCTGCACCACTGAGGAGGCTTTTCTGCATTCCACGTGTGTTTTTGCACGCTTTTTTCCCGCATGCTTTTTTTTCAATTGTTCAGCTTGACATTTTCTGATCACTCCTGACGATGGCCCCTGGCCGAAACGTTGAGCAATAAAGTATAATCCTTAACGTTACTTTTGATGTCAACTCAGCACCTCCTGGTATATTGAAGGTCGTATATTTTCTTTGCACGCAAAAACATAAGGGTCCAAGTTTCAACAATAGTGCAGGGACCAACATCCCCTGCACTCATTGATGTCTTTCTACCTTACATATCCAGCCTCATTCACTTGATCTCATGTAGCAAATGTGACTTGAGTGCCCTACCAATAATTTTCAGACTCCATCCATGCCTGCCTAAAGGGGCCCATACAGTGCCCACCCACTTAGCATAGATATTACCCATCCACCACCCCTTAGAACTCAAAAACAAGATTTTGCAACCTAAAATAGTTGTCCACCCTATTTTAAAATACATTCAATGAGGGACTCCCTACAACATCAACAGGCAGGCTATTCCACTGATCAACAATCCTTTGACTGAAGACCTAAAACTTATCTTTTGTAAAATGTGTGAAAAACTTTTCTTGTGGTTACCTTAAGCTGGAATAATACCAAAAAGACAATGTCATGTTTATTAACATGATTAAGATGATGTGACCACTCATTTCCATTGCAAATGCCTACTTTTAAGTTACTGAAGCAGTAGGTATGTACTTACCTGCAGAACAGGCTGTGAGGTATGACACTTTTGATGGTAAAGTTGTGTGTTAAGGTGTTTTATCAATTATTGGAATTTATCTGTCCAATCCAATGTTTATGAATGTGACTAAGATGATTGAACCACTCATTTTCTGTGCAAATTCTCACTTTTCAGTTTGTGAGCAAAATAATACCAAAAAGGAGCTTTGAGTTAGGTAACAGCATAAAAGTAATGCGAAAAAATAACAATGCAACACAGTGATAACTTATTCGTGAAATAGGGTGGAATATACCACTTTCTGAACACTCAATCGACATCCTGCTCCAAGAAGTATTGACATCCTGCTCATTGATGCATGCTTATGAAGTCTGTGTCTCTTTCTAACAGTACCTCGCTTATAAGTAGTATGTGCATGCTCTTGACAAGGAATGGTGATACGCGAACATTTCGCAATACAATTTCAGGTAAATGGATTACCTATAATGTGATATGGCATAGAATAGCAGTTTATAGCACAGTTATTATTGTCCCTATCCAGAATATAGCTCTTCTTAAATTATGAATCTCAAAACAAATGATAAAGGTACAATCATAAGTACCTACAACATTGGCTCAAATTTGAGTCTGAAAGGCATCAAAAACATTTTAAATGACACCAATTCCATGGGAAATTTCGACATCCTACTGTGCTCGTTTCGACATCTCACACCTAACGAAAAACCAATATTTTAACCCTGATGCAACATAACCTAACCTACCTTATCCTCTCTTTGGAGAAAAACCTAAGAACACAATTTATGTAATTCCAAATAATATATTTTCTTCAACTTTTGCAAATTAAAAACCTAACCCAGCATAACCTAACCTAACATGTTTGGATGCTGCATCTGCTGCAGTGCTAACGGTCGTGTACAGTCAGTGCAGCTGATATGCTGGCGTACAATTTTACCAGCTGCCAGTCGCTGATGTCTGCATCCTGGAGGAGGCTGCTGCCACTTGCGCATCTGGAGTGATTCGTGAGACATGCTGCATGTTCGACATTATACAAGCACCCATAAGACACCGAAGGGAGCGTGTCACCGCCGACGGCGCTCTCCGAGTCTGCATGGCACGTTCGCCTCATTTTTTTCCTCATATTCATTGAACACAAATACTTACGAAGACAAAAAATCATCGTTTTTCCATCGTTTCTTGTTTCATGCACTTCGTTTTCAGATAAGGCCATCTGAGTTCTAGAAACTAGGTGATGTTCCACACATTGGAATCTAGATCGTAAAGGAAGCATGTCGTTTACTTTTCTCTTGCATATTCCCCTTTTAATTGCTTTTTGTGCTATTACAATCATCACTTCCAAAATGGCATGAAATATAATGAAGAGTTGTTCATGGTATGTCATGCCATTTTGGAATATGAGTAAATGTTCCCAAAAGTTTTCTTGCATGTGAATATCCGTATTAACCCGCGCTGGGCCGGCCTCCCGCCTCAATTTCGGCGTGTCGGGAAGGGGGCGAATGGTCTGCCCCTTCCCCCGGGTTCAGGAAACTAGAAAAGCTGCAAAAAGAAAATTGCATTTGATATATCTCGGCGAAAGTTTAGAAATGAGTAGTACATATTTTTTGTAGGCCAAAAACTCACATCACCAGAGCACCTCAAATGAATAATGCCTAATTGCACCGACCGGCGCCGGCGAACATAAGCAGCTAAGCCGCTGATAGGGAGCCGTTGACGAGAACTGATTATGCGTGCTCGAGAACGTATTTTCGTTTACTATGTAGGATTTATTTCGATTTAAGACATAAGAAAGCTACATCATCCTAGCCTGTGTATACAGATGAGGATAAATCGTTCCCTCGTGTTTGATGTTTTGCAAACGCCAAATGACATATTTGGCAAGTAATTATGCCGATATACTCTTCAGTGCCACAGAGGCACTATCATAAATATAATATTGGTACTTAAACAATAGGAAAAACTTCACCTGCATTGAAGGACTGAAAGGGGTGACCTGACCCGGGGTCACGATGGGTTTGGGGAGATTAAGATAGCCTGTACTATTTGCTTGGTTGATAAGAACATGAGACATATAGGAATTGTTACATATACACACACACACACACATATATATATATATATATATATATATATATATATACTTCTCAAAGTCTAAGATATCACCTGACTGAGCATCAGGCAGTAATTGAATTGATCACCTTCTCATTAAGCTACAACAACTGATGAGCTCCATATGCATGCCATACTCTACGATCCCGACGTGGCAAACCTATCGCGCAACCCATGCGCAGTTATGAACGAATTAATTTTTTTTAGAGGTTGACCTCTCACCTGACTTAGATCAATAACCTATCATGATAGAAAGTCAATTTTTTTTTGTTCAAAGAAGGTGTTAAATGTATCAGCTTTGCTTAGTTTCAGAACTGCGCCTTTCCATTCGCGTGCTATTCCGAATCAAGCGAAGAGGGCGGATGACCTCCCCCCCCACATTCCTGAGAACTTCTTACCCCTCTCGTGTCACCAAGATTGTCTTGTTTCAGGGAAGATAGTGATGGTGCAGAGCCTGGTGAACTGGCCAAGCGACTGCGCTCAATGACTGAAACCAGGATGGCTGGCACCCTCCATCATCAAGTGGGCCAGACTGGCGACACTTCCTCAAACAACGTGAGATAGACATGGCACTGGCCACCAGCAATACATCTCTACACCTGTCTATCAGTCCCTGTCTCCGACTTCCTCGCGGTCTCGTGTTTCTGTCTCGTCATCCCATATGTCGTCACTACTATCTTGCATCTCTATCCCCTCTGTGTTGCTCTCCCTATCTTGTTCTCTATCTCTACCCTTCCCATTAACCACCTCCGTCTCTTCGTCCTACCCGCTATCTTTCAGTTTTTGTATCCGTGTGTCTTTCTCTCTATCTTTCCCATTTGATTCGTCCGGTGTCTGTCTCCATCACACACATATGCCTTCAATATCCAGACTCTGTGAGTATTGGTGTGGAACCGCGTTATTGCTGTGTCCGTGACTGCAGGAGGTGGAGGTGGTGTGGCCGACCCAGGACTCAAGTCGGCTGCCGCGGCTGTGCTTCCCACGCCGTCCCGGCCACAGACTCGTCAGTGCACCGCACCCACCCGCCACCGAATCTGATAAGGTGTGTCGCCTCCGGCCCGACTGAGCTCTCCACATGTGGCTGGGTGGTGTGTGTTGCTGGACAGTAGATACTTATTGTCATTGACAGGACCACATGTCTGCCACCAGTCTGTCGCCTATCGCGCACAAAATCAATTAATGTTTCTCCTGTTTGCGATGTGCGGATTAAACTGTCATCTGTAGTCGACTGAATCCGAGCTAATTGATCAATTCTCTATTTGATTTTGTCCGTTGAAGTAATTCCAAAACATCAGTTAGCCACCGAAAGGCGACAGGTAGAGAGCACTATAGCGTGTTTTCTGTCCGACGCGTTGCGGATTTGAATACCTGTGTCATCACTTCCCTGCCTATGGAGGGGTAATTGCTATATATCAGACCATCAGTGAGCGGGTACTTCAGGGCCGCGTTCAGTGTTGCTTGTGAGCGGCGCACTGTCCGCGGCTCCTGCTCCATGCCACCTGGCCGTGCGACGTGGCACTGTTACCACACGGTCCGTGCTGACCGTCCGCGGCCGCAGATGCCGGTAGTGCGCCACGTGCCTGTGGTGGTGGAGCGCGACGTACCGGTGCTGGTGGAGGCTGATTCGCCAACGCGGCGCCGGCGGGACGAGCAGCCGCGACAGCCGCACCAACGACGGCGGGCGGCCGGCGTCGTGCCCCGGCCGCCCGTAGCCGCCGCAGCTACGGCCAGAGTTACGGCCGACGTGGTGAACGGCGACTCCGGAGACGATGTGGTCATCATAGGCGAAAAGAAGCTACCGCAGCAGGCGGCGCCGCCACAGGGTGAGACGACCTGGCGCCCCGCCCCGGCACGTCACGGGGTGAGACGACGGGGCGCCCCGCCCGGGCACGTCACAGGGTGAAACGACAGGGCGCCCCGCCCCGGCACGTCACAGGGTGAGACGACGGGGCGCCCCGCCCCAGCACGTCACAGGGTGAAACGACGGGGCGCCCCGCCCCGGCACGTCACAGGGTGAAACGACGGGGCGCCCCTCCCCGGCACGTCACAGGGTGAGACGACGGGGCGCCCCGCCCCGGCACGTAACAGGGTGAGACGACGGGGCGCCCCGCCCCGGCACGTCACAGGGTGAGACGATGGGGCTCCCCTCCCCGGCACGTCACAGGGTGAGACGACGGGGCGCCCCGCCCCGGCACGTCACAGGGTGAGACGACGGGGCGCCCCGCCCCGGCACGTCACAGGGTGAGACGATGGGGCTCCCCTCCCCGGCACGTCACAGGGTGAGAGGACGGGGCTCCCCTCCCGGCACGTCACAGGGTGAGACGATGGGGCTCCCCTCCCCGGCACGTCACAGGGTGAGAGGACAGGGCGCCCCTCCCCGGCACGTCACAGGGTGAGACGATGGGGCTCCCCTCCCCGGCACGTCACAGGGTGAGACGATGGGGCTCCCCTCCCCGGCACGTCACAGGGTGAGACGACGGGGCGCCCCTCCCCGGCACGTCACAGGGTGAGACGACGGGGCGCCCCTCCCCGGCACGTCACAGGGTGAGACGACGGGGCGCCCCTCCCCGGCACGTCACAGGGTGAGACGACGGGGCGCCCCGCCCCGGCACGTCACAGGGTGAGACGACGGGGCGCCCCTCCCCGGCACGTCACAGGGTGAGACGACGGGGCGCCCCTCCCCGGCACGTCACAGGGTGAGACGACGGGGCTCCCCTCCCCAGCACGTCACAGGGTGAGACGATGGGGCTCTCCTCCCCGGCACGTCACAGGGTGAGACGACGGGGCGCCCCTCCCCGGCACGTCACAGGGTGAGACGATGGGGCTCCCCTCCCCGGCACGTCACGGGGTGAGACGACGGGGCGCCCCGCCCCGGCACGTCACGGGGTGAGACGACGGGGCGCCCCGAGGACTTCGCCTATATACGAGCATATGAAATATCACCAACGTATGGTGTATTCAAAGTGGTAATATACCAGATGAACATATCATAAACTGGTAATAGCTACACGTATAGTAGTACAGCTTGTAATAAGAATACGACAAGTAATAGTAGTAAGTTTGTAATACGAATACAACTCTAGTAATAGTAGTAAGCTGGTAATAATGTGAACAAAAATATACATTGTTTTTCATGATCGTACTAGTTCCTATGTTCGGGCAGGGAATGTCATAATTTCATTGCACATACCCATTCGGTGTGCATTCTCCCTTTCAACGGAACACAAAAGGCCAGTTTATTACCTTTATTTCACGGATTTGCACAAAAATAGGGACCAGAGGTCTTCCTGAGCCGTAAGTATTGACAAACATGATCTCGTCAGCTCGGTCAAGCGTGACTGTGTGTCCGCGAGAGTGTCGAGTCGTAGGTGTCGCCACCGCCCTCACGCGTCGACGCTCAATATTCGTGAAGTTTTGCAATACTCCTGTGAGGGGACGAGTGGTCTAGGGGTAAGATGCTCGTCTCACAATCGAAAAATTGTGGGTTCGAATCTCACCTGTCGCTACTCTTCGCCCGCGACCAATCGGCGTGAGAGATTGGCGACGCTATATGACTCAACGGTCGACGTGTCGTAAAACCAATAACCACCAATACTCCTGTGACGTTGCATTAAAATAAGGCTGCATTAAATAAATTCGGCCATCCCCAGTCCAAAATCCAATGCCACTGCAATCGTTCTTTTTCAAGCGGAAATTAGGTTCCGTTAATTGCCTACATAATTAACATGGAAATGTTTCATGTGGTATTGCTTTATTCAAAGCCTTTCAGCGTCCTACAGAGAACGATAAGTTGGAATGTCGTCGATCGGTTGGCATAATTATCGGAGCGTCTCTCAGCTGGTGAGTGCCACCGCTGAGGAGGATAATATCACTGGGAAGTGACCTTGATTTGTATGCTCGAAGGACTGGTGCGCAACTTGAGCTCTGTTCACCGCCATTTGCTCCACTATTAACACTTAACTAAGAACACAAATTTATGGGCACTATATGATCATCATGGTCGCTATATGATCAACATGGTCGACGCGTCCTAAAGCCCCCCCCCCCAAAAAAAAAAAATAATCATGGTCGGGCGTAATTTCTTCTTTCTGTATCTAATTAGCCTGGCATTCATCGATGCTCCATATCTCAACCGACCACCGACACATTGTGATAAGTAAGAAAGCAGCGTAGAGTCAAAGTCAAAGTCAAAGTTATTTATTAAGGCACTGCCACATTGTGGAACTTACGAAATACCTAGTCAATTGATCACATTCCTGCCATCACGTTAGATAAAATTGTAAAAGATAAAGGATAAATCACATTACAATTTACGGACGGTGCAGCTTCGTGAAAATACCGGCTAGAAATTCATTCAGTTGCTCATGACATCCAATACAGACAAGCATTGCGACTCTGGTATGGTTCTTCACGCAGGTCACCTAGCTACCTAGTTGTATGGTTGAGGCTGATAGCACGCACGAAGGTAGCACGGCTAATTGTGTCGCGTGCTTGACCGGGAAGCGCATTCCACTGGAGAGTGGAGCGGTAGGAGAAGCCCCGCTGGGTGGCTGCTAACCTACATCGTTGCAGGTGAAGTGCCCCAGCATCGGTAGCACGAGTGCTTCTCTCCGACACAGCCGAGCGTTCAACAAACATTTCCCTGATGGCAGACGGGCAGTTCGCGCCGTGTATCGCTTTGTGTGCGTTGCACAGGTTACGGTGTCGCACCATCTCCTCAATCCTATCCCAGCCCAATTCGCGC
The DNA here is from genome assembly GCA_034440615.1 of Ashinkailepas kermadecensis. Classification (NCBI taxonomy): domain Eukaryota; kingdom Metazoa; phylum Arthropoda; class Thecostraca; family Neolepadidae; genus Ashinkailepas; species Ashinkailepas kermadecensis. Next base: position 302,442 of record JAOTOM010005062.1, read on the forward strand.
AGAGAGGACGAGATGTGGTCGCGCTTCCGTCTTCCAGTGACCAGCCTAGCCGCGAAGTTTATGCACTTCTGCACTCGCTTCATGCGGCACGCATCTGCCCCACCCCATACGGAAAGGCAGTAAAGGATATGGGGGAACACATGGACTTGGACGAGGAGCTTCAGGACTTCAGGGGTGAAGTGCTGCCGGAATTTGAAGAGGGACACGATGATGGCGGTGCACTTCCGGATGATGGAGGATATGTGCTTCTCCCACGTCAGCTGCTGGTCGAGGAATACTCCGAGCACTTTCACTGTTGGGGCCGGGTGGACAGATTTTTCCGAGATCATGATGTGAAAACCTGAAGCTTTTTTGAGAGAAGATCTGGTGCCAAGAATTAAGATAACCTTCGGCTCATATTGCAACATAAAATAGAACCACCGAGGTACACGCCAAGTGTACCTCATGTTTTGTTACGAGGTGCACTTGGCATGTGTTTTTGGCTTGTAAAATAAAGTGGTTGCTGTTGACGAAGGCCCGTGGATGAAGTATATCCAGTGTTAATCTGGTTCTTTTTTTGTGTAATATCAGTATAAGGTTATTTTACGCTGTTTTCTTACTTATAATCATGCTCAGCAAAGCACTGCACCTCGTCAAATTGTGATGAGCTAAATTATATTTCAAACGTTTCCAACAGTAGTTGTGTGGGTGCCTAGGCTAAGGATCTGAGTGTTATGGCGTCATGCGACTTATTGTTCCCAGATGGTGAAAATATAATTAACATTCTCTTGAAATGTCAGTCCACATGAAATGCCAGTCCACATGCATAACCGTCCCTGTTCGATCTGAAAGTTTTTGTGTGCATGTAGTAGGACTTACATTTTTCCCTTTGCATGCTCTTGCGGATTACTATTTTAACACATCAAATTACACCGTGAAAAAGATGAAAACTCCGCAAGTGTGGTCCCAATTTGCCATGACCCCAGGCAATGGCCGGAAGTCGTAAGTAAATCATATATCCTTGTCCTGGGAGAAGCACATCTCCAACGTCGTCAAAAAGTGCAATTCCATTTTTTTCGACCTCTTCTAAATCGGACACTCACCTCCGATGTCTGAAAACCCCTCATCCAAACCAATGTTAATTTTCACATCCTATGCGGTATCTGTGTCAGGGGTGGGCAGTCGGCTATCATCTACACAGGCCAACTTCGTAGCCAACTTGGGCGCTCGGATCGCATCGGGAGCATGATTGAAAACCTGGCCTGCCCTGGATGTTTGTCATCCGGAACATTATCCTCTCCGGAACATTATCCTCCGGAATATTACTCGCTTCTTTTTGTCATAAGATTTAATGGGGTTGGTTTAAAATTGCTGCAAACTTATTGCTGTTGGATAAACATGCCCAAAGCTGACTGGGAAGTACAAATAGGAGTTGTGTTCTTTAAACAAATTATCATCTCCGAATTAGAGAGGAATACATGAAATTGAAATGTATTCCTCTCTAAACCGATAATTCCAATGCACAAATTCAGCCACGCTCGGGACGCGGCGTCGAGAGTACGTCTCGTTAGTCGGGGGCGCGCTGGGCTTGCGCGGGTTCATATTGTCATCTAGCTCCACCCCTGGGCGTCTTTAGGGCCCTCAATGACCTGCGTGCTCCCGTTGCGATCCGACAGCTGTTTGTCCACGGCTCTGAGGTCTCGCAGCGTCTCACCCGAGGGGCCGCGGCTGGAGCTCTTGAGCCGCTTTCGCTCCGACCTCACCAACCTTTTCGTACCGAGCAGCTTCCTCATGGAGCCGTTTGCCGCTGGACTGGTCTGGATCCCTCGATGTTCTGACGCGTTGTCTCCTTGTGGACACTGATGTGCATTGAGTTTTTACAGTATTTCACCGTGTCTGGATGTTTTAACTTTATCTGATGTTCCTCCAATGCTTTCACGTCGTTCGTTTTTCCCGTCCAATGACGACATACTGTATCGACAAAACTCGCGCACTGATCCACTTCTCAATAAACCCACTCCTTTGAAGGACCTGATGGGGTTGAAAAAACGCGTTGCTCACCAGGTCTGTCTACAGAATGGCTGACTGCCCGCCCTGCCTGCTGAGAGGGTGGTAGGATCTCCGCCCTATCTTATGAGATCATGGTATTCTGCCCACCCGGCCCGTCTAGAGGATGGCTGGCTGACTGCCCTGTCTCACGAGAGGGTGGTTGGGTGCAATGATCAACACCGGTCGATGCGCCCTAAAGCCCAAATAGCTAACTAGGGGTGGTTGGGTGCCAGTCCGGCCTGGTTTAGGCCACTCGTTTCCTTGTTTTGAGGCTTCGTTATTCCCAGATCCTTGTTTAGTTGTCACTACTCCCAAACGTAAACAAAGGTTCGTCTGTCTTCTAGTTTTGCTACAAAAGTAGATAAAGCTGGTCTGAAAGAGTGGTTAAGGCCACTTGGTAGGCACAATTCGCCAGCCGCGGTTTGTATGACTTGAAATACTAATCTGGTTCCGGATGGTGCAGACTGTCCTACATGCAGTGCCATTGTGATGTGTCTCTTGTGATTCAGGGTTTTTCGGGCTTCGGAGTTTTCGTGAGATGGTTGAGACGGGCCGCGTGGCGGGGCGCGCCTCGCCGGCTCGGAGGCGACAACAGCAGAAGCAGCGCTCTCCCACGCAGAAAAGGTACGATTTGTGAATTGCTGCTCTCCCAGGATGGCTAATGCACCTTTTCAACACTTCACGTTTGTGGAACGCAGGTGCCATGAATGGGATGTAGGAAGTGTGAGTGAACAAGTATTTGGTCATATGGCATAGCAGTGATAAATTATTCGTGACATAGGGTGAAATATACCACTTTCTGAACACTGAATCGACATCCCTTCCAACGAAGTATCGACATCGTGCTCCGTGAGATGAGTCTTTATGAAGTCTTGATATATAATTTCTAACCTAATTTTGTCGATCAATTTCATGCTTATGCTCATTATTGTGGATTGTTATGCACGGACATCTCTTAGCACAATTCCAGGTAAGAGAATTACCTATCATATGGTCTGTTATTCAATATCAGTTGATAAGGATGGGCATTTGGTATAATAATTATCCCAAAATCAGGCATTTCAAAATATATGGAAAAGGTGCACGTATGATTACGCTGTCGGATTAAAATTTGTGCTTGAAAAATGTATAGGTTATGTTAAGCGGCATCGTTTCCATGGCGAATTTCGACATCCTACTATACTCGTTTCGACATCTCACACCTAACGAAAAGCCATTGTTATAACACTGTGACATAGCCTGCTAGCTATATATAAAAACGCCTCTTATTTATTCGAAACGATGGTTTGAGTATGAAGGAGGGGAAGCTGCGTATATTTCTAGGCGCTATTAAAGTGTACCATTGACCAATGATGACCATCCCGATTGGTTAGTAAATGGTCATCCAAGCCTTAGTCATGCAAATGCAAGAAAAAGTTACCATGGACAGTTTATCAATACGGTATTCACGTTGACGATTGTGGTGCGCACTGGAAGCTCATTAAGAACACCATTCACCCTGGCTTAGCAGGCGCCTTCGAACTTTCTGAAGGAGGCGGTCATCCCTTGCAGTGTAGCCTTCTGTGTGAGAGATGGCACCGCAGCTGACCACCATAATGTGTCCGATGTTGGTGCAAATCTAGCGAGATGTGCAGCCTCGTAACGTGCTCGGCTCAGCTGATCAGACCAGATCCAACCCACACGGTCCACACCAACATATTTGATGGCTGATCAATGCCTGTAATTTATATATTTGGATTTCCCAAGCCTAAATGTTCGCTGCGTTCGAATTTATGCCGTATAGACGTCTTCATATGCATGTCCTCGTCGTGCATGTCTCTCTCGCTCTCGCCCTCGTTCTCGCTCTCGCCCTCGCCCTCGCTCTCGCTCTGTCTCGGTCTCGGTCTCTCTCGGTATCTGTCTTACAGTGTGTCTACGTTACTGTACTGTGCATTTTAGATGACTAAGTGTACTGTTTTGACCCTGATGTCGGGTAATTTCGTATCAGTATGTTTTCCGTTCTTCATGTTTGTTTTACTAGTGGACTTCGCTTTCAATAGGGATTTCCTGTTCGGGATGCTCTGAATAAAAAACAAAGGCAGTGGTGGAGGATATTCTGTGCATTGTCACATGATGGACATGTCGGCAGTCCATGGCGACTTCAACCATGGTTACCCAAAAATGTGATGGTGTGGCCAATTGTGCACTGATGCCACATGCACACATGTACATTCATTCATGTGGCCTGATGATGAAATACTCTGGAAAATGTGTGGCAGTCTTATATTGTTTTTCTTATGGTAGATACTGGCATTGCATGTCTGGATCAGGATGACTTCAACCTCTAGGTGGCCTACATTTCACCAGCCGTTCTAGTCGCCATTGGCTACGAACTCTTGCTATCTTGAAGTTGTTTGGTTTCCTTAAGTGAATGAGCTCAGATCACCACCCAATTCCTACCATGCCTCCAGGTCGCTGTTCGATAAGCTGATCGGGATTACACCCAACAAGCTGACCCGCTTCAGGCGTGGGATGTCGACCTTCGACGTAAGTGTGGCTGCTTGCATTATGTGAGCATCTGTTGTCGGTGATACCGTAACCTGGAGCATGCAGCGATGTTGATATCGACACCACAGGACTTCACGGTCTTCGGCGGGTCGGTAAAATTCAAATGTCAATCACTTTAGGTCAGCTGGACGGCTTGCGAAGTCGAGCTATTTCAGGTGACATCAGCTTATATAGCTGACAAACCTGGGCGTGCATCGTATCAGGTGATCTGCAGATGTCATCCGATTTTGACTGCATATAGTCGTATTCATGAAAGCATGAAATAACTGCAGGACACCGATGGGACGAGCCTTCATAATAAGACACCATGTCGCCCATTCAAATAATGCAGCGATGATGATATGATATTCCAATGATACATGGTACTACTTACCATGTAGTTAACCATGGTGGGCAGTACTGCATGATTACTGTGTTGTTCACTGAGAAAGCAAGCAGAAAGCCGTCGCGGCATCCTCCAGGTCTTCGGTTATTGTGGGTAATAGCTCCGTGCCCTGGGCTTTTGTGCTGGTCCGTGTGCCGGAAAAGTGCCGTTGGATGGCTGTTGGTTGGTGTGCGGCAACTAGCGAAGTCTGATTTCACATCACCTACGTGCCCGAGCTCGGGGTACATCTGCACGGGTGGCGTTCCCAGGTAAGGTTCTGTACGATGTCTAGCACCTTGCGTGGCTGTCTGGTGTTGTAGTGTCCCCAGGTAAGGTACTGTACAGTGTGTAATACCTTGCGTGAGTGTCTGGTATTACAGTGTTCCCGGATAAGGTGCTGCACAATTTGTAATACCTTGTGTGACTGTCTGGTGTTGTAGTGTTCCCAGGTAAGGTACTGCACAATGTGTAGCGCATTGACCGGACGGACCGTGCTGCTTTAGATGGTGGCCGTGCCATGGGTGTGTGGTGCTGGCTTGTTTCGGTTGTGTGCGGCACGTGACTTGCTGTTGTCGGTGGACAGTGTTTCCGACTGGAGGAGAAGAGGCGGTATCAGGCGCTGCTGTCCGAGTACTCGTCTGTCAGCTCTCACATGAGCGCCATCGACGTCTCCACTGCATTTCGCACCAAGTCTCTGCTGGCGTCTACACCAGTGTGAGTGCTTGGCTCCACACGTCAGCCACTCTGGTCGCCTGACCATGGGCAGTTGTCACGTGTGTGGTTCCCCACGTCAGCCGCTCTGGTCGCCTGACCATGGGCAGTTGTCACGTGTGTGGCTCCCGTCAGCCGCTCTGGTCGCCTGACCATGGACAGCTGTGACGTGTTGTGGCTCCCCACGTCAGCCACTCTGGTCGCCTGACCATGGGCAGTTGTGACGTGTGTGTGGCTCCCCACGTGGGCCGCTCTGGTCGCCTGACCATGGGCAGTTGTCACGTGTGTGTGGCTCCCCACGTCAGCCGCTCTGGTCGCCTGACCATGGACAGTTGTGACGTGTATGTGGCTCCCCACGTGGGCCGCTCTGGTCGCCTGACCATGGGCAGTTGTGACGTGTGTGTGGCTCCCCACGTGGGCTGCTCTGGTCGCCTGACCATGGGCAGTTGTCACATGTATGTGGCTCCCCACGTGGGCCGCTCTGGTCGCCTGACCATGGACAGTTGTCACGTGTGTGTGGCTCCCCACGTCAGCCGCTCTGGTCGCCTGACCATGGGCAGTTGTCACGTGTGTGTGGCTCCCCACGTGGGCCGCTCTGGTCGCCTGACCATGGACAGTTGTGACGTGTATGTGGCTCCCCACGTCAGCCGCTCTGGTCGCCTGACCATGGGCAGTTGTCACGTGTGTGTGGTCCCCACGTGGGCCGCTCTGGTCGCCTGACCATGGACAGTTGTGACGTGTGTGTGGCTCCCCACGTCAGCTGCTCTGGTCGCCTGACCATGGGCAGTTGTGACGTGTGTGTGGCTCCCCACGTGGGCCGCTCTGGTCGCCTGACCATGGACAGCTGTGACGTGTATGTGGCTCCCCACGTGGGCTGCTCTGGTCGCCTGACCATGGGCAGTTGTCACTGTGTGTGGCTCCCTACGTCAGCCGCTCTGGTCGCCTGACCATGGGCAGTTGTCACGTGTATGTGGCTCCCCACGTGGGCCGCTCTGGTCGCCTGACCATGGGCAGTTGTCACGTGTGTGTGGCTCCCCACGTCAGCCGCTCTGGTCGCCTGACCATGGGCAGTTGTCACGTGTGTGTGGCTCCCCACGTGGGCCGCTCTGGTCGCCTGACCATGGACAGTTGTGACGTGTGTGTGGCTCCCCACGTGGGCCGCTCTGGTCGCCTGACCATGGGCAGTTGTCACGTGTGTGTGGCTCCCCACGTGGGCCGCTCTGGTCGCCTGACCATGGACAGTTGTGACGTGTGTGGCTCCCCACGTGGGCCGCTCTGGTCGCCTGACCATGGGCAGTTGTCACGTGTGTGTGTCTCCCCACGTCAGCCGCTCTGGTCGCCTGACCATGGGCAGTTGTCACGTGTGTGGCTCCCGACGTCAGCCGCTCTGGTCGCCTGACCATGGGCAGTTGTCACGTGTATGTGGCTCCCCACGTCAGCCGCTCTGGTCGCCTGACCATGGGCAGTTGTCACGTGTGTGTGGCTCCCCACGTGGGCCGCTCTGGTCGCCTGACCATGGGCAGTTGTCACGTGTGTGTGGCTCCCCACGTCAGCCGCTCTGGTCGCCTGACCATGGGCAGTTGTCACGTGTATGTGGCTCCCCACGTCAGCCGCTCTGGTCGCCTGACCATGGGCAGTTGTCACGTGTGTGTGGCTCCCCATGTCAGCTGCTCTGGTCGCCTGACCATGGGCAGTTGTCACGTGTGTGTGACTCCCCACGTGGGCCGCTCTGGTCGCTGACCATGGGCAGTTGTGACGTGTGACGTGGCAGTTGTGACGTGAGCGGCCCCACGTGGGCCGCTCTGGTCGCCTGACCATGGGCAGTTGTGACGTGTGACGTGGCAGTTGTGACGTGAGCGGCCCCACGTGGGCCGCTCTGGTCGCCTGACCATGGGCAGTTGTCACGTGTGTGTGGCTCCTCACGTCAGCCGCTCTGGTCGCCTGACCATGGGCAGTTGTCACGTGTATGTGGCTCCCCACGTCAGCCGCTCTGGTCGCCTGACCATGGACAGTTGTCACGTGTGTGTGGCTCCCCACGTCAGCCGCTCTGGTCGCCTGACCATGGGCAGTTGTGACGTGTGTGTGGCTCCCCACGTCAGCCGCTCTGGTCGCCTGACCATGGGCAGTTGTCACGTGTATGTGGCTCCCCACGTCAGCCGCTCTGGTCGCCTGACCATGGACAGTTGTGACGTGTGTGTGGCTCCCCACGTGGGCCGCTCTGGTCGCCTGACCATGGGCAGTTGTCACGTGTGTGTGACTCCCCACGTGGGCCGCTCTGGTCGCCTGACCATGGGCAGTTGTCACGTGTGTGGCTCCCGACGTCAGCCGCTCTGGTCGCCTGACCATGGACAGTTGTCACGTGTATGTGGCTCCCCACGTCAGCCGCTCTGGTCGCCTGACCATGGGCAGTTGTCACGTGTGTGTGGCTCCCCATGTCAGCTGCTCTGGTCGCCTGACCATGGGCAGTTGTCACGTGTGTGTGACTCCCCACGTGGGCCGCTCTGGTCGCTTGACCATGGGCAGTTGTGACGTGTGACGTGGTTGTGACGTGAGCGGCCCCACGTGGGCCGCTCTGGTCGCCTGACCATGGGCAGTTGTGACGTGTGACGTGGCAGTTGTGACGTGAGCGGCCCCACGTGGGCCGCTCTGGTCGCCTGACCATGGGCAGTTGTCACGTGTGTGTGGCTCTCCACGTCAGCCGCTCTGGTCGCCTGACTATGGGCAGTTGTCACGTGTATGTGGCTCCCCACGTCAGCCGCTCTGGTCGTCTGACCATGGGCAGTTGTCACGTGAGTGTGGCTCCCCACGTCAGCCGCTCTGGTCGCCTGACCATGGGCAGTTGTCACGTGTGTGTCTCCCCACGTCAGCCACTCTGGTCGCCTGACTATGGGCAGTTGTGACGTGTGTGTGGCTCCCCACGTCAGCCGCTCTGGTCGTCTGACCATGGGCAGTTGTCACGTGAGTGTGGCTCCCCACGTCAGCCGCTCTGGTCGCCTGACTATGGGCAGTTGTCACGTGTGTGTGGCTCCTCACGTCAGCCGCTCTGGTCGCCTGACCATGGGCAGTTGTCACGTGAGTGTGGCTCCCCACGTGGGCCGCTCTGGTCGCCTGACCATAGGCAGTTGTCACGTGTATGTGGCTCCCCACGTGGGCCGCTCTGGTCGTCTGACCATGGACAGTTGTGACGTGTGTGTGGCTCCCCACGTCAGCCGCTCTGGTGGCCTGACCATGGACAGTTGTGACGTGTGTGTGGCTCCCCACGTGGGCCGCTCTGGTGGCCTGACCATGGACAGTTGTGACCTGTGTGTGGATCCCCACGTGGGCCGCTCTGGTCGCCTGACCATGGACAGTTGTGACGTGTGTGTGGCTCCCCACGTCAGCCGCTCTGGTCGCCTGACCATGGACAGTTGTCACGTGTATGTGGCTCCCCACGTGGGCCGCTCTGGTCGCCTGACCATGGGCAGTTGTCACCTGTGTGTGGATCCCCACGTGGGCCGCTCTGGTCGCCTGACCATGGGCAGTTGTGACGTGTATGTGGCTCCCCACGTCAGCCGCTCTGGTCGCCTGACCATGGGCAGTTGTCACATGTGTGTGGCTCCCCACGTCAGCCGCTCTGGTCGCCTGACCATGGACAGTTGTGACGTGTGTGTGGCTCCCCACGTGGGCCGCTCTGGTCGCCTGACCATGGGCAGTTGTCACGTGTGTGTGGCTCCCCACGTCAGCCGCTCTGGTCGCCTGACCATGGGCAGTTGTCACGTGTGTGTGGCTTCCCACGTCAGCCGCTCTGGTCGCCTGACCATGGGCAGTTGTCACGTGTGTGTGGCTCCCCACGTGGGCCGCTCTGGTCGCCTGACCATGGGCAGCTGTGACGTGTATGTGGCTCCCCACGTGGGCCGCTCTGGTCGCCTGACCATGGGCAGTTGTGACGTGTGTGTGGCTCCCCACGTCAGCCGCTCTGGTCGCTTGATCATGGGCAGTTGTCACGTGTATGTGGCTCCCCACGTGGGCCGCTCTGGTCGCCTGACCATGGGCAGCTGTGACGTGTGTGTGGCTCCCCACGTCAGCCGCTCTGGTCGCCTGACCATGGGCAGTTGTCACGTGTGTGTGGCTCCCCACGTGGGCCGCTCTGGTCGCCTGACCATGGGCAGTTGTGACGTGTATGTGGCTCCCCACGTCAGCCGCTCTGGTCGCCTGACCATGGGCAGTTGTCACGTGTGTGTGGCTCCCCACGTCAGCTGCTCTGGTCGCCTGACCATGGGCAGTTGTCACGTGTGTGTGACTCCCCACGTGGGCCGCTCTGGTCGCTTGACCATGGACAGTTGTCACGTGTGTGTGACTCCCCACGTGGGCCGCTCTGGTCGCTTGACCATGGGCAGTTGTGACGTGTGGCACGTGGCGTTGACCAGGCAGTTGACGTGATGCGGCCCCCACGTGGGCCGCTCTGGTCGCCTGACCATGGGCAGTTGTGACGTGTGACGTGGCAGTTGTGACGTGAGCGGCCCCACGTCAGCCGCTCTGGTCGCCTGACCATGGACAGCTGTGACGTGTATGTGGCTCCCCACGTGGGCCGCTCTGGTCGCCTGACCATGGGCAGTTGTGACGTGTGTGTGGCTCCCCACGTGGGCCGCTCTGGTCGCCTGACCATGGGCAGTTGTGACGTGTATGTGGCTCCCCACGTGGGCTGCTCTGGTCGCCTGACCATGGGCAGTTGTCACGTGTGTGTGGCTCCCCACGTCAGCCGCTCTGGTCGCCTGACCATGGACAGTTGTGACGTGTGTGTGGCTCCCCACGTCAGCTGCTCTGGTCGCCTGACCATGGGCAGTTGTCACTGTGTGTGTGGCTCCCCACGTGGGCCGCTCTGGTCGCCTGACCATGGACAGCTGTGACGTGTATGTGGCTCCCCACGTGGGCTGCTCTGGTCGCCTGACCATGGGCAGTTGTCACGTGTGTGTGGCTCCCTACGTCAGCCGCTCTGGTCGCCTGACAATGGACAGTTGTCACGTGTGTGTGGCTCCCCACGTGGGCCGCTCTGGTCGCCTGACCATGGGCAGTTGTGACGTGTGTGTGGTTCCCCACGTCAGCCGCTCTGGTCGCCTGACCATGGGCAGCTGTGACGTGTGTGGCTCCCCACGTGGGCCGCTCTGGTCGCCTGACCATGGGCAGTTGTCACGTGTGTGTGGCTCCCCTACGTCAGCCGCTCTGGTCGCCTGACCATGGGCAGTTGTCACGTGTGTGTGACTCCCCACGTCAGCCGCTCTGGTCGCCTGACCATGGACAGTTGTCACGTGTGTGTGACTCCCCACGTCAGCCGCTCTGGTGGCCTGACCATGGGCAGCTGTGACGTGTGTGTGGCTCCCCACGTCAGCCGCTCTGGTCGCCTGACCATGGGCAGTTGTCACGTGTGTGTGGCTCCCCACGTCGGCCGCTCTGGTCGCCTGACCATGGGACAGTTGTCACGTGTGTGTGGCTCCCCACGTGGGCCGCTCTGGTCGCTTGATCATGGGCAGTTGTCACGTGTGTGTGGTCCCCACGTGGGCCGCTCTGGTCGCCTGACCATTGCCAGCTGTGATATTCGTGCAGCCGTCTCTAGTGGGCGCTACATGACCGATGTAGTCGATGCGCCCTAAAGCCCTAATAACTAACTCTTGGCAGGAAGCTCCATACAGATGCAGCTATATCATGGCAGGAAGCTCCATACAAATGCAGCTGTATCATGGCAGGAGGCTCTGCACATGTACAGCGTCCACTTGCTGCTTTGCACCATTGTGTTTCAGTGGTAAATTAACAGATAGTCTCGATAGGTACGCTGATTTGTGTGCGTGGATTGTTTTGTAATGGGACGATCAGTTCGCGAGCTGTGACATCAGCTAATGCCGTAGGGTGGGCATCTCATGTTTTTTTATATTTGATTAGTATGGCACGTTACCTGCAATAACAGGATCGATGTTGTTTATGCATGACCATTATGGTTAGATTAGTAGTTTTTTTCTTGCCATGTGATAGGTGATTAACCCATATTAGTTTTGAGTTTCATGCTTCATTTTGTCATGGGAATGATATCACCACCAGGTAAAAGGAGCTAACTGAATGCGCAATACTGCTTATCCGTTTATAGATACGATAATCCAGTTATGACACTTACAATTATTTAGCAGCGTGTTCAATCTGGCAGGCTTTGTAACTGTTTTATTGGCTGTGCTGAATTCATTACCTAAGCCACCCTCATAAGATATTGTATGCATAGCCACAAACGTTGTAGCTGAAGTAGCAAACGGACTGTAGATATGGTGCTGAGTTAAGCGGACATATGACTTCACGACACCTCACGTTGCCCTGGGGACGTGACAAGTACTCTGTTTCTCGAGGGCTGGACAAAAGTATGGCGAATTGTAAGTTGTGCACCACACAGCATCTGGTAACTTGGCTCTCAATAACGGGAAATTGACGGATTAGGTGAGCCCCGACAGCCGGCAGTGACCACCCGGCCGCATGGCTGGGTGTCTGGCGCACGTGGACACTGACTGCGCGTTGCCCTCGGCAGACAACAGACCGTGTGTGCCGTGAGTCTGGTCCGTCTGGACTCGGCAACCACAGCCCGACTGACGCGCCGCATCTCCACCGTCGACCTGGCCTCGTCGGCCAGTGACGAGTCTCCGCCGCCGTTTGCTCGCACGTCCATCGGCAGCGACGCCGACCCGCGCACAGCCGACAACAGCCGACAGGCCAGCGTCGGTGAGCCACGCGCCGCGTCTGTTGCGGAGGCGGCCACCGCCTCGGCACCCGGGTCGGTCCTAACTGGCACGGTCCCTGGGCGGCCACAGCGTACTCGGTCCGTAGTAAGACTACAACTTGGTTCGTGGTAAGGCCACAACTTACATGAACGCCACATGGTACTTATTATGGACCAAGGTGTAGCCATAGTAAGGCTATAACTTTGTCCATAGTAAGGCTACAGTTCCGGTTGTGGCCGGTGCTACAGTGTGGGCTACAGCTGCCGGTTGTAGCCGGTGCTACATTGTGCCATCGGTGTGTCGTGCAGTGTCCTGAAATTGAGGTTTTTGTAGACTGGAGATGGGGAGGATGATGTCGAGAAAGCTAACTGACGTTAAGAAATGTGCATATATATATATATATATATATATATATCGACATTCACTATTGATTAACTTTTTTATTGCCTTTGTTGCCATTTGATGACGGCGATGGTGTCAGTCAGTAGTGTGTTTGATGCCTGTACCAGTCGGCAGTGCTGCTGCCAGAAGCTATGAGCGCTTTTAAAGACGAAAATCTCACTCATAGCCTGTAGCAAAAACCAAAAGTGGCACTTAATATGCCAAAAAAGTTCCGTGAAAGCAATTGGCATTAAGTGTAGCAATTGGCATTAAGTGTGTGAAGTGTAAATTGTCATTTGGTTTCGACTCAAATTTCAGAATGTCTGGCCCTGGTGTCGTGTGTGATCCGACCGCCGTGTGCCGGCAGTGTCCGACTCCGATGTCAGTGTGATGATTGAGAAGGTGGTGCCGGCCCGGCCGCGCCGCACCACACAGCTCGACGAGGACCTGCAGCGCCAGCTGAAGCATGCCTGTCAACTGTGAGTACGCCGACCCACTGGCGCACGTCGTGCACGCCTCTGCTGACCTCTGCCGCCCGTATTGACGCTTTGGGCACAGTCACGCGGATCCGTGTCTGACCCGTATTCCTTTCATGGTCTCGGTAGACGCACACCACCAGAAGGATTCCGTTGAGCGTCGCTTTGGTTGTAAAATGGCGAGAAAAATGAATCCCTGACCTTCCATCTGGTTAACGCAAAGTTCGTTTTAAAAATGATCTGAAAAACACCCCTACAAGCATTTATGTTCAGTTTTTTTTACAAACAACTTCATACCCGACGTCAGCTTGCATGTCCAAAACCCAACATTCCCGATGAGCGGACGACTGCTTATGTGTTGTCATGCTTTACTTGATAGGGTCAGTTGAGAAATGGAGTGTTTGCTGGACAAGAGAGTCGTCCAAGTCGTCTTGTCGGGAATGAGCTGACTGTTGTCCAGTCTTCGAACGACCGTTCAGTCGTGACATCTGCTTGTTAAGTGGGATAAATTCTGCATCCAAGACGTCCCTGAGAGCTATATGACCTGTGCAGTCGATGCGCCTCTAAACCACAAGACGTCCCTGAGCGCTTAGCGGTTTATGCAGTATGCCTTAGCCTGGTGGTGCCATGTAGGACGAGCATTGGCGGCTGCAGAATCCGAAGATAGTCGCTGGTGAGTACAGCAGCAGTATGTCTGATGGCAACATGGTGGTCCGATGACATCCGAGTGCCTGATGGTTACATGTTGGTCTGGGTACATGTCGGGTCTGATAGCTGCCTGCTTGTGTACTGCAGCAGTGTCTGATAGCAACCTGTTGACATGGGTACACTGCAATAGTGTTTGTTGATATGGGTGGTGTCTGATAGTTGGCCTAATGGTTTGGGTACAGCCGAGTATGATGGTTGCCTGTTGGTCTGGATACACATCTGCAGAAGTGTTTAATGGTTGCCTGTTGGTCTGGGTACATCCGAGTATCTGATGGTTACTGGTTGGTTTTGGTACTCAGCAGCAGCGTCTGATGACTATTTGTCGATCAGTATGTGAGTGCAGCGCGGCTGCAGTGGCTCATTATGACGTGCCGGCGATCCGCAGCCGCGAGAAGTACGCCGTCTCGCAGCGACACCGACAGCAGCAGATCATGGAGGAGGAGGCACGGCGCGCCATTTCCCAGGTCAGCCGCGGTGGTACAGAATATATGTCACGTGTGTCACGGAATCGTGACGTCTGAGTGAAATGTGACACTCAGCTGAGGATAGGTATCTACTCTTTCGAATATCATGAACACTTTTCTACTTCATCCTCCTCGGCTCTGCACTCAAATTAGCAACAACACAAAAACATATCCAACGTCAGTAAATGACATTTTGAATTTCGTTTTCTCGCCTCTGACAAGGTACTCTAGAACTCCGCCAAATATCACAGTTTGCTCTGAATTTCTGAATTCCAATTATGTCTTACTTTGTTTTACCATTATTTTCATAAATGCTGCCTTTTCAAAAGTAATTTTCCACTCTGACTCCCGGGGCACAAATCTACTTTCGATAGTGTATGTCACCAATCATCTCAGTCATCGGAGCACTACCGGGTGGTTGCCTCACTTCTGCGCACTTGCCACTTCGAAGTCAGGCTTCTGCAAAGTGAAATATCTTACAATATTACACCTTGTGAACGACGCGATATGAACTGTGGTTTGAACAACGTGCGCACACCAACTGAAGGTAGTGTTGCTTCTGGTTATTGTATACCACCGGGCGGCCATTTAATCAGTGATTCAGCATAAGCACTGCATCAATGAACCCATCGTTCAGCTCTTCAACCCAGTACGCGTGGCTCGAATATCAGTCGCGTGTGAACGGGGCTTGTCTGTATCTGCTGCTGTCGAGATGGCTACAGCGACCCGATCGTGTGCCGATCTGACGGGGATGTGTCGGCACAGGACAACCATGTACAGTGGGAGCAAGGCCTGACGTCTCGGATGAGGCGACAGATGCGTCTTACGCCGCGTGTCGCGCTGGAGGCCGAGCTCGAACTGTCTGAGGAAGAGGAGGAGGAGGAGGAGGCCCTTCCCGAGCTGACGCCTGCTATGCAGGTGCGTACGCGGGCAGCCACGGCGTTTTTGTGGATTGAAGGTATTTAGGAGCTATGTAAGTTGTCGCCCATTGACTAAATGACTCGCTGACGTGAGCTGGGCCGTAGTCCGGAGGTGTGATGATGCTAGCTGGACCGTGGTGTGCAGGTGTGGTGACGTGAGCTGGGCTGTGGTCTGAAGGTATGATGATGTTAGCTGGGCTGTGATCTGCAGGTGTGGTGACGTGTTAGCACGTCACCTGATAGCTGGTGATATGGCTGGGATATAATAAGCAGCACATGTTAGCTGCTGATATGGCTGGGCGCAAATTACCGAAATAGTCGATCCGCCCCAAAGCGCCAGCCCACCACCACCACTGCTGACATGGCCGTTGTCGCAGACTACAATCTCGGCGGCCCTGAGACCATCGCCTTCGACGGAGATCATGGCCGAGGCCTTTAACCAACGGCTAACGCGCCACGACCTGCAGACACTAAAGGGTCTGAACTGGCTCAATGATGAGGTAAGCCACCAAACCTTCAAGCCGTCTGATTGACATCTGGGACACTAGCGACTCCTCCAAGTTGTATATCTCCCGGAAGTTTAGTGTCCACCAACGAAGACGGAAGGTTCAATCAGTAACTATCAGACGTGTCATTAATTTCTTAACATTCTTTAGATGACTTTATGTTCTGCTTTTTCAAGTAATGTAACCTTACTGATATCCTCTGAATAATTAGAGGAAGCGACTAATCGTGCAATGTGCAATTAGTGTATGCGACTGGCCGACACTATTCTGAATGTAAGATACAATTCGTGGACGAGAATAAGTTCTGCACAAGTCAAGTTCGCTTTAATGTACTGCTTAGTCATGAAACGTATCAGAAGCTTTTGTGTTGTTCGTATTCTATCAGAACTTGTGTATTTAAGTCGATATTCGTTCCAAGGCTAGTTTTCCCCAGCGAAGAATTAGTTCGACTCGAGCCATCCGCCTTTGTCGGCCAGGGTTATAAACATATTGCAGCAAGTAATAATACATATAATCCCACGTACTGAGAAACAGCAGTATTGATATCGTAAACTGTTCATCTTTTTATTTTGCCTGGTTTCGAACTGCTTTTGACATCTCCAAAGACTTGTCTGCCATCCACCTGAAACAAAGTTGTGTTTGCTGTTGGTTCCTCTCAGCATATTGCAGTATTGCACTGCAATATGAGCCATGCACAGCATTCACACTTTTTTTTACTGTATAAGTGGATCAATCCACGGCAGGTGAATGTGTCAAAATACACACTTCGTTTTCGTATTTTCCTGAAGACACTTTCCATTAGTTACCTCATGCGTCGAATTCAGCCGTTCATTTTTTTTAGGTCCGTGGAAGGTGTTAGTAACCTCAGGTATTTTTGGAAGGTCCCGAACAAAGATGTCTTTGAATGCTTATAATTCAATGAATAATAATCCGAATTGTGCAAACCCTTTCATGACAGCACTCGCCGTGGTTTACTCTATCTTTTAGTTATGCCAGTGGTTTCGTTTATGCAACGTTTGAACTTGTGGCTTCTTGGCCTTGATGTCGCGTGGCTTCTTTTGGTCCTCAAGAACAGTCTGTTATGCAGAAGCAAGGACTGATGATCTGTCCCTCCACTTGAAAAAGTTGATTTTTCTTGAAATTTTTGATTAAAACAAAAAATCCATGTAATTCGGCAGATTGTCATATCCCTCGCGCTCGGATCGGCCATTTCGAGCCCTCTTCAAACTAGCTTTCGTGCTAGACCAGATAATCCAGACCAGGTAATCCAGACCAGATAGAAACGGGGCGGCTAATGGCATTGTGTAGCGAAATGACCGGAACTGTGAGATGGTAACATTCAGGCCCTTGCTCCGAGATTTTCCAATAATTAAGTTCTACGTACAATACTTGTTCACGATTGCACCTTGGATATGATGATGCTTCTCTTTCTGCTGACCTGCGATGTAAGGACAATGAAGTGAAGGCTGGAGTGCCTCCGACTATTTCCTTGTCGAAGGAGTTCTCAGAGCCAGGTCGTAAAGTAAAAGAGTGTGAGACTACAGTGGACGGAAACGGTAAATGCACAAGACCTTTAACAGCATGCTAAAAATGTAAAGGCCCCGCTGGTAAGCATCAGGTTAAAAATCGAAAGCAATGACTGGACGGCAGTGGTTGGTCACAGCTTTCCTGAAGAAGGGTGCACTGGTCAGACCAGTAATAATTCCAATGAGCTCACGCCTTTCCAGCACGCCTTCTACCCATGTTTGTGTTCCTCCTGGTACCTTGTGGCTTTCGTGAGATTTTGTGTTGGCGATTTGATATACAAAATATTTGCGAATTATTTATCAGCCATGAATGTGTTCTTATTGCATCATGGATGTGCCCTTCTTGTCATTATACGTACCATATGACTCGTACTATATTTCCCAACAACAATTCAGAGGCAATCCTCAATTTCATCTCAAACATTGACTTCACAAGTTACATGACCCACCACAACACTCACAATCAGATGATCCATCTTCTCGATTCCCGACGTAACTGGAATATCAAAGGTATTGCATTTTAGTAGCGTACTGTTATATGGAAACGTTGGAGCTGGACTGGCCACTGTTAACTGACCAAAAATAATCGTTCAAGCGCTATATTGATCAGGTGTGTAGGGCTTTAAGGAAAAAGGCCCTTTTAGTTCTTCTGAGAGATGAATATCAAACCTGGCCGGTGTGTATTTAAAAAGAAATGATTATGACTGTCCCGACGGTCAAAGTAGGCCACGTGTCCTAATGTCCTAATGTCCTAATGTCTAGTGTGTATGACAAGCTCAGCGTTATATCATTGTTTAAACCATAAGACTTGGATTATTCTGCATTGAGTTACCATGTTCAGTTCAGTTCAGTACCATTGTCAGGTGACCTCTCAAAAATGTCTGGACCTATGACACCGCGACCGTTGCTCCGATTTTCCCAATACTTACGGAGCTGAATTCTGCGCATGATATAACCATATGCACATATTTTAATTCAACCATAAATATTGTATGATGTAATCCGCATCGATTTGTCGTGGAGTGCCCCAAGTGGAAAAACTGTTCTGCGGCCTACTTAAATCTGCAAGCGATTTGTCTTTGCCCGGGCAGGTGATCAACTTCTACATGAACATGATAATGGAGAGGAATAAGACTAACAACAAGCTACCCAATGTGTACTGCTTCAACACGTTCTTCTATGGCAAGATTGTGTCGCAGGGCCACAGCTCGGTGAAGCGCTGGACGAGGAAGGTGCGTACCTGTGCAGTTCCTGACGCGGCCTGTGTAATGGTTCAGTGTAGGTCATGGCGTAGTCCGCCGCTCGTGTAATGGTTCAGTGTAGGTCATGACGCGATCCGCCGCCTGTGTAATGGTTCGGTGTAGGTCATAATGCGGTCCGCCGCTCGTGTAATGGTTCAGTGCAGGTCGTGACGCGATCCGCCGCCTGTGTAATGGTTCGGTGTAGGTCATGACGCGGTCCGCCGCTCATGTGGTGGTTCAGTGTAGGTCGTGACGCGATCCGCCGTGTGTGTAATCGTTCGGTGCAGGTCATGACTCGGTCCGCCGTCTGTGTAATGGTTCAGTGTTGGCCATGACGCGGTCCACCGTCTGTATAATGGTTCAGTGTAGGTCCTGTGGCGGTCCGCCGCTCGTGTAATGGCTCGGTGTAGGTCATGACGCGGTCCGCCGCTCGTGTAATGGTTCAGTGTAGGCAGTGATAAATTATTCGTGAAATAGGGTGGAATATACCACTTTCTGAACACTCAATCGACATCCTTCTCCAAGAAGTATCGACATCCTGCTCCTTGATGCATGCTTATGAAGACTTTGTGTCTCCTTTCTAAGAGTATCTCGTTGATAAGTAGCATGTGCATGCTGTTGACAAGGAATGGTGATACGCGAACATTTCGCAATGCAATTTCAGGTAAAGGGATTACCTATAATGTGATATGGCATACAATAGCAGTTTATAGCACAGTTATTATTATCCCTGTCCCGAATATAGCTCTTCTTAAATTATGAAACTCAAAACAACTGATAAAGGTACAGTAATAAGTACCTACACCATTGGCTCAAATTTGAGTCTGAAAGACATCAAAAGCATTTTAAATGACACTAATTCCATGGGAAATTTCGACATCCTACTGTGCTCGTTTCGACATCTCACACCTAACGAAAAACCATTATTTTAACCCTGAGTGTAGGTCATGACGCGATCCGCCGTGTGTGTAATGGTTCGGTGCAGGTCATGACTCGGTTCGCTGTCTGTGTAATGGTTCAGTGTAGGTCATGTCGCGGTTCGCCGTCTGTATAATGGTTCAGTGCAGGTCATGACGCGGTCCGCCGCTCATGTGGTGGTTCATTGTAGGCCATGACGCGGTCCACCGTCTGTGTAATGGCTCAGTGTAGGTCATGACGCGGTCCACCGTCTGTGTAGTGGTTCAGTGTAGGTCATGTCGCGGCCAGCCGCTCGTGTAATGGTTCAGTGCAGGTCATGACGCGGTCCGCCGCTCATGTGGTGGTTCATTGTAGGCCATGACGCGGTCCACCGTCTGTGTAATGGCTCAGTGTAGGTCATGTCGCGGCCAGCCGCTCGTGTAATGGTTCAGTGCAGGTCATGATGCGGTTCGCCGCTCATGTGGTGGTTCAGTGTAGGCCATGACGCGGTCCACCGTCTGTGTAGTGGTTCAGTGTAGGTCATGTCGCGGCCAGCCGTCTCGTGTAATGGTTCAGTGCAGGTCATGATGCGGTTCGCCGCTCTTTATGTGGTGGTTCAGTGTAGGCCATGACGCGGTCCACCGTCTGTGTAGTGGCTCAGTGTAGGCCATGACGCGGTCCACCGTCTGTGTAATGGCTCAGTGTAGGTCATGACGCGGGCCGCCGCCCGCGAGTGGTTCGGTCCAATCTACACATAACATGACAAATGGACTGATGGTTATAGAATAGTTAAGTATGGTTCAGTTACGAAATCTTTTATCCAAGTAATAAGTGGGGCTAAGTTTTTACTTAGGTCATGGTTGGGTCAGATGTATCTAATGAGGTGTGAGTTATATATTGGATCCCGCATATGTTGCATCATCACCGAAATTACGTGAAAGTTTAAGAACAATGCGTAAAACCCATGTAATGCATGACAAGTCAACATGATAGTGGCCTTTATGTCTTCGTTGCTTGATCTGGGATGGTCTGGAACCCAACATTGTCACAAGATATCGGAGGTATTCATTGATGGAAATGTCAGCTTTTTCACCCTGCTAACAGCAGTCACTCTGGCACAGGCTGTTCACCCTGTTAGCAACAGTCACTCTGATACAAGCTGTTCACCCTGTTAGCGGCAGTCATTCTGGCACAGACTGTTCACCCTGCTAGCGGCAGTCACTCTGGCACAGGCTGTTCACCCTGCTAGCGGTAGTCACTCTGGCACAGGCTGTTCACCCTGCTAGCGGCAGTCACTCTGGCACAGACTGTTCACCTTACTACCGGTAGTCACTTTGACATATGTTATTCACCTTGCTAGCGGCAGTCACTCTAGTACGGGTTGGTCACCTTACTACAGGCAGTCACTTTGGCACAGGCATGGGAAAGACCAAGAACCGCCAATCAGAATTGCATTCTTCCGCCATAATCGGTTGCCGCTCAAGCATATTCTTACTCATGAGATTATAATCTACTTGCCCAATCCTGTCGGGAGAGGGTGCGGGTGTACAAATCCACAAATTCATGTTTTTTCTCGACAGATTCCAAAAGTGTCCACTCGTAATTTTGCTGTGTTTGGAATTGACCATTTCACTCACCGAAATTGCCATATCTCCCATTCGAACCCGGTCGAAAAGCCTTAGGTCACGGCGTCAGAGCAGGATTGCAAGGGCGGCATTGTGAATCTGTTCACAGTAGATGTGACACCTTTCCCAAGGATTGAGGAGAGAGGGAGTAAAAGCTAGGCTCTGCCTGTATTACAGATGGCGGAGGAGGCTGTATTTTAGCACGGTGGCGTGGCCCTCTGCAGTGTGTTTCCCAGTGTTGTGATCGCCAGTGGTATGCCGTCCTCCCCCGGTCAACTGATTCACACTTCGGTGGTGTTCAGAAGCGGCGCACTGCTGCCGTAATCGCAAAATCACCTTCTTGTCTGAACCAGTTTGACACTTCGTGCAGAATGGCAGACAGTTAGTTAGTTATTTGGGCTTTAGGGCGCTTCGACCAGAATTGATCATTCGCGCCCAAGAATGGCAGACTGTGATTGCCACGCCGTACAAGCACACTGCTACCTGAGGTCGAGCGTGCTGCTGCGTTACCGCCGCTCAGTGCATTCTGTCGGAGCGTCACTAACAGTGTCGCCGCCCAGGTGGACATATTCGCACACGACCTTCTGGTGATTCCGGTGCACCTTGGCATGCACTGGTGTCTGGCGTGCGTGGACCGGCGCCTCCAGACGGTCCGCTACCTGGACAGCATGGGCGGCAACAACAACCGCGGCCTGGACGCCATCCTGCGCTACCTGAGGGACGAGCACGCCGACAAGAAGAAGGCGCCGCTGGACACGTCCGCATGGCAGGCCGTCAACGAGAAGGTGAGCGCCACCACCCCGCCGTCCGACCGTATGGGGGGGGCGGGGGTCTCGTCAGAACTGGGGTCACTCTCGACTCCCCCCCCCCCTCCTCCTCCTCCCTGACGGACGCTGACTATGGCTGTTTTGATATGCATGCCGCCGTGTCGGAGACCTACTCTCCTCATTACTACTATCGTTCTCCCCTGCGGAAGGAGAACAATAGCCACGACCACCAGAAGGCCGTTTCTAGAGGAGACCTCTAGAAGACGATCTCAGGATCGCAGCGGCGCCGCACTTTGCCGTGAAACAGCTGATGAACGGAGATCGCTGAATTAGAGATACATTGCGGCACATGAATTCCATAACTGTTATGCCCTTGATGGAAGGAAAACAATTGCACAGAGATGATAAAAGAATATATGAATTTTACTCAACTATTGGAAGTGAAATAGTAAGTGGAAGCGAGTTGCCTCAAGGGCAGTATAAGAACGATTCCTTGACACTGATTGAAGATCTCGGAGATTGAAGATCACTGATTGAAGATCGTTTGTTGCGCATCACGAACTGAAGGGCGTACCGCGTATTGAAGTCCGCACTTGCACAGTTCTGTTTGTGGAGTATATTCTGGACCGTGGCACATATAAGCAGTGTATGGACAGGGATTGGCGGTCATATGAGTCGGGTGCTTTCGGAAACTTCTCAGCGTAAACAACTGGGATCTTAGGCTTAGAGGTTCTTCGGATCTCTATGCCTAATATCCCAATATAAGCCTAATCTAAGCCTGAGTGCACTGTATTGAGCATTAAAACGCAGAAATTCTGTTCGATAATGGTATGACTAAATGGCTATCCCAACTGTTTTCGGCGTGCAAAGTACAATATTACTTGGGTTTCTTGGTCGCAATGCAGATGGCGAAGCTGAAAACTTTATCGAGACGGTTTTGAAGCCGTTAGATGGTTAGAACTCATGTTAATTAGTTACTCTGACACTAATTAACATGGTATCACTCCGATTGAAACACTAAGATCCCATGTAGTGTTTGCCTGCTTGGTGCTGATAGTTTCCAACTGGGTTCTACTGAAACACGACACAAGGTGTATTCAAGAAGTCTCCGGTTTGATGGCAGTGCACAAAGCATATATTACTGTACAGGTTTTTGTAGTCAAGTTACCTTCGAAGTAGACACCTCCCGCAGCTGCACAGTTCGCCCACCGTTGCCGCCAGTGTTGGAAGCATTTCGCAAGTCCTCTTCAGGGATATCTAAGTGTCCTCGTTAAGTCCCATGTAATGTCCTCAACAGTCCCGAATCTGTAGCCCTGAATATTTCAGGACTTTCAGGACACCGCGTCAGCTGATTGGTCGCAGTGTGATGAATCGGGGGATTGTCGTTACATCTCTGACCACCTGCGGCAGGCTTCAATGCGGCGTGTGCTCCTGATTAGGGAGTGACGTTGACCTCGAACGATCTCAAGTACACATATTCAGTGTCTGCCAGTGTTGGATTTTCCATTTTCAGTCATGGAGTTGGAGTGTATGCTTCCTGTGTTCGCGAAATCATGGATTGCATGATGTTTAGTGCGCCTAAATAATGAGGCATTAATTTTAGTAGTGCAAAATAATACAAGGCATCACTTTGGTGTGCATGAAAGTGGTGCATAATTTCCTTCCAAAGTTTGATTTTAAGTCGATCAAACTTTGGCATCTAAAGGTTGATCAGTGCATTTCAGTGTGCAGCAGTATTCCCGTGGGCCCTGTTGACTGTCCTACCGCACTTTGAGGACTGGCCGCAATGTTTGTATTTGGTGTACGAATGATCAACTCTGGTCGAAGCGCCCTAAAGCCAAAATAACTAACTAACTAGATCAGCACTAATCCCGCAGCTAGGTACAAAACAGGCAGAAAATGGAAATGAAATAAAACATATGAGTGAAACATGAACTAATGAAACATGCAATGCATATTTAATGGGTACATTTTTATTATTTTCTTAATGATGGCAGGACACGACCTAAAGTAATAAGCAGACCAGAACGAAGCTTGGAGTTTTAGAAAAGCACAGCTAAGTTTACATTTTTCTCGAATGGGAGCTTTTTGCTTTCGGAGTGAGACAAACACTATTTTTGGCAAGAAATAATGGCCTTCTGAAGCAATGTAAGTCACAGAACGAAAAGAAACAAAGATTTATTTTTATATGTAGGTCGAGTATTCTTGCAACATAATATCGAGAATAAGGAATCTGTTGGAGGTTTGAAGCCCATTTTCATGCGCGAAGTGTCTTTGATATCTTACATGTTTTGCTTTGCTTTCGTTCAAGATTCCTAACTGCACCTTTTGCTGCATAGCTGCTGATGCCAAGCAGTCCAACCTTGAAAAAAAAACAGGAAGTACTGTATCTATAATCTCCCACAGTAGAATTTCGAAAAGCTCCGATGGGAATGGACTCTGCAGAAGGCTCATTTCATCAACTGTAACAAGCGGGAAATGTTGTTTTTCTGGGAGTGCGGCGGTTCCCTTCATTAAACGAATGATTACTCCACACTTGGAATTTGGAAGCACAGAGATGCTATTCTGACGGAATCATTAATGTGGGTCCGGCTCCAGATACATGTGCTTGAGTTGTTGCTCGCTACAAGTGTGAGTTGTTCGATGGGATTTACTTGGACAATTAAAGGGGCGCAATGTGAGAGTGGGACTTGTGTGGTGTAAAGTTGGTAAGCGTCAGATATCAAACCGAATTGAATGCCGTTCTCCTTAGTATAAACTTCAGAATCTAAACGGTGTGAATCAAGTAAGAATGGTGCGAAACATCCAACTGACGTATAATGAGGGCAGCCGTAGCGAAATTGTTATGTCGCCTGATGCGTTGCTAGCGGTGCAGGGCCTCCTGCATTTTTAGGGCCTTTTTACCTTTTTGACGTTACATTGTTATGCTGATCTGAGCATGTTTCAGGAATTAAAGACCAAATGACCATGTAGTCGGCGCGCCCTTAAGTCCAAATAATCAATCAATCAATCAATCAGGAATTAAAGAAAAATATGCACGTGACGCCTGGCTATTAAAAAAATAAACCAGGTAATCACACACTTGACACACATCATACGGGGACGTATTCAATATCATTAAGATCATAAGAGTGATGTCGAGTTCAGCTTCCTCGGTGTGTGTGCTGGTAGGCCGGCAATCTTCGAATCTCGCTCACATATCTGTTCTGCTCTTCGTAGATCTTGGACTGTGCCTGCGGCTTATATCATCTTAAATAACGTGTGCATTATTTTCAATGATGTCGCCTGGGTTCTATGTCAAGGACTCAATATGGCTCGACGAGGGTACCAGATATGGACCCCAATATCAGCCATATATCGCTTTGGGGCGTAGGCCTATGAGACATGCTGCTCCCTCTCTTTCATACCAAATATCACTGTTGGATAGTGACGTGACTAAAAGCGATTGCTAGTAAAATATTTTGTTTAGTATATAGTTATTTGAAGAACTAAGCCTCCAAAAAACTATGCATTTTGCGGATTTTAAACTTCATGCAGTTGACTATTTATGCCAAATGCTGCAGGTTGTGCGATTACACGGAATTGTTCTTGTTGACCTCGGCAACGTCTGTTGCAGGATATTCCTCAGCAAATGAACGGCTCAGACTGTGGCATGTTCGCTTGCAAGTTCGCCGAGTACCTGTCGCGCGACGCCAGCATCACCTTCACGCAGGAGGACATGCCCTACTTCCGTCGCAGAATGGTGTACGAGATTGTGACGAAGACACTGCTATAAGGCTCGGCTGTCCTGCGACAGACTAAACGCTGATTCGCTGCGACCTCGTGAGGTGATGGACAGCACAGGTGCTGCGACTATGTGAGACCATGAACAACATAGCTGCTGCGACTACACGAGACCATGAGCGGCACAGCTGCTGCGACTACGTGAGAGCATGGGCGGCACAGCTGCTGCGACTATGTGAGACCGTGGGTGGCGCAAGTGCTGCGGCTATGTGAGACCGTGGGCGGCACCGGTGCTGCGAATACGTGAGACCGTGGGCGGCACAAGTGCTGCGACTATGCGAGACCATGAGCAGCACAGGTGCTGCGACTATATAAGGCCATGGGTGGAACAGCTGCTGCGATCTGAGGCCCGAATGTTGCTGCTTGTTTAGATATCGTCGTGGAGGAAAGCATTGCCGTCCCGACCGGCTGCTAATGTGGCGACCTGACTGACCCAGTGCTAAGTTGTGGCTACCAAATGTTCATCATATATCTGGCTTCGTGGCGACTTAACTGTCGCCTAACGTAACGACCTGACTGACGCAGCGTTAAGTTGTGGCTACAACATGTAGATCTAATCTCACTACGAAATGCCTGATACCTGCTGAAAGTGTGTATTTTTGTTTGTTTCAGTTTTGCCATATTTTGGCTGCTCATTAAATGGAAAAATTGAGCGTAAATGTTCAACGGGCGGGATTTCTGTTTCTAAACGTCATACGTGCTATTGTGTAATTATGTGCTAGCGAAAATAAACCTTCGTATTTTGTAACTCACGTGCTTCGAAACTCGTGTCCTGGCATTCCATCAAGTGGTCGCTGGAGTGAAACCAAATAATGCTGGGTGCTTAAATGTTCGGTGTTCTGGGCCTAATTCAGGATAATTTTTTGCGTTGATGGTTTGCATGTTTCTTCATTCAGCTAAACTCAGACGCCAACATGTCTTGATATCGTCTGCCAACTGCATGCACCAACTGCTCACCCAATTAACAATCATTTTAACAAATCGCCCAGGTGTTATTCATGATGTGACTTGGGTTGCTTAAAAGCAACTGATCGCTCCTGCATTTATATCGCAGAAAATTGTCTCAAAACTACCGTTGATCGGTTGGATGCTCACGATCTCCTGCCACCGGTCTGGGAGTACCGTTTTCTAACATGCTGTCTAGTTTTCCTCAATTCTGGTCCCCGACCAATTTCTCCGCGCCGGCGCAATGAGAAGAGTGCAGTGCGTTGATGGTGGTGGAGCCATATCACTGAATATTAAAGGAATGGCGGGTGGGTGGGTAGGGGAACGAGCGCAATATTGGCACAGATACATACTTATATTGGTGTAATCCACAATGAACTTGTGGCTAGTACAACCACCTGGCGTTAATATGATAAAATAGCAGGGCAGAAAGAGGTCGATATCACAGAACAGTTGCACAGGTGGTCGTACAAGTCATAGTCAAATACAGCAGGGCGAGCAGTAAATCAGTCCGGCTCGGGTGGCGCGTCAGACAGATGCCGCCGCGGGTGGCAACCGAAGATCTGCACGAG
The DNA here is from genome assembly GCA_034440615.1 of Ashinkailepas kermadecensis. Classification (NCBI taxonomy): domain Eukaryota; kingdom Metazoa; phylum Arthropoda; class Thecostraca; family Neolepadidae; genus Ashinkailepas; species Ashinkailepas kermadecensis. The sequence goes on from JAOTOM010005062.1 coordinate 329,634, forward strand.
AAGCTGCAGCAGCTCTGGTGGTAACGGGTTGTACAGTGAGTTTTACGAGTTGTTAGGCTGGACAGTGGGGGGGGGGGCATGTTGCTAGTCCTTCCCCTGTCCCCAAAACTTGCACTTATTTTACCCACTGGCATTCACGTCTCATTTTGAAGAAGTATGAAGGCGGAACAATGTGGGTCTCAGATGCGCAGCCGACAGACACCCCACCATGGATAATGTACGCCTGGATTGGAAACCAACAGCTGTTTGCGTATCGGCCCACTCAGCTGAGGGTAAGTAAAAACACGGAAACGCGGCCGGTTTTAGGCCGTGCGCCTATGGGAGTTCATGGTACGCATTTCGTATTCGTATTTTTTTCAAATTGATTCAGCCATCCCAGAAGGATTGCATCAGCCTTTCATGATACAGCATTGATCAAGGAACCTTACCGTTCTTTCCTTATTTATTTGTTACGCTCCGTTCAGAAGTTGTGGTGCGAAGTGAAGAGATTTGTGAGTGGGAGCCCACCTCGACCCAAGGGTCGGCCCACCATTGTTGATATCTTGATCTTTGTCTTGAATCTTGATCTTTATCTTGAAATTATTGGACGGGGCAGGGTACATGAAGGCAATGGGCAGACCAAAATGAATTGGGGGGGGGGGGGGGCACATTCCATTGGCTCCCATGTTAGAAGTTGAAATAATTGCGGGGGTGGGTTAAGGAAGCATTAAGGTGGCAGTTCCTCTCAAAGGTATATAAAACAACACCCCTGAGTCGAACGACTGGCAAGTGGTAGAGAATCGGCGAGAGGTAGTGGCGTTGCCAGCCAGGGTATGTTGCAAGGGCTGATCCAAGGGGAGGAAGCGGAAGTGGCGCCCCTTATGACCCGAAGGACGCCTCTCTTGGAGGCTCCAGTGTACCCTCTCCTTGGAATTTATCAGCGCAACGCGCTCCTCGGCCTGGGAACGGCAGTCCTGTGAGAGTCCGAACGCACGCCGCGAATTTTTCGGTGAAAGGCACTCCTCAGACAAAAACAAATGGTGCCTCTCTGGGACATCGGAGTGTACCCCGTCCAAATGTTCTGGACAAAGAACCGCCCTCTGGAGAAATGACTCTTTGGCAAAATCATAAATTTGTCAGTGGTATGGTGTAGGGGGCTTATACCCTTCATGGAACTTCCGCTCAATCCTCTGCGGATTGGTGGGTACGCCGAAGTCTGTATTCTCCCATTCAGTTGCGTAAACCACTCCACCGGAAAATATAAGCTACATATCTAGAGAGCAAGGAGGGTGGGGGCGAAAGCAGAACCGCCCATTCTTATCTTTAAGGGTGAAACTGCCCCCTCAATGCTTGCTTCCCCCACCCGCAATAATTTCAGCTTCTAACATGGGAGCCTATGGAATGTGACCCCGTATTCATTTTGGTCTGCCTATTGCCTTCTTGTACTTTGCCCCCTCCGATCCTTTTAATAAATCAACATCGGTGGGCCGACCCTTTCGTAGAAATGGGCTCCCTCTCACAGATGCATTCACTTCGCATCACAACTTCGGAACGGAGCGTAATAAATCAATAAGGGAAAGAATGGTAAGGTTCCTTGATCAATTCTGTGTTATGAAAGGCAGATGCAATCCTCCTGGGGTGGCTGAATAAATTGGGAAAAATTCCAATACGAAATGCGTACCCCGAGCTCCCATAGGCGCACGGCCTAAAACTGGCCGCGTTTCCGTGTTTTTACTTACCCTCCGCTAGGTGGCAGTTCGGTGCCGCTGATACGCGCAGATCAAAGGCGCCGACGCGGAGTTTCCAATCCAGGCGTACATTATCCATGACCCCACGCCCCTCATCAACCAAAAATACACCAGATCAAAGAAGAATTTGGAGATTGCTACCACCCAAAACTCTATATTTTAGGCGCGCTTCACACGCTGGTACGTCTTATTCATTACGTTTTTTTTGGGTGAGGATACGCCACTGACACAAAAATATTATCGCGCTCCGCTCATCGCGTGCGAGTCGTGCAGGTGTGTTGATCAGCTCAGGGTAGCAATGTCAAAGCATCACAAATGTAGAAAGGTCAAATCTCATTGACCTCTATATATAACTAGACAGACACCTCGACTCTTCAAAACGGTCCCGACGGCGGCGCCGCATATGGGCAAAACGGTGGCGCTGGTAGGCGCTGCGCAATGTGTTATGGATGTAAAGTGGTGATGCTGGGGCGTTCTTGGTGGTGAAGATGTCTATATCATTTTCAAATGATGTCATATGAAGCAAAAACTTTTGTTTGATATATATATATATGCATATACCAAGCAAAAAACATCTATTCCCCATTAAGCCTGTACTCCGACCTGCCGCGTTCCTGCCGTTCAACATTGATTGGGCACTTTCCCCCTCGAAAGTATATATAGCAACACCCCTGCCTGAATGTCAACCCGTGCCCTGCAAGATGGTCGTGCCGATTTAGGGATGGTCGGCGGATTCATGGACATGTCCCCATGAAATTTGAACCCGCGTCCGCCCTGGGATGGCTCGAGTGCTCCCCTGATATTTTTCAGCTAGAAGCACCCCTCCAGTGTGCTCAAGTGCACGCCCCCTCCCCCGCTAAACGAATTTTCGGCGGAAAGCGCCCCTTCAGGTATTTTCGCAGGGTGCACCTCCTATGAAATGGCGTCCCCAGAGAAATACCCCTCCCATGACAATTCCTGGATCCGCCCCTGATTAGGATATAGGATGCCGACAGAGTACACATATGCTGTCAACTACAAACATTCCCAGCGTTACTTCGCTAGCATTTATCGGGTATCCGGGGTATTAATTCCATGGGGTACACATGCCGAATGCCGCACAAAGATCGCAAAACGATGATACAAGTTAGACACCTCAAAAGCACAATTACACAATCTATCAAGATTTTTGTATTTACTGTGACGTCACGTAAACGTGCCAAATGTGTTTTTACCTGGCCAAGCTTTCATTTGTGGCGCAGCGAAGACATCAGAGTGTTGTTGGTCATACTACCACCTGGCTTCTTAGTCATAAGCTCAGTGTTCAGGATTAATGAGAGCAACAGCGGCCTATCCAGGTTAAGTCCGTAAAAGGAAGATACCATAATCCTGGAAAAAAGACACATCACCCCAACTAACACCACATCCCTAATTCCAAAGAATCCATCTACCAACATCTCACACATCAATGCCTATCTACCTACCTACCCACCTTACCTATCCAGCCATGTTCACTCGATCCTGCTTAACACATGTGGCTTGAGTGCCCCACCATTAATTTTCAATCTCCATCCATGCCTGGTTAAAGGTGCCTGTGCAGTACACACCTACTTAGCATAAATCACCCCATTCACCACCACCAAGAACTCAAGAAACAAAATTTTGCAGCATAAAAAATTGTCTGCCCTATTTTTAAATACATTCAACAATGAACTCCCACAACATGAGCAGGCAGCCTATTCCACTGATCAACAACCCTTTGACTGAAGACATGTTTCTTAACTGTCCTGCATATTGATTTGTTGGTAAATTTGCAGTATATTTTATTTTTTTAATCTTCAGAATACCATGTTTATGAAGGTAACTAAGGTGGTGGACCATTAGTCTTTTGTGCAAATGCTTACTTTTCAGGTTGTGAGAAAAATAATGCCAAAAAAGAGGCTTTGAGTTAGGTAATATAGCATTAAAAGAATTGTTTAAAATTGCAACATAACCTAACCTAACATACCTTTGAAGAAAAAAATCAAATAAATAAAATTGGAACAATGTCGAGCAATTTATTTTCTGAAAATTCTCAAAATTGAAAAAATCCTAACCTAGCCAAACCTAACCTAACCTAAGCTGCTTTTGAAGAACAATTTTTTTAAATTCTTTGTGAAATTTTGTTGGAAACTTTTTGGTATTATTGTGCTTCAAGGTGGTAACAAGAAAGTTTTAAATGGATTTGCCACCATACAGCAAACAAATGAGTTAAGTTTTTTAAGGTGAATTTTTTTTCACAAATTTTTGTTTTAATAAATTAAAAAAATCATTTCCACAGAAAATAAGTGGTCCCATCATCTTAGTCACCTTCATAAACATGGCATTCTAAATACAAATTTTAAAAAACCCTTATACTGCAAATTTACCAATTTGTCTAACCTCAATTGATGACCCCTATGTGATAGTCTAAATAGAAGGGCATCATTCAGATTGATTTAGTTTAGCCCTTTAACATTTTTATGCATTTCAGTCATATCACCCCTTAAGCTCCTATGCTTGAATGAGTACATATCTAAAGCCATAAGCCTTTCCCTATATTCACAGTTACCTAGTCCACTAATGAGTAGTGGCTTTGTGCTAGTATATCTAGTTCTTGCTAGTATATCTATATCTTTTTCTTAGTTGCCAGTACCGAATATTCTAAGTGGGGTCACACATTGGCCAAGTACAGTATTTTCATGAATCCTTGCTCATATTCCTCACACTCCTATTAATGATTCCCAGCATTCTGATTGCCCTGTTCCCAGCTGATATAGATTGTTTTTCTGCTTTAAGGTTATTTGAAACTAACACACCTAAATATATTTCCTCTTCAATAACATCAGTTTCCTACTGCATTGTATATCTGAAAGTCCCATCTCCAGACTCCAGATGCATAACCTTACATTTTTAACCATTGAAAGATATCTTCCTTTAGCTAGGTGCAGAATTGCAGTAGTCTAAGTATTATTCCTCATACTTTTCTACTTGCATCAGCTGGTGCACAGAAGGCACATGACCCTGGAAGGAAAAGTCATGCTGAGTGCACTTGGGATACAAATTGGACAAAGTGCAATGCAAGAATGCAAACAACAATTATCTTAAGAAGATGACTTGTGATGATGCATCACTAAAGATATACATAAATGGAGCATTTAAAGGAGATCTTTTTATATCTGGTGCATTCTTCCCCAGATATCAGCATTTCAGCATTTCAGCATTTATCAGCATGATAGCAATCATTTCAGCATTTTGTAGGAATACCAGGTAGTAATGTGGAGAGTGTGGGAGTCTAATTTTGTTCTTGAAAAAAAGGAAATCCAAGCTTTAAGCCATAGTGTTTTGAGGTTGCAGGAGGAACTGCTCCTGGTGCTCACACCACCCTCCTGCAACTACATAGACACCTATGTCATGATGCCACCACTCATACATATGTGTGATGCATTTGCTGGTTCATCCAGGGTTTCAAGGGCTGTATTTGACATTGAAGATCTAAACCCCCTTTCAGATATTCAGACTCCATGCCTCACAGATAGAGTGGTGTGGGCTGGCTGTTGTATGCCTAGTATTTGCATCAGGGGGCAAACAGGTTTGGAGGGGCCCAATCAACACCCATTAAAAATTGGTGCAGATTTCAAACAGTATTTTTCAATGGGACCAAGTTGAGTTTTTATTAAAAAAAAGTTGTGACAGCTTAATTTTGTAGTGCAAAGAGCCCAAACTATCACCATCTTTCCTACATCACTGGATTTCAGCCCCTTCAACATACACACACACACACACTTTATTTGTCGTGCTCAGGAGCCAGTTTTTGGCCCCTGCAACTCTAGTTGCCTGGGCCCCGATGCAAGTTTTCCTTCGGGATCTTTTTTTCGGAGCTTGGGCTGATTTCTGATGTCCTGGTGTGATTTTTTTTTGGGGGAGGGGGCGGGTGCGTGTTTTGGGGGCCTGAGATATTTCTGAACTGGATCGGATATTTTAGGACCCCTTTTACATTTTTTGTGTGTCCGGGTGGATTTACCATGGCCCAGTGTAATTTGTGTGGGGCCCAGCTCTATTTTTTTAGCTCCGGGCGTGATATGCTTGTGCCCTGCATGTGATTGTTGGGCCCTTGCGAAAAAGGCCTGGTGCGATTCTTGGGGTCCTTGTGAGATTTTCTGGCCACAAAGGTGATTTTTCGGTGTCTCCGAACATTTTATGTCGAGGTCCGATACTTTTGCAAGCATTTGGTGCGTTTTTTTGACCCCAGAACGATGTTCCGAGCCTGGAATGAGTTTTGTGGGATGTGGAGTAGGCTTCATCTTTGTTTGTTCCTGGTTATTTTTTTGTGTGGGGTGCGATGTTTTGGGGCCCAGCCTGATTTTTTTCTTCAAAACTCTGGCACGCTGTTTTTGGGCCCTTATGTTTTGTATTCTCTTTGGCCCATTTGTTGAGTCCCAGGATGATTTTCCAGCATCAGATTGATTTTTTTGGGCCCTAGCATGATCTTTTGGGGCCAGAACGTTTTTTTCGGGATCGAAAGCATTTTGAGGGACCTTTGCTGCCATTTTGGTTTCCCAGTGATCTTTCGCAATCATATTGATTTTTGGGCCCCTGCTTAATTTGTGTTGAGTCCTGGTTCGATTTATTGTGGCCCCAGCATTATTTTTTGGGGGGCTCTGGTGTGACTTTTGGGGCTCGACACCTCTCAGGGAGAGCAATTTCCCCACTTGCTTCCCTATTCAGAACGCCACTGGTGTGGGGCAGGTGCCACCCAGTTGTGAAGGAAATATGTTGTGGCAGTTATGCCATTTTCCCCTACCCCTCCCCCTGGCTGTAATATTTATGTGACCAGTCCCGTCATACTGCTCCTACCCATAGTATACTCTATGAATGTGGCACTTAACAGAAAAATGTCAGCTGGAGCCCAGTAAAATATGCTGGTTTGAGGCGAAAATAAGGTTAATATTTATGGAGAAGACTTCAAGCTTTCAGATGAACCCAATTTTGTCCTACTTTGGTAATGTTTAAGTTCGAAAATGCCGTGTGGAAAGCACGGAAGTTTGCTGTCATCAGTTGCCAAACGATATTGGAGGGGCCCGCATCAAACCTTGCACGTGACTGTCAAACAGCCATGAACACTCAAGGTGGCAGATCCACGGATTTGCATGAGGCTCACTCGTCTGTAGGGGCGCCACTTCACCAGAGGGACGCCTTCGACTGAAAACCCATTGACCGAGAGGGCGCCACCCTTCCATGGGAATGGTACGGGCATCCATTGCTCCCTGCTTCCTGTATTCGTCGCTGTGAACACCGGAATGTGACGGAATGTGCCAGGCACAAAGTTCCCAATGTGGTAGAATGTCCAAAACATTCACAGGGTCTCGTGTAAATTCTGGTGCCATTTTTCACTTGGACATTTGTCACCTCAGTGTTCTCATGGCTGTTGGACATTTTGGTGTATGAGTGTACCACGACAAAATGTTCATGCTGATAAGGAGGTTCATGGTTGCAGAAATACTAGTGAGCCAAGCAGAGCAGAGCAGTCCTACAATGAATGGCAATGGCTCTGTTACATACCAACTGTGGAAACAATTTGCAAGTTTTGCTTCAAAGTAAATTTAGCTTCTATAATTTTGCTGCAGTAGGATTACTCGAATTACCAGATATCAAATAAGAACCACAGCGCTGTGATAATATTGCAAATAATTAACATTTTATGATCACCTAAGCTCAGGGATGCATCCAGGAATTCCCACTGGAGCACTCAGGGGAAGATGCAGGGAGGGGGAGGCACTGGGGACATGTGCCTCCATGGAAGGTGGCACACCTCTGGCAAGGCTTGAGTGTCCCCCTCGAATTTGTCAGCTAGAGTCATACTTCAGAAGAAAAATGCGTCCATTCAGTGTGTTTGTGTGCACCCCTCAAATTTTCAAGCCAGAGCTGCCCCTCCAAAGAAGTAGTTCCCCTGAAGAGACAAAGTGACCTCATGACAATTCCTGGATTCGCCCCAGGAGGCGCTTGTCTGGAGTGGTGCCATTCCTTCGGAGGGGCGCCTTCTGGCGAAAATCCGCCAAGCGTGGGATGACCTTTTTCTTAGGAGAGGGTACCTTTTCCTTCGAAGGGGGCGCCTGTTCCTCTCCTAGATGCGCCTTTTTGGCTGAAAATCCGAGGGGGTACACTTGAGCCTTCCCGGAGGGGCCAATGGGTTTTTTCTTGTAACCTCCAGCATTTTGTTTGTAGGTCACCAGAGATGAGTTTCTTTGGTCACTGTTTTAAGTTTTTTGACTCAATGAAATATGAGCCCTATTTATCGCTGAAGTCGCAAACGTACATACAATTAATTTCTGACAATGTTTTGAAAATTCTCCCAAAATCATAAACTTAAAATGGTAATCAAAGATCTCGTATCGCTAGATAACCACTAACAGTTCAGGCGCCGTTAAGTCCGAAAATCTCTCATCCTTTTTTGCCCTTATGTCCCACTTTCATCTCCCTTTTACTTCTCAGAACATGCCCTGGTATATGAACTTTCGCCCAAGCTGTTAAAAAAAGCTGCTTTTGCCCCTTATTATATGTTTTGGGCCATTTTGTAAGGCCGTTTTGTGTTTCCATCTGCCGTCGCTAATTTTCCGGAGCAGCGGCAGTTATGCTGGAGGCGAAAGGCACAGGATGTTCCTGTGCAGTGTAATATATTCCCATGATCTCAGTTTGATGACCTTCAGATATTTCAACTTCAGTTTATGACGCTGTTGCCCATGCCAGATTGTGGTGCATCCAGATTAGAAGTTAAAAAATCACCTTCTTCAGTGAAGACATTTAAAAACAAAAGAAGTGATGGAGAGTATTATGTGGTCAACAACAGGTTTTCCAGTAAAGAACTTAGGAAGCAATCAAGCAACTTATTGCTCTGGGCAGCTTAATATAGATCATCATGCATATCGCTTGTCTGTTTGACACCTTCAGCCTTTGTAGGCTCACCCATATGCTACCATCTTAAGGGCGGACAGCTAAAGTAAGATGAGCTGAGATATCAGAGTGCCCTGATAGATGTGTTGGATGGAAGCTAACATGGGCACACAATGACTAGTTTGCCTTGATGGCAGTGTTCATCCACAACTAGCACCATCCAGTTCCTGACAGTGGCCGACGACATGGCGTTTCTCTCCATTTCACCACATGTATCCACTCATTGCCCTGTTGATCTGTGTGCACAGTTGTCGCAGCAGAGTACAACATGTCCGATGAGGAAGAGGACGGGGTGCCGGACCTGGTGCCGGCCGTGTATGCTCCAATCCCGGTGCTCATCATCACTGGCTGTCTGGGAGCTGGGAAGACGACTCTCCTCAACTATGTACTCACTGAACAGCATGACAAGAGAATAGCTGTCATCCTTAACGAATTCGGCGAAGGTGAGGACGCACAATATGGTAAAATTACTACAAAAATATACTTCATAGGTGTCAGCCATGTTTATGCATCCACGTCCGATACTCCCGACATGCTCACATTGCTCAAACAATAAATATAAGCAACACAGCTTACGATAGGAGGCTCGGACACCGACTGATTTGTCCGAGCGCCATATCTGGAAGTATAAGTCTAGGAATATAAAATTAATTAAATAATACCAGACAACCATACTTCTAGCATAGTGTTCTTTCCACCACCAAACAACAAGCAGTGTTTCTTGTTAATGTAAAAGGTACAATAACTATTTCAAGCTAACCAATTAACAGTTGAAAAAGCTTATGCTGCAATTCATGTGTATATATCTGGGAAATTTTAGTTAAAGCCAAAAATTGCGTGCTTTATAACAGGAAGGACCTTCAGCAGCCTGGAGGGGATCGAATTGCCGCTGTGAGCGCGCCTATAGCCTCCGCCCGAGGCGGCCACGCGACAAGGTCACGGCCGAGCACAGGCGCCAGTCCGTCACCAGCTCTCCGACAGGCACACTGTGAGGGCATTGTAGAGACGCTGCACACACGTTCTGAGAACTGGGTGTGTATGGTTGCAGGCAGCGCTATGGAGAAGAGCCTGTCGATCGGAGAGCAAGGCAACATGTACGAGGAGTGGTTAGAACTCCGGAACGGCTGTCTCTGCTGCTCTGTCAAGTGAGTCCACTCGGGTGTTGTGTGCTGACGGTGCTGCGTCTGTATGTTCGGCTGCCCGTCAGTGTCAGTGTGTCACCGGGCCTTTGGTGACCTACTTGTGGGTATGGTGTGTTAGCGAGTGTTTATGGTGACGGTGCGTCTGTGTACTCGGCTGCCCGTCAGTATCAGTGTGTCACCGGGCCTTTGGTGACCTACTGGTGGGTATGGTGTGTTAGCGAGTGTTTATGGTGACGGTGCGTCTGTGTACTCGGCTGCCCGTCAGTATCAGTGTGTCACCGGGCTTTTGGTGACCTACTTGTGGGTATGGTGTGTTAGCGAGTGTTTATGGTGACTGTGCGTCTGTGTACTCGGCTGCCCGTCAGTATCAGTGTATCACCGGGCTTTTGGTGACCTACTTGTGGGTATGGTGTGTTAGCGAGTGTTTATGGTGACGGTGCTGCGTCTGTGTACTCGGCTGCCCGTCAGTATCAGTGTGTCACCGGGCCTTTGGTGACCTACTTGTGGGTATGGTGTGTTAGCGAGTGTTTATGGTGACGGTGCGTCTGTGTACTCGGCTGCCCGTCAGTATCAGTGTATCACCGGGCCTTTGGTGACCTACTTGTGGGTATGGTGTGTTAGCGAGTGTTTATGGGAGCTTGATGCTTATGGAAAACTAGACTCGTGTCGAGCCGCTCATTCTAGTGATTGTGGTTATCATTGAACTGGTATGTCAATTATTTTATTCTGATGACACAAATACAGGGTGCTTGAAACAATAGTATCGAAACATTCGCGGCCTGCTTGATTAAAGTGTGTAAGATGTGTAGCAGGTGATTACACTGCTTCGGATGAAAGGGGTCATGCAATTTATTTTCATTTGTTAGGCTTATGGTAGGTAGTTACCTTACGCTGTCGTACGCTATCTTCTCGCAGACGCAGTTGTGGTTGGTAGTTATCTTACTTTTTTATTTTGTTTCTGAGGTAAATTCGTCATTTGATGATATCCATTAAGTAAATGTGTCCTTTAAACCCAACTAAATAACTAACATTAAGTAAATGTCATTTGATGCCTGTTTTAGCTGGTTTAGCCTTCGCAATGCGGAGGAGGGTCAAGTTGACCCCACACCGTTATATTTTTGCCCAGGTAACTGTTAATCCATTCATGATATTGCTTTGAAATTTTGCATGCCTTCAAATACTGATCTGAAGCTAAGCCGGTTCAGTCAGGTCACCACTTCGTCTGAAAGCAGTTTTTATATGTGCATTGAGCATTTCCCCCTAAACAAACAATGTGAGATGTGGTGAAAAGTAAAATGAGCATATTGATCAAAGAAGAATGCAAAAATATGCATGTAACCTCTGGTCAGGCCCTAGGTCAAATGAAGGTTTATGGTTAACAGTATCTTGTATGCATAGCTGTGAGACTAATCAGTCATTTTCAAACCGGAAAATATCTAGTGGCAGCTTATGTCCTCCAAGAGCGATCCAAGTTTCAAGTAAATACCAGTTTAAATTACGGAGATATAACCAGAAAGTTCTGAACGTGCCCCAGGCCTGAGCTGGCCCCAAACCTGAGCATACCCCAGACCTGAGCGTGCCTCAGGCGCGCTGGAGGATATAGTACCGACTATTGTGAAGTACACTAACTTCACCAGGGAAGTTTTGCTCGCCGATTTCGTTTCTGACGGGATTAGTTTTTACAATTTGGATATTAAATATTTGAGTTTTTTTTTATTTTGAAAGAAAACGTTTCGAACATTTTCACCAAAAAATGCGAATTTGGGATTTGATGTAAAATTATCAAAGCGAAAACATGGTTTTGCGTTGGTGTCACTCGTTGCCTTTTCTCGGCGCCATCTGCTTAAAAATTGTGATTTTCAGCAGTTCACATATTTTCAGGCATTGGACCATTGACCTCTATAAATAACTAGACGGCAGACTCGTGAACCGCCGCACGCCCCGCGACCTCCCCCCCCCTTCCCCCTGTCCCCCCCCCCCCGTATCCTCCCCTGACAAAAATCCTCCGCCTATAAGGCATGGGTTAACGCTCAGTACTTCCTCTTTAATTGTAGTTCTTTCTATCAGCCTGGGGCCCCTTTCCAAGGGCGTAGCCAAGAGGTCAGACGCAGATCGAGGATGTTTCATGGAAGGATAGTTATAGGTGAAGTACTTGTAAATATGTCATGAGCCATTGCATCTGCTGTTTGTATAAACAGATTGTTCTCAAGACAATCACTGAAGGTAATGAGGAGTGTCAGCAAAGACAAACAAGTGTTGTCTCACCTGCTTGATTACTTTTGGGACATTTTTTTTTATCTGGAAAGAAAATTAAAAGTTCTGTTGATATTTTACAATGATTAAGAAGTACAATTATTCAGTTCGAGGTTGGGACCCTAATTACATCAGAAACGAAATCGGCGTATAACGTTTTCGTGGTTTAGCCATTTTTACCTTGAATAGTCTGTGTTTAGCCTCCATGGCGCCTGTGATGCGTGCATTATTGGGTCGTTCCATGTCATATGTCAGTGGCCTGGCCTGACTTGAAACGTGCAACACTTCAAGAGCATAATATGCCATTGCATATATTCCAGTTTTTCTCAGCACGATTAATTAGTCGCAAAGTAATGCACAAAAATATGCCCAGCTTAGCTTCCGTTTGTTATTTGTCTTAAGGTCATTCTTTGTTGTTTCTCTTTGTCATGTTTGTTTGATCTTTTGTGCATGCATTTACATTTTAATTTTGACTATATCTTGTACGGTGTATTCGTGAAAAATTTCAAGCTACGTCTAAAACCCGCACCGAGGGAGGTTGTGATCTGATTTGGACCTGCCCTCACTTGGGAATCTTAACACTCTAAAGCTCAATTGTGGCAAAATGTTCACCGATGGATTCTTAGAAGGTATGCAGAACTTCAAAAGGATATCTTGAGCGGTTTAGAAGTTATGTCATAAAACTTAAGGAATGTGGTCCCCCTTCCAACACTGCTGTGGTTAAGCCCAAATAGCCAACCAACAATTGATTTGTTCCATCATGATTTCGCTGGACTTTGGACTGAATGGTAGCCTGCAGTCAAGCGAGTAATGTCATTGCATCGCCCAAAATGACATCAGTAATGCAAATTTGATGCAAGGCAAGTTTCCATATTGTGGTTGATGCCGGTCAATGCAAAATGTAGGAAGCTGATCATTGGTTCCTGAGTGTTCCACAATAAATCATTATGGATGTCCATATTTAATGACGGTCTGAGGTGTGCAGCTACATTCAGTACGCATGTCGTCTCCCTCTTGTTAATGCACTGTGTTTTCCCACCCCAGAGACAGCGGTGTGAAGGCAATAGAAAATCTGATGCAGAAGCGAGGTCGCTTCGACTATATCCTCCTGGAGACCACCGGTCTGGCTGACCCTGGTAAGACCCTGGAGACGACTGGTCTGGCTGATCCTGTTACGATCTGATAGCATATAGAGTAAGAGCGCCTTCATGTTCTTGTGTCTGTATCTCAGAACACACTACACTCATGTCTCCACCGTTCTCTCTACGACTAACCACAGGTCTTACCCCATGGGTTATCTGAACTACTGCACCGCGACTGTACTATGCTTACACCTCTACACGCCTTTTTGATATTCTCATTCACGGTACACCACTTTACGCCGGGGGCGGTAGGCGTGTCGCCGTCTGCTTTCCGTATTACGTTGTGTCATGAGCGTAGGGACCGGGGGTAGAGGCAAAGGGAGCAGCGCCCCCTCTCTTAACATTGGACTAGTTTAACATTGACCCTCATGGCATTGCATGGGAATAATGAACTTCAAATTGGCTCTTGGCCACTCAACTTTGGGGAAGTTCCTGAGTGCCTGCATCGTGGCAGTGCTGGTGTCGCGGCGAGGGGTAACGGCGGACGTGGCAGTTTAGTGGGTAGGTTCACTCTGTGAATCAGTGTCTGATACTTCTTATCGAAGCAGTAGTGGTGTAATCTAAGGCGTGATTTCGTATTTTCCTGATGCTTCTTATTAATAATTCTTTGTACATTTTTTCTTATTGTTTTCATCATGTGATTGCTCTCAGTCTGGGCGGAGCACCGATGTGTAAGCCTGATGGTTCCCCGCCAAACATGTGGTGTGTATGTGTCAACCAATACTTCCACACGGAGCAACACAATTCTGAGCAGCACCAACCTCGCCGAACTTAACGAAGTTGATCATGATCGTGGGTTCGAATCCCACAACCGACGGGATTACCGGGTCGACCCACGACCAACCGGCGCGAAAGATTAGCGACACTATGTTACCTAGCAGCTGAATGGGTCGTGAAGGATTAGCGACACTATGTTACCTAGCAGCTGAATGGGTCGTGAAGGATTAGCGACACTATGTTACCTAGCAGCTGAATGGGTCGTGAAGGATTAGCGACACTATGTTACCTAGCAGCTGAATGGGTCGTGAAGGATTAGCGACACTATGTTACCTAGCAGCTGAATGGGTCGTGAAGGATTAGCGACACTATGTTACCTAGCAGCTGAATGGGTCGTGAGGGGATCCAAGGCTCTTCTTCTGTTCTTTTACCAAGTCGGGGTTGTGTTATATCGCTTCACTTTTGCCTACCAAATCTACAAATCTACTTCAGCTTGCGTGTCTTCTCAAACCCCGGATCATGTATATGATGCCAGCATGTGTTTCCAGAAGGCGGGAGCGACGTTTCCTCGTCCAGGGGACGAGGCTGTTGCGCATTTAAAGCGAAACCCGCGACCACTAGGAAGCTGCATCACAAGTTAAAATATTCCGGAACATTGTGGCGCTGATAGATGCACTATCCAATAGTTTTAAGGAGCTCCAGGCTCATTGAAAAGTGAAGTCCACCGAAAGCACCAGAACGCCCTCGTCTTTGTTCCTAAAAGGGAGAAAGAAATGAGTCAGTTTTATACAGTCTGCTCTTTTCCATATATTTCACATGCTCAGGACGCCATCATGCGCTCCCAGGCATCAAGCACTGTGCCATTGCTCTGGGGTCTGAGATGATCACTAGCATCACTTCTTCTGCCAGGTCCTGTGGCGTCCATTTTCTGGCTGGATAAGGAGCTCGGCAGTGACGTCTATTTGGATGGTGAGTGTGGCCTGGCGCCACAGCGTAGCAGTGTGGCCTGGCGCCACGTCGTGGTACTGTGCCATGGCGCCACAGCGTAGCAGTGTGGCCTGGCGCCACAGTGTGGTACTGTGCCCTGGCACCACAGCGTAGCAGTGTGGCCTGGCGCCACAGCGTGGCGGTGTGGCCTGGCGCCACATAATAGTGGCGCCATCCTGCCACAATATGTCGCCATGCTCGACAAATCAAGCACGTGTAATAGACAGGGTAAGGATTGAGGCTGATGCGAATTTGTTGGTGCCAGGACGACCATTCAGCTTGTTCTTCTAGCACGCTGTCTGGTGTTACATAGGTGACACCCCTTCTCACGCAGTGCCCACCACACCGAAGCTAACCAGACGGGCTGTGGTGTCGTGTTCGTATCTCCGGACGGATAATGGGACCGGGTGGGTTGCGCTGTTCGTGATTTTCAAGCGCTTCTATTCTGAAC